>OV816025.1:60475830-61075830 GCA_929113105.1 Agrypnus murinus
ATTAATGCCCAGGACACTTCTGCTGTTACAATCAAAGTGTATAATAACTGTACTTTTAATACAAAAGATGTATAAAGAATAATTTGTGAATTTATTAAATAATTTTTAATTTAATTAATTTATTTTGTGTATGTTTATTTTATATTTTAAAAGTTTGGCATTTTATCACATAACAACATAACCGCACTTTTAAATATAATAAGTGACATTTAAGAACAGCTGTTAGGTGCTACCAACTTTAAAAAACAAAATTTTACTGTTTCCAGTACTCTAATAAATCTCATTAGAACACGCAAATGCGTGTCCTAATAGAGTTCAATAGGACACGCAAGTATAAAAATTTTTTTAATATGCTCGTTGAATAATATACTAATTTACGAATATTCAAAAACACTTTAATAATGGCATATTATTATGCACGCGCTGACTAAAAGTATAACTATCTCCCTCTTCCATTAGACAACTCTAATGACGTAGACGTTTTAACTTAATTTTTAATGTTTTCATAGTCTCCGTGGATCTATTAATAAATTTTACATGTTTTACAGTGTATGTTCCGCGATCCGTGGATAATTAATCTAAAACAAAAAGTCAGAAAATTAACTTTCAATCATTCAAACTGTTATAAAATCAGTATCTCTAAAAGCTTTCTATGACAAATAATAAATCATACACCTAACCAATATTCATGTTGTCGATTATTATTACTATTAACAAAACATATTATTTGTTTTCTCAAATCCTAATCTGCTCTGCATTAAATAATTAATTATATTAGCAAGATATGCCACTTTCTAAAAAAAGATTTTCCTTTACATAATATCAATTTCTAAATATAGATGACACGATTGTTTTTGTTAGTGTGGGTGATTTTAAGCATTTTGTCACTTCTGAAGACAATGTTATGTATAACAAATTATCTTTGACAATGTAATTACATCATTGTCATTGTCTTTCAATTAAGATTTTGTTCCAAAATATCAAAGAAGGAAGTGTCTAACATAATTACTGTTGTATGATTCAGAACCAGTTTAATTGACTAACCCAATTTTTTGAGGTTGGTCATGTATTTCATGTCTTCCGGAAGTACCTTCCGGTGAAATGCATACTATAAATTATGTTAACAGATTAACTTTAGATAGATCTAAACAAGTAAATATTAAGTAAATAATTAGAAGTTTATTAACAATTTCACTAGTAGAAACATAATAAATTATAAAAAACCGTTTCAATCGGCACAGAGGCGTTTCAACAAATAAAAATCATAACGGTAATAATAATTATAAAGTTAAATGCAGTTGGAAGATTAAGAAGGAATTTAAATATTGCATACTATAAATTTCTTATACTAATATTTTAACATAGTTTTAACATGGAGGGGTAAATTTGTTTTTTAAACACTTTGTGTATAACAACTCTAGTGGGATAATAAAATTTTCCTTATCAGAATAATTTCACCGTTGTTCGGTGCTACTCAATATGGAAGCTGTGATGATAAGTTAAGAAATAATAAATCGGATTGGATTAAGATGATGATAACTACAAATGCCACCCTGATTTAAACTCAATTTCACAATTTACTCTCAGCAACAACATTATTCCTCCCAGAAATTTAAAATAATCTAAAGAAATTAAAATATTACCCTATCCGGTCATTCTTCACAACATATGTGTAGGTGCACACTTCTATAAACATTATCTTTTTCCCATGCGTACACCTTCAGATTAATTGTGATTACACTTTCGTCAGTATGTTTACAGTACTTTTTAATTTCTTATTTACCTAATTACAATTTTTCCACAAACTTTTAAATTGTTTTTACAAATATTTGTTATTCTTCTCTAAAACGTAGCAAATATTTTTATTTATTCGTTTGTATATATGTATATACAGTATACATATATCACGTGCTTTAATTTTAACCACAGACAATAATTGAGGCGTATGCTAACTTTACTGTGTATTATGTAAATAGTCTAAAATCTTAAAAGACAAACATGTAAGAATGAAAAACTTCATTGTTGAAACTTCTTTGTTGTACTTAATAAACACGCAATATTTACATAACATGATTAAAAGATTGGAGCTTGCAGCAATCACAGGAGATTAATTCAAAAGCAATATAAGGCTGGATAATTCAAGTTATTCTTACTATTTCAATCATTGAAGTTGTATTAAATAAATAAAAGCAAATGATAATGAAAAGTTTCACAAGTTTATTTTAAATTATCTGACAATTGTTTCGACAGCTAAGCTGTCAGAAAAGATAACAATATCAATATAAACAAACACGTCGTATATACCATGGATAGATAACTAGATAAAATGTTTAAATAGAAATAAAATATTTAACACTTCCAGTAACGGAGAATTATTAAGCTCAATCTATTCGTTAATTAAAAGTTACCTACACTGTGTTTGTGTTTGTATATCTCCAAAGCTTCCTTGTGTATGTTACAAAAGTGTAGGAATTTGATGTTATTTTGGGGTAGCACTGTGTGGTTCTGTTCTAAAAGCATTTTACCAATTTATACCTAACTGCAAAAGAAATTCAGACAGTAAATGCAGATTTCATTATATTGTGTGTTATTATTAGAAAAATTATTAAATGGGAAAATCAAAATTAAAAATAAATATATTGTAGTTGATATAGTAATTAATAATTTCGGAACATATATTCCTTCTTCAGATTTTAAAAATATAACAATTATTTATTTATAGGAGATAAATTTGTATTTAGTATAAAATGGCGAGAGAATTAATGTATACAACTTAATACAAAAATGACAAAATAAAATCGAGTTTATTAAATAAGAAAATGTAGACTTTACACACCATTTTTTATAAGAAACTAGTTCTTGTATTTAGTTTAGGTTTAAAATTTTAATTAATTAATTGAAAATTGTAAAATAGTTTTGTGTGTATGATTTACTTTGTAAAACGTATATGCACAAATTTCGTGTGTCAAATATATTATTATTATTGTGTCAAATTTCTGTTTTTTCCAAATATTCTCATTTTTAAAAATTTTTAATTTTGGAATATAGATTAGACTACAACAGAAGGATTATAATTACTTAATTACTATTTAACTTTCAAATAGTCAAAAATATATAACAAAATTATTTTTATTATAAAATTAACTTTGTAATTGTTGTTTAATAGTAAATTAATTAAAATTTAAATCTATACTAAATACAAGATGTAGTTTTTTACAAAAAAAAAATGGCGCGTAAAGTCCACTATTTTCCTATTTAATAAAGTTTCGATTTAATTTTCTCATTTTTATCGTAAATATTTTGCCATCTTATACTAAATAAAAATTCATCTTCTTATGTTTTTAAAATCAAGAAGGAACATATGTTCCGAAATTAATAATTACTATATCATAATTAAAATATTTATTTTTGATGGTGTCTTATTTTAAACATTAACAAATACGACGATAAAGGAGATTCGCCATTTAATAATTTTTCTAATAATAAAAAAAAGTCGTATTAAATTCGACTACAATTTATGATTGTGTGTTGTATTTTTAGTATTGAATATGGAACTGTTTGCTTTAAAGGTTATTTTGTGGCTGTCGCTCTTTTTTTTATTATTTTAGCAACCTTTAGACAGAAATCATTCGGAATAGTGATGGCTGTATGAATAGGTTTTTCTATAAAAAATAGAAAATTTATACATGTGTGTTAATTTTAATGGTTGAATCTAACTAACTAATAACCCTATTTTGTTCTTTTTCTAGTGTTAAAAGTTGTGTTTGGGTGTAGCTTATTGATGAGAATTCAAAATTAACTCACAGAAAATTATAGCTGTTTATTGTTTCAGTTTGGATTTAAAAAGGGGTTATATCATTTTGAACGCAAACGAGGCAAAGCCAAGAAACAGCTTTGGACTTTTTGTTGAAGATATGTCTAAAAGCGATGTCAAAGATACGTAACCATCCCAAGTAGCATCTAAGTAGCGGTAACTGAGATCAGAACTTTGATTGAGTAGCTGTTACGTAACTACAACTAAATTTATAACTTTATAGGTTTAATTACTTCAATTTGGAATATTTTAGTAATTATGTAGTTACTTCTACTATTTATTAGAACTATGTTCCATTACTTCTAAGTAGCTTTTTAAAGTATGTGGAACGGTATTGCTACTTAGTATAATTAGTTTAATGTTGTTGCAACTTCAAGTGATATTATGATTGTAGCAGTAACTTGCCCGAAGCTACTTTAAAGTTTTTAAAACTTTAAAGTAGCACCGAAAGTTCCTGCCACCCGGTCTGAAACCATTGCTTAACCTTTAAAGTAATTTAACTATACAGTAGTATTGAAAGTAAAACTAAAGTTTATGCTACTCAGGAGAATCACTTGAAAGTAATTTTCACTACTTATTTAGCATCACAATTACAAGAAAGTTCCAGTTACTATTAAAAAATTACAATGAAGTGACAGTAACTTCTAAAGAGGCATATCTCCTGTAGGTTCGTTTGGAATTTGGAAGTTAATTGTGTTTGCAGTGGTAGTAGTTTTGCAAGTTTTTAATAAAAATGACAAAGGCAAATGCAAAAAAAAGAAGAATTTTAGATATACGTCCACCTTTTATAGAAAATTAAAACAGCAGTTAGGTGAAATCAGTGGAAACAAAATCAACTGTTTACAATACAAAATAGAAAAAAATAGGGATGAGATCACTGGTAAACCAGCATGTAGTAAACAAGGGTGAAATATATTTCCCTTTTTTCTTTCGTCGCTACAACTTTAAAATAAGCCATAAATAAATAATAATTGTTATTAATAGCAATCAGTATAAAAATATTGGTTGTTTGTTTACGATTGACGTTTAAATTTGAGGTTAAGTTCCAAGGAATTTTGCAGTGACATTAGGAGCTAGAAAGTGACTACGGAAACGTTGACGTTTTATAGTAAGAGTCACTTGAAAGTTCTAGAATTTTTTAACTTATTTTATACATCGTGGTAACAACAACCTAGAAGTAGAATTTGTTTAGTTCCCGTTACTGTTTATAAAGTGACACAAACTTAAGATACACATTTTACAATTAATACTACTTTAAGGTGACTTTTTCAAAACTACTCCATATTTACTTGTAAAATGTTGAAGGCTATTTATTAATCAATTTGCAATTTGTTGCAATTGTTAAAAAGTGTTTTACTATAACTCTAAATAAAGATAACAAATCGATGCCAAATTGTACCTTAGGAATAAAATAAAATGGTTTCTATCATATCAATTTATAAGTATTTTTGTAATATTTTATTCAAGACATTTTTTATTAAAAAATATATTTAAAGAAGGCGCGTTGTTATTTTTCGATCTATCATCATCGCATTTAACAGAAAAGTTGCGATGGTTAATAATTTTGGTATGTTAGATTGACAAAATAACGAAACATTTCATCTCTTTATGTATTATGTACGTATTACAAATAAAATAGTAATCCATTTTGTGACACGACCGAAGCATTAGTAGAGAAAGTGAAATAATATTTGTTAAGTTGCAGGAGTAAGAGAGAGCAACTACGCGACACGATGTGTCAAAGAGAAAAAAAGTCCCACGAAAGTAGCCGTTACTACGCCGCCACGTTCCCGCCACGTAGCATAAAGGTAGCTGGACAAGTTCCGGAGAGGTTACTGCAACGTATCTGCTACCCGAGAATTGTTCCCCATTTTGGTTCCAGGCACGTAACAATATCATAGCAATTACGTTCTTGTGACTAACGGCAAAGACTTTATAGTTCCACCGGTGGTTGCTGGTACGTAGCGGTGACTAAAAATGCTGCTTGGGATAAGGTACCTCTATAGAATTTACGAGAAAATCATTTTGTATGCTAACAACAAATTCAAATATGTTTAGGAATTAATATATTATTCAAAATAAATTCAGTTATATGAAAAGCATTTAACACATATCAGTAGTTATAAAACTTAATTAATTCAGCTTTAATGGACAAATAAGTTTTTTGTACAACAGTCTGTATGTAATATTCTATTTCCTTATTGTTTATTACTTTCTATGCATTTAGTACTTTTATGCAATAACATGCTAATAAGTATGTATGCAAAATTCATATTCTTGAATTTTTTTAAACAATATTTCGACATCATCCTAAACAAACAAGCTTATAAAACATATTACTAGTAGCAGGTAAATACAAAGGCAAATAATTAAGTAAAACAATATGTTGCTTTTATTGCAATAGCAAACATCTAAAAACTGAAAACAAGTATTGCGATGTTTAATAAATAGTATTTGTCGTATTCTACAATGAAACTGATAATATGTGAGCATATCTAAGTGAAAAAATGTAAAACAATAGGTTTCTGAAGGCAAATACTTTTTCAATAGTAAAGATAAAGAGGATGACGTGCTAGTTTATAGAAATTCAGTTAAATAATAACATACCTAGTATGTTGTTTTAAAACAACATTTTAAATTTTAATTACACGCAGCCCGCATTTAAACAATAAAATATACAACGAAGAGAGAATTTTAAAATAGTTAGATACTTTATGGATAGTATACAGAATGCGGAATAAGAATAGATAGAGGTTAGTAGTTGATTGAACTAAAATTCTTTTTATAGGATTTAGTTTCTTTTTGTCTTGGATTGAAGCGACGATATTCACACTTTTGCTGCCAAAGAACAAAGAATGATTTTTCTAAATCTAAGAAACCTAGTTAACAGTAATTTAACAAATTAAAAAAATAGATTGAAACCAATAAGCAAATAATGAATAAACAAAATAATGAAAAAAGGTATTAGATAAGAACTTTAGATCTTGACTGATAAAATTTTAAATTTTATGGTGTCAAATTGGTATACCCTATAGTAAATACCGATTAAGAGGTAATTGAAGAAAAGCACTAATATACTAAGTGTTGCAGTAGACAAATTTATATGTACATCGCTTAACATTTATAAATCTCTCTACAATATAATGTATGTATGTATAAATGTTAATTTATTGTAATTGACATTGCCAAACCACTGAAGTAAATACATACATGTGCGTGGTATAGGGCGGTGTTATTTTTAACGGCAATCACAAAAAGATGTTTTGTAGTAGTCGAGACCGAGTGCTTAACGTGCCCATCTGTCAGCACGCCGAAGTGTACTGAGCCTTTAGCGACGAAAAAATGTTCTCGTCGGTTCCGGGGATCGAACCCAATTGCCTGAGCAAGAGTTGCGCTCTTTCTTCATTATATGAATTGTATTATATTTAGCTAAAGGTTTATCTTTATACGTATGTTAATTATGTACATAATACATATTATGTATCGTTTAAATAATACCTCAAAATCGCAAACCTGATATATACGGACACTACTGTTTTGTTTAACATTACTTATTTGTGTTTCTCATTCTAGTATGTTTATTTCAAATTAATGTTTTATCCTTTTCCTACACTTGATCTTCCTAAACACCAGTCAGGTTTCCAGCGCCTCTCTTACGTTTGTGTGTGATGAGCTAGTAATCTGTCATAATATTCAAAAGATAGTCAACTGTCGTTAAATAGTAATTTAAGTATTAAGGGCGGTAGGTACGCTTTACGAGTCGAGGCTAATAGTGTGGAGACCGACGCGTAGCGGAGGTCTCCATATTAGCCGAGACTGGTAAAGCGTACCTAACGACAGTAATGCTTACATTATTTTTTGCACCATTGGATCTATGAGTGAATTTTCAATATATAAAGTAAACATTAAACACATCAGACTGAAAATGTGAATTTTATCAAGTCGGTTAATGTGCCTGGCTGTTATGGAGTTGAATAAACAAAAACAATTTTTATCTCAATCCGGACGAACTTTAGAATGATAGTGAGTGTTTTTCCACTTAAATGGCGAGGTACTTTATTACCGAGCCTTGGGCGGTAACTTACCGCCCTGAGAGCAGAGCTTGTAAATGAACCAAAACGCCCGATCGGGCAAAATAGCTATTTAAGCATTAAGGGCGGTAGGTACGCTTTACCAGTCGAGGCTAATAGTGTGGAGACCGACGCGTAGCGCAGGTCTCCATATTAGCGAGACTGGTAAAGCGTACCTAACGCCCGTAATGTTTACACTATTTTTTGCCCGATCGGATCTATGAGTGAATTTTAAATATATAGAGTAAACATTAAACACATCACTCTGAAAATGTGAATTTTCAGTGCCTGGTTGTTATGGAGATGAATAAACAAAACAATTTTTGTCTCAATCCGGACGAATTTTAAAACGATAGTGAGTGTATTTCCACTTAAATGACGAGGTACTTTATTACCGAGCCTTATTACCAAAACGCCCGATCGGGCAAAAAAGTTATTTTCGATACAAATGCGTTGTCACGTCAATTTCTACATTCGAGGATGGAATTTAAAGCAGAACGCGTTATACCGGAGTGCTTTAAAAGAGCCAATAATCTAATGGAAAATTAGGTATATAAACCATAAAGTTTATATTTTCACTTATATACCACTTACAAGGCTCCTAAGAGACCTATAAAATTCAACAATGCTCATGAACAAAAAGCTAATGAAAATTAATTTGTTGCTTAATCTCTACACCATAACAACGCCTAGCTATGAATTGTCCTACTCCCTTTGATTAAAACATTTCGTTTTGTATAAAATATAAAATAAATCAGTAACGCCGGTGAACGTGGAAATAAAACTTTGTACGCGGCATACTTTGCAACTAATCTTTACTGGGCTTGCTGGATTATGGAGGCTCGCTCCTTCGTCGCTCACCACACAAACTTTAGAACTCGCCTGTAAGAATTAATTTACAAAGCTTGCCAAGTAAATAACTATTACATGTCTGTAAAACTGACCAGTAAAGTCTTGACCAACTTTTATTTTTAAATCATTTAAAACAAGACATTTTATCTAATTTTTTGGTTTTTGTATTAAATATCTTTTTTATTTAATATTAGTTATTTTTCCGTATTTTATATTTAATAAATGCGATGGAATTAATTACTTTCCAATTTTAAAATACTGAGAGCAAACATTGCCATTAGCGGCGAACAATGAAATCTTACTTAAAATTTCTTTTGGTTGATAGATGGCGCTTATTTAAACGTTACTAGAGTCACTGCATCTAGTCACCTAGGCCAGCTGGTCGATCAGAGTAACGCAAACCGCCGCCATATTGGGGCAGAGAAGGGTGATTTTTAATAATGGGCAAATTAAAACCACGTTTTACGTGTTTGACATATTAGAGGTTTGATCTTTCAGAATAAGAAAAACCTTTTAAAGTAAACGTGGATTTGATTAAATTCAATACAGAACAAATAATGAACAATTTCGTGCTTCGTTTGCCCCAATATGGCGGCGGTTTGCGGTACTCTGGTCGACCAGCTGGTCTAGGTAACTAGATGCAGTGACAGTTTAGAGAGAATTTATTTTAAAATTTATAATTACTTTTTATTTTGATCAAGTCTATGATCGTGAATAAAATACTATGCATGTTTCGTTGGTAAGGTTTCCAAGCCTGGCGATATTGTTTGACCGAGACGGCACAAGGCTTGTAAAGATGTGCTTTACCAACATGACATGTAATATTACAAATCTATTTAGTCACCATCTATTTTTCGTTGGTATGAAGGTTGCAGTTGGCGAGAACACTTTGGTTATTTCTTATCTTATCGTGTAATCCATTGCAGACTTTAATTTTAAATTTTTGAAAGAGTAAGTACTTAAAGTACTTAGTTGTTTCGCTTATTTTCTTTGACTTATAAATATGTATGTATGTATGTTCTAGAAAAAGATAAAATTTAAACTATTTCACTACCTTAGTAAAAGTTCGGTTACTCCAAACTATTCAGATAAAATTACGTACTATTTATAATTTTTCTCTTTGTTTAGAAATCGAATTGTTAGTAAATGCATTTAAAATTCAAGTTCCATACTTAAAATTGTATTTTACCTTGATAAACATGTTAAATAAAGAAATACCAAAATATTTGGTATTAATAACCATAATACAAAAAATATCAACAAAACAGAGCAGAGATTCAAGGTTCTGTAAATATCATCAAAAAGTTAGCGCTGCGAACCACGCAATACAAAACGACTCTAAAATCTTAAATTCTAGTAACTACCTTACATACTACCTACATATACGTTTGTATACAACCAAAGTTAATTTCAGACTTAAAGAAATTTAGAAATCTTCTGCCTCATTTGAATCATTTTAAGTAGACAGAGAAAAATACTGACTTGGGGTAATATTCCAAAAGTATACGAGGTCTGGCTATTAAATAACCAGACTGCTTATGAAAAAGAGTTTTATTTTAAAAATTATTCTACAATCGAATGCTCCCCTTCAATGTACTCCCCTCCTCTCGCCACACACCGTTCCATTCGTTTTTTCCATTGGTCAAAGCAATGCTGGAAGTCTCTTGTAAGAGCATTTAGGAGCTCCGCCGATTTTCGCTTCACCACTTCAATCGACTCGAACCGGGTTCCTTTTAAGGCAGACTTGATTTTCGGAAACAGGAAAAAATCACAGGGTGCTAAATCAGGCGAGTACGGCGTGTGTTCGAGCAATGGAGTGCCTCTAGCGGCTAAATAACGCTTCACAGACAGCGCGTTATGGGCAGGTGCGTTGTCCTGGTGCAAGATCCACGACTTGTTTTTCCATAACTCCGGCCGTTTCTTACGAACTCGCTCTCGCAGTGTTGCCAAAACTTTCAAATAGTAAGTTTGGTTTACAGTTTGACCCTGTGGCACCCGTTCAGTCATCAAGATGCCGTTGATGTCGAAAAAAACGATTTAGCATGGCTTTAAATTTTGATTTCGACATCCTTGATGTTTTCATTCTTGGCGATGCAGGAGTTTTCCAGTGCATGGATTGCCGCTTAGTTTCAACATCGTATTGGAATATCCATGTTTCATCGCAACTGATGATATTTTCCATTAATTCAGGCTCCTCATCTAACTTCAAAAGAAAATCTGAGCAGATCTGTTGACGGACGAGCCTTTGTTCAGAGGTCAAATTTTTTGGGACCAACTTCGCACAAACTTTCTTCATGTTCAACTCGTCATGTAAAATTTTTCTGACAGTTTCTTTATCGGCGTTTACAGTCTCAGCAATCATCCGAATGCTCATACGACGATCTCCGCGCACAATTTCATTGATTTTAGTCACTGTTTGCGGAGTTGAAACAAAGACAGGTCGATCTGGACGTTTGTCATCTTGGGTGCTCTCTCGGCCTTCAGAAAACCGTTTATGCCATTCGAAAACACGCGCACGAGATAGAGAATTCTCACCATAGGTCTCTTTCAACAACTTATAGCACTCAGTCGGAGTTTTTTTTTAGTTTAACGAGAAATTTCACATTGATCCGTTGCTCGTGTTTTTCGTCACACATTTTTATCGGCACGAGAAAAAAACACGTTCAGTTCTAACCTTTATAGAAAAAATACTACTACAGCGACAAAAACGTGTTTTCTTACTGGCATAGTAGACACTTCCAGCTATCCAACGCTGCATTCGTTTTCCCCCCTACCCTCTAGGACGTCTTCTGTGCGCGCAGTCTCGTTATTGAATAGCCAGACCTCGTATATTGCAGTAATAAATTATGCATCTTATAATCCTGTTATGAACTTCTGCAATTATACTATGTGTTTTTTCCAAGATCTTGTAATGCAGATTAACCTTAAATTAACCCTGATGTGTGTGCCCAATTTTTAAACCAAGAATGAACATGAAATGCCATCTTAAAGTTTATTAATGAAAGATTTAAGTATAAGTCTAATACTATAAAATCAACATGCATCATAAGTAGAGAAGTTTTCTTTGTTCAAGCGTCATCCAGTATCTTTATTGTTTTAAACTGAAAGTGGCACCATGCAACAGGGTTGCCAGATTAGGGGATTTTCCCCAAGAATTATGGGATTTTTTTCTTTGGGGTATTTTTTGGGGATATTTCTTTCTGGGGAATTCTTCTGGGGCAAAAATATTTACCTGGGGAATAACAGAGCATTTTTAGGTCTGACACTCCACTCAAATCTCGCCTGGTATCCTGGCAATACTCAAAATCAGATAAAAATACAAAAATCCAATTAAGATTGCCATAAAGATTAGTAAACTATAAAAACTTATATTTTATTTTTGTCATTTCTTCATTTGCGCTAAATATTTTTTAGTGCTTGGAGATTTATTTGTAATTAATAGCTTTTTTTGAGGTATTTTAGGTATAGGTGCAAAATATTTCAATCACGAAAATTTATAAAAATCCAGGAATAACAAAAATAATAATTTATGAAAACAAATGTATTTTCTTTTTGGGGATTTTTTTTAAAAGTCCTAAATTTGGGGGATTTTTAAATTTCCACTGGGGAAATGGAGCCGAACCATCTGGCAACCCTGCCAGGCAATCAGAATGAAGCCTACTACATGGCCTATACCCTTACATACAACATTGTTTTGTATCAATTCTTTCGCTTGTTTTGTGTGAAAAATATTAAATATTCAAATAGATATGAGACATCAATAGCAGATAGTCACGGCGCAGGTCATACCACAATCAAACCATCGAAGGGTGACCAGTGACCACTACCAATATGGATACAATCCTAAAGAACTAAATGAGTACTTAGGTTATTTAGAAGTCAATGAAGGGTGATCTCAAGGTCACAAACGTCGAGGATTTTGACATCACTTGGGCATCATTACAAGCTACATTATGCAGAATATGCATATCGGTAATTGATATTTTCGAATACTTTTTAGAACCAAGTTGTATCACTATATGGAGAACATTTATACGGTGGTTGTTATACTACATACCACCTTGACATCTTTTAATTAATACTAGTGCAATTTAATTTTATGAATATTGCAAATAAAGTGAGTATGCATAATTTGTGAACAAACTAGTATTTTAGGGTGTGCTTAAATAAAACATTTATGCATAATTTATGTATGTAAATAACCATTTAATGTAACAGACTAAACAAGCCAAATGTATTAAATCAAAGACAAGTACAAATTGCCCAAAATAAAAACCCCGCATTCACCAATAAAGCACTTAGTCAGTTAAACAGTCAGTGCTTGAAAAATTAAAACTCAGAATTGTGTAGACTAAGTTTAATCAGCAAATAAGGTAAATACTTGGTTACAATTCAGTTACGTTATTCGTTATGAAGTTTTTTTGAATTTTGTGTAATTTGATTTCATGATTTCGTATTTTAATCTCAAGATTCAAAATTCTTGAAACACACCTTCAGTCCATTATTTTATTTACTATCGCGTAAGAGTAATTAGCTGTACGTACGGTAGGAAACCTGCAATACGTAAAAATTAATGCCTCAAGTTTAATAACACGCTCTATTTTCTAGTATTTAAAATTTCCATTTTTATTTTGAATACAATCAAGGAGATTGGCTAGCATTCGATATTCACAAATTGTCTAAAGTTTATTGCTTTCCGTATGTGATAACAGCCAACGTACTTAGGAGAGTGCAATTAATAATCTGCAGTCAAAATCAGTCTTCTTGAATAATTCAGAAAACATTGCCAGGGTACTTGTAGGTACTTTAAAAAGTTTTTGCAACCAATATAGGCTTTGTATTCGAATAAAAGATAATTCTTTGTACTTATAAACGCCTTCAAATAGATATATGTGGCTTTAATAATTATCGGATGTTCATCAATTGTTATTTGTATCAACTAATAATATTGTAGTAATAGTGTTTAATGAATATTAATTGCTGCTGTACATTTAAACATTTAGGACTGATCTTTCATCCTTCCATCGAACTCCCATTTAGTGAATACTAATTAAATAATGCATTAGCTTATTGCAAAATTAATTGTCTATTTTTTTAATTAATTCTACTGATATTATTAGATTGCAATTTAGTCACGATAGATGATTTCCGAAACATCTGGGTGTTTCCTGATACATCATGGCTCAATGTAACATTCATTAAGAACACTGATGATAGATATTGTTCTTAATATTTCAATCTAAGATATAAAATCATTGGAATATCCCTTCAAACAGTAATTTGGTTTGGATCTTTGAATTTCACTTCAGTTGTCTTTGATTCGCGCTATTATAGACTCTAAGACGGGGATCAGAACCTAAGACTTTTATAAATTTTTAATTATTGCGCAAAAACGTATCTATAATTCGTACTGTCTAGATTCTAGAAGCTATAAGTTGCTGTAACTTTTTTTATTAAATTTACCGTTACGGATTTGTTAATGATTGTAGTAGGTTTTGCTTGCTGTGTTCGGATTAAAATAATATTTATTAGTACCTTTTTGTTTTTAATTTGGATTTTATTTTTGGTTTATTTAGATTTGTAATTGTGACTAATTAGAAACTTTTTTCTTTAATTTAATCTGAAAGTTTTTGATAAGTCTTTGAACTTCTAAGCTAACAAACTTTGCCATAATAAAGCAACGACGCTACACACTCATAGATTAATTATCTTTGGTAATACATTCTCATTTGCTGAATAAGTTTTTGTTGATAGAACAAAGTGTTGTAATTATAGATTAATTTATGTTGTAGGAACAAACTAATCGGTTTCTTTTCACAAATAAATTTTGTTACGTTTTTATCATACGTGTGCTCAACCGGTGGTCAGTTCGGTTCTGGTAATGACAGACACGGAAAGTTACGTTTCTTTGTAGTCTCTTGTCTGTACTCTGCAATACCACGTATTAGTAGTGTTATTATTAGTACTACGAGAATTATAATTGCAATACATTATAGGATTACAAGTGCAATCTACTAGGCGAATAGGAACTTCCCGAACTTATTCCAATTTTAATTAGTTTAGTTAGGATATTACATGAAATACTATTAACAAATATTCTATCAAATTCACCAAATTGTGAATTTGCTATGAGAACATAACAATCAGTAAAGTCAGCATATTTGGTATTAGCAAGGGTTAAAAATTTGTTTGTATATTTTACAAATTGGAATTTGCTGTAGTAAGGGTTTTGTATTTCCAGAAAATATAAATTAGCTTCTTGTGCAAATTCTGATTCACTTCAACAAACTCATTCTAGTACTCCTAGAAAATGTATCTTTAGCTAAGATTATTACATCAAAAATAATTGGTATATACAAATGATAAATTTGTTGAAGATATATTAACAGAAAATATTTTGTTGCTGGAACATATTATTTTTTAGTGTGTAGCTCTGAACAGAAAATTACACTTAAGTTGCGGTGTTGATCTGTAATCGATACTGTTGCTCTAAACAGGTAACTTTCTAATATTTTGTTGTTAAAATGTCGAATTCTGCTTTTCACAATGTTGGTTAAAAAATGTTACCCTTACTGATTGCTAGCTATATAAAGCCTAACTTTATAAAGTTTGTGTGCCCATTGTTATTCAGGTGAATCGATTACAATAGTGATTTTGGTTCCTTTTGTTCGCATCTAAAACAAAATTTGTTTCTTGTTGATTTTTTGTTTGGGGATTCTACATTAATTTATAACACCTATGTTTAAACACATAAATTTTGAGTTTTATGGCGATACTGATATCTACATCCAGTTTATGGCAACATGTCCAGTAATTTAGCGTATGGCATAATACACATGATTAAGAAGAAAGAATACGTAGAATATAAAATTGTAATAATATATAACATATAGTTTGTAAATAATAAATAGTATATAAAGTAAACTAATAAAGCTAATTAAAAGTAAGTATATAACATATAAAAAGCAATACAAACAATAACAGATTGTATAACAATTAAAATTGTGCGTCGATTTTTTAAGAGAGGAGAAGAATACCCCATTAAATAGCAAGTCCGCACATGTTTCACGATTGATCCTCACCCTGTCTAATAGAGTAACTATATATTTTTCGATGCAGCTCTGAGCCAGGAGGAATACTTGTACGGTAGAACACTGTTAATATGTCTGAGTTTATGAACTGATCTAAGTTTCTTTGCTACTGTTCGTTAGTTAGTCGCTGAGATTGTTATTGCAGATTTAGTAGGAGGTATCCCAGATTTCAACCGTGAATATGTTATATTAGGTATGTCTTCGCGTATTGGAAATCGTACATATTATTATTATTAGATATTTTGTTATAATCCCGCAGGATCTACGAAGGTATATTTAGTCAGGTCGGGAAACAGTATTCTGCTGTTGAGAAAACTAGCTCGAGAGTTGTATTAGTTGTGGTAGAATTGTGCAAAATTCTCCTGCATACGTCAATTAAGACTTGTTTGGTGCAATTATTTGTTTTAATGTTTCTTCACTAATGAAATCAATTTTCTCCCTATATTATTCATTAACTCTCTATAGATTGAATATTTAATCTAATAGTAGTCGATGCTAAATCTATAAAAAGATTATAATTTAATTTTTTTAAGAAAAAAGGAAACCGTTAGAAAGTTATATGGCTTGGTAAATTTTTTGTTAGTGTTAATGTTACTCTAGTCACAGTAGATAAAAGGAATTGGTATCATTATAGAATGATTTGTCATCGGAAGTATTAAATGTTACTCCACTTAGACAAAACAATACACTTTACAGCGTATTTGGCAAGAGAAGCGTGTGCGCAATACAACCGCACTAACAAAAACTAGCGACAAGCACAAGCACAGCTGCATTCGACTTCGTTCATTTTCATAATTACAAATAAAGTGCATAAAATTCATATTCAGTATTTTATTTACAAACAATAAACAGAGATATTGAACAATTAGATAAGTAAGAGTAAGTAAGTAATTATATAGCTAATTCGCAAAACAAAATAGTAATTTTGAACTTTGACTGAGCGGTGCGCGGGAATCTCCTAATAGAATTTTATGAGTTGGCAGGAAACAGGACCCGCTGTTCGCTCTAGCAAAAGGAACAGCGATATTGTGGAGCATGAAAAGAATTTCAAAAGTAAATGTTCCGGGGTGTTATTTAACAAAAATAAAAGTGTCCGAACTATTATGAGCCTGGGCTCGTATATATTATTTTTAATACATTCTTATGTTTTAATTATGTATACTTTTATGTACGTTTACATTGCAATAAATAAATAAATTACTTATTTTATTATTGACCCCTACCCCCAGAATAAAGAGGAACTACTACACTACTTTTACTCTGAATCTTCTTACTTCCTAAAATTTCAATCTAAATAGAAAACAAATTATACAAACAATATTTTTGTCATGTCGAGTAAAAGACTCAAACGTCAAATATTATTCCGAAATGATTACAGATTTGTCTGTTTTAGTGTGAAGAAGTTATCATTAACATTGTATTGAAGTTAACTGTATGGTCTACACGATACGGTACAGATTATATATTTTACTCTAGTGTTTTACACTATTCTTTTACTGTGTGAAGTTGTGTATTCTAAAATTCTAGATGAATTCAGTTTAGTCAAAATATTTAATTTTAAACAGTTGCTAATGGTGGCAGTTATCCTTAAAAAATCCCTTTCCTGTAAGTTTTTGGCTTTAATTCGTTTTTACAAAAATGCATATAAATCTAGATCAATTTTATTGAATGGTCTATCAAACTGCACAGACGCGTTAATAAACTTTTGAATAACTTTGAAGGCCCCAAAAATAATGCATTATTAACTTTTAATGATTTCATTATAAATTATGTATAGTTGTTATATTATTCACACATAAATTAACAAGTTAACACCTCACTGTCGACTAAATTTAGAAAACAATCTGTACTGTGGGTGTCTTTTATGTCTGTTTTACAGTTAAGGTTACGTTCAAAGAAACACCCAAAAGTAACCACATATTATGTGGCATATAATAGTATGTTGCAAAAATGAATACATAATGTGGGTAGCCCAAAAGCAAATTTTAGGTCACTGAACTTTTGCTTTACATATCAGTACTTGAGGAAAAAGAAGTTAAATGAAACAAGTAATTGTTATTCCTGTATACATATTAAGTAAAACTTATTAACAACCTTTTCCAGAAGAAAATATCTACGCAACAGAGTATTTAAAACTTTTTTTCTTATTTTAAAACGCTTTCTAATTCCTGTTACCATTAATTTTATAGGAGAGAACGTGTATATTGATTATAATAAATTCAATTATAAATTAGTTATTTAAGCTTTTATCTTATACATTATTGTTGTTAATTAAAATCTTGATTATATAAATTGTTAAAGATTATTAAACGTTCACATAAGATTGATCATGACAATGAACCCTTTCACAATACATTTACTAATTTCAAAATTGCTTCGAAACTTTTAGCACTTTCAATTTCAATGATGGTGATGGATGTTTTTATTTCAGAAAGTAAATGCAAATGTAATTATATTGTTGAGTGATTTTTTTGATTTCACTTTCTTTTCGATGCATTTCGGTTACAAACAATGAAAATAAAAAAAAAATTAAAAAAGAAACAAACCATTATAAATATTTAAAAGAAAATGTCAGAACGTATATTAAAAATAGATTATACACTACCGACAAAAAGTTTGAGGAGGTACGAAGTTTATCAAAAATTACCATTAAACTATTTCAGTAACCATAAATTTGCCTGTTACTGAATATCGCAAGTACCTAGGAATTCCTAAGTTTTTTTTTAGTTTGAGGTAGGCGATTTGTTAAGACGCGCATCCCCATCTTTTAAGTAGCACCCTCAACCAAGGGTATATATATGATATGTTGTGTGTTTGTATATAGTCGATTGGGTAAGTTGCTCCAAAGCAGTACCAAGGTGTACTCTTGTAAATAAATATGTAAATAGAATGGTCCTTCGAGTTTTAATTAAATATAAACAAGAACATCCCCAACACGATTTTCTAGGCATGTTTAAGACTTTTATGTTGAATTTTACGTTTAAACTGTTTAAATATTTTTATTGAGTAATAGATTACCTTAACATATGATGCACAGTTTATGTTGCCACAGCCCCACAGCTGTTTAAAAATAAACTGAAAAATTGCTTATAATATAGTAATTAAATGAAGCATATTCCGACACATTTATTGTTCCATAGGACTTTATTTCAATCTTTATCTTTTGGTTATTGTCCAATTGACTGCAGGTGCACTTCTTTTATTTCGTATTAACAAACACTGTTAAAATGAGGAAAACTAAAGAACTAACCATCGAATAACATAAAAGAGTTGTTGTTTACTAAGAAATTGCATGGTTGCAGGTAAAAATTGCGAAAAAATGTAAATTTACAGGAGTTGTGTATAAAACATTTTAGGAAGATTTCTTAAAGTGTCGCCAGTCGAATACACATAAAATTTTAAAAGAAAGTAGGCGTCCCAAACAGATAGACAAATATCAAGATATAGTAAATATTCCAAACCAAAAGTTAACGGTTGAAGAATCTCCCTTGTACAGATAAAACAAAATTTGATCATTTTGGGAAAAACAGCACGATTTGTAGTGAAAAGTTTCTCAGAATCTGTGTAATGTTCAGTGTGAAGCATGGTGGTGGTCCTTAATGATTTGAGGCGGATGCATAAGACGGATATATAAAATAAACGGAACTTGTAAAAAAAGAAGTGTATTCCGACATTCTACAAAATTGAACGAAACAAAACTGTCAAAAGGATATTTAGAGTATTTGCTATACAGGGGTATCCAAAAAGTTACGAACTGGCCAATCCAGAGTCCTAACCTAAACCTCATTGAATTTATATGGGATTAAATGGACAAGAAGAGAGAGAAAAGCAACTTACATCAAAAAACAAACTCTGCTGCTGTGTGGAACAAAAATCGGACCCCTACCTCTAGATAAACACATAAAGACTGCGGCGGAGAGTTTGGCTAAAACTAAAATTGAATGCATTGTTTCTATAATCGACATTTATATGTAAATGTCTTTATACATATTATTAAGTGAAAATATGTATAAAGTGATATATTTAGTGCTGATTTTTCTTCCTTGTTTACTTTAAATGTAATATATTCTACAATTTCCAAACTTTCTGGCGGCAATGTATGTAAGCGTTTGCACCCGCGCTTTTCTGTGCGTGTGCTTTTGTGCCCGCGCGTGCGTGTAACTTCGTATAAAATACACATTTCAAAAATGCTACTCAACAGATCCAAAAAAACTTTTCACGTAAAAGTTTATTAGATTTCTTCAGAGTGGAATCAGTTGTAAATAATAAATGAAGCTGTTCTCAATGGCAGATACAATATACACAATTACCGAATTTGAGGAACTGGAAATCCAAGAATGTATCAATAATATGAAAGAGATACACCAAGAATTAATGTTATATCAAGAGAAAAGAATTATGAACCAATTTTTTCCAAGAAGAGACAGTAGCCAGGTCACCCTACTCCGATATCTAAAACAAAATCTGTCTACAATTGGACCAAGATGGTATTATAAACAACGCCTATTCCCAGTAAGATAGTGCCATAATTTGTTTCTTTTCACTTTCTTATTGTAAGTAATTTTAAAGATAATATCGTAAAAAGCATAAGGACCATTTTGCCTTAACCGTAAATCTTATGGGATTTCACCCCACCTTTATATTAACTTATTTATTATATTCCTTGACTTAGAATACAAAACTTTAGAAAGGAGCTTAATCATCTACTACATCGATCGCGATGGGGTCTCAATATGGCGGAGTAGGTGTTTCCGGTTTTGTAATTAGATATTTCCATTGGCAGTTCTTACTGTCTCGAAATGCACACATAAACTACATAACCTCAATTTTAAAACGTAGTATTTTGAAATTAATCTTAGAATATAAGTTTATGAAATGTAATTCCCTTCTTCGTATTTGTTGGAGTTTAAGAATAACCACTGAATTATCTACAACAATGAGTACCATAGAAACCGAGCTCTTCGAAGAAGCAGATTTAGGTGGTGTCTAACAGCGGCCAGTGTGACATCATGTCCGTCGGTTTTAAAGTTCATTGCGCCGGGTAGTTATACTCCTTCTTACAGTTTTATGTTCTAAGCTACTTGATTAAATATTTTATACTTAGAAACGTTCCACAATGCAACCATTTCCTAACATATAAATCGTATCTACATGTAGCATTCTGTGTATTAACTTCCTTGTCTTGACATCAGGTCTCAGCTTGGCTAAACATTAGATAACCAAATGTCGTTCTTTCGACATTGGTGCAAGTCTAAGCCAACCCTCCAATAACGAGCTTTAGCTTCTTAATCTTTTTCCAAGTTTAAGTCGACGTTCATATATCAATCATCGGTTCTTGCGTCTAATTTTCGCCCAGGTTGCCACCCACTTTTAAATCTCAAGTTTTGGTTGCTGAGTCGTCGCTCAAGAGTCAGCCACCACCTCGATACCAATTCTGAGTTCTTTTTGTCCAAGTCAGAGCCAACCCTCCTTGCGATTTGCCCAAGCTTCAGCCAATTTTCAGGCCAGCCACCTATCGTCCAAACTTGAGCCAAGCCTCAGATACCATTCTTCTCTATTCTAAATTCTCTAACTTCTACTGTCAAGTCTTAGACAATATTTTCATACCAAGTCTTCCCTACTCTTCACTCAAGCGTTAGCCAACCTTCAATCCTCGGACGTCTAATCTTTGCCTAAGTGTGAAGCAACCTTCAAATCACAAATCTTTTATTTGCTTGGTTTCTTAACCTTTAGCCAAGTTTGAGCCATTCTGCACATAAACTGACCAGCTTGTGAAGTTTTTCTGTCAGCTAATAATTAATTAAGAGATAAATGTGAGAAAATCTACATAGATTATAATTATTACTAAATATAAATTCAGCTTTTAAATGTTTCGCTCGCATCATTTTTGAGACAAGCATGTACATGAAAAGTAAATAAGGCGGCAGCGGCAAGGAGAAGCCGGTAAAAGTAAGTGTTCCTCCGCCAGACATGAGCAATGTTAAATGTTACGTTTAAAGTTATGTTGTTAAGGTGTTATTTCTTATGTTGGGTTGTTATATTACCAATAATTAAAAAATGTTAGAAATATAAAGGGAATAAAAGAACCATTTATGAATTTAGATCTGCATTAAAGATATTTTGAGCAATTTTTAATAAGCTAGGATTAAATATTAGATTGATCTCAATGATCTGCCATAACCCTAAGTCACGATTAGGTGCCGACACTACGCCATCACTGATTGCCAGCCTTGATACCATATTAACATCAAGATTCGTTCAATATACTCATCTTAAGTTTGGTTGCGATGTCAGTGCCATTGAATCAAAACATTATCCGCGACGGAAGTTATTACTTAATACTAGGTTCGAGCCGCAATTCTGCATCAATAATTGAGTATTCACCTTGCGCCAAGACTCAGTACTAGCTTTGGTACTATATGGGTATTCACTATTGTACCAAGGTTTATAATTAATCTATGACTACGTACAAAGCTTGGCACGAAGTTATCATCCCGATTTTAGCCCAGGTGTAAGCTACTTTCGGATTTCAGGCTTGTACCAGAACTGATAAGCATTATTTCATTGTTATTCCCTACATGAGATCTCAAATACTCTCCGATGACAGTCTTCAATCAGAGCTACGTCTACTTCTTAAGTTCTAAATAAATTAGGTCTGTATTTACTACTACTGAAAGTACAGCATGTCAAATTACCTGTGTATGAATCTCAACTATGTAATTATGCAATATATAATATATGTAACATAGTAACTTAAAAAGTAACTAAATGTATGCAGAGGACCCAAATACGTACTAAATGCACGAGAAATCCCATTCAGTTCTCGTCGAAAAACTTGAGAGGTAGGTTTATTTTCTGGGATGAATGAATGCCTTTTAATAAATAAGACTTAGATTAGTTCAAGACTTATTTATTACCCAAGTAACACATTTGGTCCCTTTGTTACGCTTAAAGCTTTCTAAATAATATATTATCGCCACTTATAGAGCTAATTGGTTATATTGAAGCTGTGTTCAGTAACTTGCTTATAAAACAATTTGATGGAGTAAGATTGCTGGTAAAACGTTCTCACAGCATAAATATAAGGCTGCTTTATTAAAGCATCTTATACAGCTTTTTTTTACTTCATAAAAGGCTAGGTAAGATCTTTTATGTATATAGATACAAACTTTGTAGATTTATAAGAGATGTGCAAACTTTTATATAACATTTTTATGGAACTGTTTTAAAGCTTAACCATTTCTCTATAGTGGCTATATAACATTGAGTTTTAAAGGCTTTTAATGCAAAACATTACAGCAGTATAGTTTATTTAAGCCAAATGCCATCGATATCACCCTCAATACGTATTATTCTTGAAGGCCCTGGAAATGTAGTACTAATATTTTATAAATTGTGTATGCAATTAAAACTATTTTTTTAAATTATGTCGCTGCAAATAATATTACGCTGCTATAGAACTATTCTACAGCCAAGTTAATCCGTTTCATAACCTCTAAAAGACTTGCTTACATAATTTCATGTGTTGTTTGTTGATAAATGTTATATACAATACAGATCAATATTGGAAAAAGAGAAAAAGCAAAGCGGTAATTAAGAAGAAAGATTGAATTAATACTTGATTAAAGTACTGGAGGAATCAAACTCTCAAGCTAGTAACAATAATTTGATTGAACAGATCACTTTAGGAAGGAATCGTCATAAAACGAAAGGGATAACAAATGTGAAGAAGGAAAACTATTATTATTATTTTACTAGTACAAACTTCCATTGTTCTTTTTTATTGTTACTAGAAATAGCTTTGTGAACTTACTATCATGATATTGCTTCTATTATATACTGTACATTGTAAATGGTGCTTATTCAATTCACGGAACTTCATTTAACAATACACTTGGCGGTTTACGTGCATACAAGCACATGAATATGTTGACGGAATCTAGCAGTACAAATGGACATTCTATCGTCTACATCAGCTTTTTAATGTTTTTATCTAGTATCTAGTCAAGTTGTGGCGTCTGAACACTAAAGTAAAATGGAGTAGGACGTTACAACTGACTGATGAGTAAAATAACTGGTAAGATAACTACAAGAAAGCAAGCTCTGGATATGGGAATACAATCTTAGGTTCCGTGGTTTGGTTTCTAGTTGGCCGGATGATATGTACAGTTGTTAATGTATTTATGTATTAAGTCAAAATTCTGGTTTTGTGCAAATTTCTTTCCGATCAGAAACCTGTCAGATTTAGAAAAAGAAAGTCCGATAGATCATTGTACGAAGAACATTGATAAATGTGATGTAACGGGACATGCCTCAATCATTGAAGCTCGTTGAATTTCGGGAGCTAGAACTGTTTCTCATAATGCAGAATTGTCCTTCAGTTGGATATAGTAGCATAATGACTGTGAAGTCCCTTGATATATCTTACTGACATTTCACAGGCAAGATCTGGAAAGTAGTTTTGATTTTTCCAAAATATGATTTAAATCTTTCATTAAATTCATACTAAAGTAGTTCAGATAAAAATCAAGAAGGAAGTGAAAATACGTAAAAAATAGAAAAATTCGTTTCATCTACATCTCCATCCAGAGTTAGTCCATTTCCAAAAAAAAAGAAACATAAAATTGGGGGAAATCACTGAGAGTTTTTTCAGCAAATAAATCATACTAGATATTGATAATTAATCCCTACTAAAGTTCAGAAACAACCGTTCTTTTTAAATTTTCGAGCAACAACTTAGGCATAAAAAAGGTCTCTGCTGCTAAGATTTGAGGTTGTTTACACCAGAACAAAGGGTTTGTCTGGATGTATAAGACCATAAACAATTGTTACAATAACAAAGCTTAGAAATGCTTATAAAATAGCAATTGTCATGCTCAAAATGTCTATAGAGTTTAAAAGATCTTTCAAAACTGTGAATTCGTAGAACTCAAGCATTGTCCTTACAGTGGAGATCTAATTCCTTGACCTTTAATAGTTACCTATTAACATCTTTAAAAAAAGCTTTGAACGAGACGAGATAGAGTTTGTGGTTAGTATTTTATTTTCTTAATCTAATGTTGTGGATGAGTGCGATCTATAAAAAGAGATTTAAATCTTTTATCAAAATCTTGGGGGGCAATAAGGGGACCAACTTTGCCTTAAAAATATTGAAAATATTGTCAGCATGTGGTTGACAGAACATATCGGGCATAAAACTGTTCTTCGAATTCTAATTTAATTCAATGTTCTGAAAGTAAGTGATCTTCATAAAGCCTTTCAATTGCTATTGGCTTCGATAGATACACTCAAAATTTCTAACTTCCACCAAGCTAAGAAATGTTTTGAGGATAAAACAATTTTAGTAAATTTTACATCTCATTCATCTCGACGACCTCATCTATATTATCTATTTCAAATTATATACAGAGTGTATTATCGATTTTGTAACATAGGGGAATAGCATGTAAAAACACAATTTCTCAAATATTGGCTCCCCTAATTATTTTAGAGGAAAAGTCACTATAGCAAAGTTGTAGACCTTATTGAATACTGTTCAAAACACTTTCACTTTAGCATCTAGTGTTAAATAGTTTCCAAGATATAAGTGATTTTCTGGTATAGGAAAATAACACTGTAAATCGAAAATTCACTAATAATCGGGTTAGATTTAGACATTAGGTGTAAATGCAAGAATTATTAAGCACAGTTTCATGGGGCAAAATTACTCATCAGAATATTACAATTGCTATCGGTGTGGAAGAAATAGATAAGAATTCTCCAAGGAATTTATTCTTATAAAATCTTATTAGCCATGACAATAGTTGTCATATTAATCTCAAGAATCACTGAGAGGTTATGTCATGCTTTTGTATTATAAATTTAAAATATATTATAAAAATCATACTAATATAAGAAAAAACATTTTAATCTTATTCTGGGGTTACATCATTTATATTATTTAACAATTATAGTAATCCAACAAAATTAAACAACAGACGATAAAAATAAGTAAAAACAAGAATTTTATAAAATATGTTCATAATACAAAAGCATGACATAACCTCTCAGTGGTTCTTGAGATTAATTTGACAGCTATTGTCATCATGGCTAATAACAGTGGCGTAACTACGAAAGATTGCGCGCCCCTGCGAGACTTACATTTGCGCTCTCCTTTTGTAAAAATAAAATATGCAATAACTAATAATAATTCATTACCTTTTCATTTGCTTGTATATGTTTAACGAATTTGTTTTATATTGTAACGTTCTTTTTAAAATAATAACAAAAATGCTGTCTAATCGTCTATTAACAAGAGAAATATTATTTACATACACTAATTTAATCTTAACTAATGATTATAAACTGTTAACGAACTTAAATGCTAGATATGTAGAAAATTATTTAAGGACTATTTATTTATTACTACAACATTCATTAAACATTTATTTATTCACTAATATTTGACGACAAATTACACAAAGCACATTTATTCAATTCACCGGTTGAACACTAATTGATTATCTTCTATCCGCGACGACGATTTATATCTTCCATATAAACGTTCTAAAAAACGTTGGAACATACTAGTGTATTGTAGCTCGTCTAGCCGCCAGCGGATATGTCATATATATCTTGAGTCTTCTAGTATGTTCTTCGCGGCGTATAGGGGATTTTCCCATTCGTTACAATATGATTAATGAGATTTAGCACCAATTACAGTTTTCTCGGGCTTTAACGCAGGCGGATTGGACAATTAAACTGTCAAAATCCATTTTTTTACTATTTTCCCTATCCATTTGCTAAAACTTTAGATTCTGGTCCGCCATCCGCACATGCTATACACCATACGATGCGTCTCATCGAGTTCAACAATAGTGTCCTAACCGAATCTAACCCAACCCAACTCAACCTAACCTAACCTAACCTAAGCTAGGTTTAAGTTAGGTTTAATTTAGATTTGCGTTATTAGTCAGTACATATGGACTTTTAATTTAGTTTTTGGTTAAACCTAAACTAAAAGGTAAGGTTAGGTCGCATGCGCATCAAAACATGCATTTTCAGGTAGGATGAAGAAATTAACATGGAAAGTTATGGCTTCCATTCCAAAAAAAGGCTATTATCTCGAAAAATACTGCTCCCCCGCCCAAATTTCACTATTTTCAGCTTGATGTGACGCATCAAAAGGTACGAATACAGCATGTGTGGGTGGCGGACCTAAAATGGGGAAAAGCTATACATTTGTACGCAGATTATCAATCTGTTGTCGCTGATCCAACAAGTCAGCACATTTATTTTGAAGTTTTTAAACAAGTTTAAAATTTCATTACAATTTACAAGTACAGCTCGAAGCACGAACGTACGACGAAAGTGTTTTAGTTATTGTTATCGTTGTCGTCAAATCAGATAAGTAATCACTGTTTAATAATTTAATAAATCTTATTTTAAACACCTCGTATTATTGTACCACAAAATCCTCTAATTATTTTGAGCAATGTATATCCATAATTCCCTTTTATTGTTTTCATAGGTATAATGTTTTTTACCTCCAGTAGTCCAGTAAAATTTCTATTTCCAACGAAATGAGCAGCAACGAGAAAGCAGCGCCCTTCGGATGGTTGCGCCCCCCCGCGTCGCAGGGCCTGCGGGGGCGGTAGTTACGCCGGCTAATAAGATTTTATAAAAATGGATTTCTTTGAGAATTATCATGTATTTCTTCCACACCTGTAGCAATTCTAACATTCTGATGAGTGATTTTGCTCTATGAAACTCTGCTTAATAATTCTTGCATTTACACCTAAGGTCTAAATACAACGTGGCTATTGCTATTAGCGAATTTCCCATTTACAATGTTAATTTCCCATAATAGAAAATCACTTATATCTTGGAAACTATTTAACACAGAATGCTAAAATGGGGGTGTTTTGAACAGTATTCAATAAGTTCTACAACTTTGCTACAGTGACTTTTTTTCCAAAATAATTAGGGGAGCCAATATTTGAGAAATTGTGTTTTTACATGCTATTTCCCTATGTTACAAAACCAATAATACAAGTTCACCCAGTAAAGCGACATTAAATATTTTTTTGCCCGATCGGGCGTTTTGATTCATTTACAAGCTCTGCTCTCAGGGCTGTAAGTTCGACTTACCGCCCAAGGCTCGGTAATAAAGTAAAAAACACTCACTATTATTCTAAAATTCGTCCGGATTGATACCAAAATTGTTTTTGTTTATTCAACTCCATAACAACCAGGCACATTAACCGACTGAAAATTCACATTTTCAGTGTGATGTGTTTAATGTTTAATATTTAAAATTCACTCATAGATCCGATCCGGGCAAAAAATAGTGTAAGCATTACGGGCGTTAGGTACGCTTTACCAGCCTCGGCTAATATGAAGACCTCCGCTACGCGTCGGTCTCTACACTATTAGCCTCGACTAACTATTCTTGATGCATTGAACTATGACGATTTTCAGATGATAGTTAAGGGTTACAAAATTAATTGTTTTACCAGGACCTTAATATTACCGAGCGGTAAACCACTTTTACAATTTGGTGTACTCTCAAAAGACAAACCCACAAAACAATTTTGACAAACCCACAATATTGTGGAGTTTAAAAGCACCAATGCTGCCTTCCATATTGTAACAATCTAACAATATAGAAAACTTAACAATCTTGAAAATGTAGATAAAGTACTAACAATTTTCTTACAATACTGACAATCTCGACAATATTAGCAATATTTAAAAATTCAACAATACTTGGACAATATCTCACAATCTTCCTCCATTCTCAGCAATATTGACAATTTCGCAATATTTTGCGACAATCCGACAATATTGTACAATATTATAACAATATTGTGGAGCTTAAAAGCAGCAATACTGCACTTCAGATTATAACAATATTATAGAAGACTTAGAAATCTTGAAAATATACACAAAGTACTATTAACAATTTTCTTACAATATCAGCAATATTTGAAAATCTAGCAATAATTTAAACAATTTTGATATCTCATAATCTTCCTTCATTCTTAAAAATATTGACAATCACACTATATTTCGCGACAACGCCACAATATTGTACAATACTGCAACAATATTGTAGAATTTAAAAGCAGCAATACTGTCTTCCATATTGTAACAATCTAACAATATTATAGAAGACTTAACAATCTTGAAAATATACACAAAGTACTATTAACAATTTTCGTACAATATCAGCAATATTTGAAAATCTAGAAATAATTTAAACAATTTTGATAATATCTCGTAATCTTCCTTCATTCTTAACAATATTGACAATCACACTATATTTCGCGACAACGCCACAATATTGTACAATACTGCAACAATATTGTGAAGTTTAAAAGCAGCAATACTGCCTTCCATATTGTGATATTGTAACAATCTAACAATATTATAGAAGACTTAACAATCTTGAAAATATACACAAAGTACTATTAACATTTTTTTACAATACATACTGACAATCTCGACAATATCAGCAATACTTGAAAATCCAATAATACTTTGAACAATTTGGACAATATCTCAGAATCTTCTTCTCTACAATATTTACAATCCCACAATATTTAACTTGAAAATCTTGAAAATATTATACACAAAGTATTAACAATTTTCTTATAATACTAACATTCTGAGTAATATTTCCGACAATCTCTGAAATCCACAATATTTTACTAGCAACCTCACAATATTGATAAAATATGACATTATACATATCTACTAGTGTACCCATTTTGTCGAAGCTATTTACCCCTCGGATATTACTAATAAGTAATGAGTAATGTGGAGCTAAATCCTAATTTAGCCGAAATTTATTGTTCCATATCGTAGCGTAAAAGGTCATACACTATTTAAATCGCCTATATAGTAACATCGAATACAAAGTTAGCAAATTCGATTGACGTAAACATTAATAATTGGTTTTTCAAACAATTTTACCTCTTTCAGGATGTAACAATAGATCACAAAATTTAGATAACCTATATTTAGTTTGTTAAATCAATAAAACATTTTGTACCAAACAGTGACATTCCATTTGATTCAAAACACAAGACATTGACAAGACATTTATTATGTGCACTTTTAATTCTAAAGTTTGTAGGTTTCATTGTTTAAAAGGATGAAGGCTGGCTTTTGCATAATTGGATATACGAGTATAACTAACTACTCAAGGACCAACGTGCCTAATTGATCGAACAGTAATTAATAAAACTAATTTTCAGTGTTATGTAATAAATAATATTAAAATTAGATTTTACTATGTTAACTATTTATAACTTGTATAATTCGCAAATTACCACAATTTTCTAGGTTGTGTTACAGGTCTGAACTACTTTGCGGCGAAAGTACATTCCTAAATTAAATGATTTTAATGATTTTTTTTCTTTTATTCGAACTGAATTGTTTTTCTAAAATTTCATTAGTTTAAACAAAAAATTGGTAATTATTTTAGAAATACGTTAAACATTAAATTCAATCTATCTTTTTTTATTACAAACTATACTGAAACTTAGTTAATTAGAAACCCTTTAATAATTAAATAGAATTATTAAAAAAATTGAAATCTAGAATAACAGATAATCCATTGATGAGACGATTAATTAATCAAATGAAAGATGTTATTAGACCTTGCATGGACGTACTGTATGTGTAGGTTGAATGAAAATAATTAAAACCGCCTCATGCTTTTCATTTTTTTATCATAAACGTTCTTAAACGTGTTTTATTCATTATCATTTCAGTGCAGGAAACAATACAAACCCACAAAAGATAAACTCCATTCATCCAATCTATAAAGTCTCAGCCCATCTACTGTATTACAACATGCGATACAGTGCTGCTTAAACTTCATTTCCTTAGAGAAAATGACAGCGCGGCGACGTCATCGGGCACACATAAGATTAATACAGTAGGAGCTAATGACGTGCATGTCACCTTCTCTGGGGTAGTAGACTTTATTTATCATTAGACAGTCATCTTGGGAATGATTGAAGAGACATCTTGGATAAGGAGTTTTTACTTCTCTTTCTCTCTCGCTGCCAATCTTTCATAAAACATTGATGATTTGCGATGAAGTCGCTAGATGTGCTTTTAATTAAACTGTTTGAAAAAATCCACATTTTCTACAATCATCAGGTCTATGAGGCATAAGTTACCGATTCTTCAATATTGACTTTTTGTTTTCTAGTACGAATCATTTCATGGAAATAAAATATATTTTTAATTTTCATAACTTTCATGATTTTAAAGATTTTCAACGTCATGTTCATGATGATTCCAAATAAATATAAATTGACCATACATGGTTTTGTTACTGAATTCTACATAATATAATAATTGTTACTACCCATTTATCTGGCGAACTAGGCCACAGGAGAGGCGATTGTTACTATTCTGCAGACTCAAAGTGCGTCTGCAGCAGACTTAACAAACCGTATAGCACAGATCTCACATTTGTGTTATAGCTAAGGAAAACTGTAGAAAACTTTAACAAGATCTGCCGGTACCGGGAGTCAAGTCGCTTGTGTGAGAGACGAGCGCGCTAGTCCCTATACTACCAAGGCTATTATACTATTATTATATAAGGTTATACACATATTAGTTATGTTATTATAAAATAAACTTAACTAAAGACATATAAAGAATAGTTACGAAACTTCGTTTGAACTGCTTCTAGGGTAAAAAAATCTAATTGGTACAGTTTCATGTGCCATATGCAAAGATCATGGAATTTTCCAACTATGTGAAAAATGCAGTTTAAAAGTTGGTATACACTATGTGTGAAATTTAAATTGAAGATCAAGTCGTATGTAAGCGTTGTAACAGAACTGGTATAATCAGAGATAAACGTGAAACTACTGCAGCTGGATCGGCAAAAACAAGCTAATGTTAAACAATATTAGTTTATGTTGACTCCCAGAAATGTGCTGACTAATGCGTTGATGAATGTGAGAATCAAGCTGAGAACCAAAGTAAGGGAAGCGGTGGAAAGAATTTGTAGTTGAGTAAAGCGTCTGGTCTCAGGGTCTATGCCATGCTAATAGCTCCAGCTCTAGCCTGGAAAGCTAGTAGAAGGTGGATATGCAACATTGCTCTCGCCAGCGAGTATTGGTAGCTCCTACAAATGTAACTGAAGCGCTAATTGAGATTAGCTCAATTTGCAATCCTCCAATGGAGACCGTAGTCATAAACTAACGCAGATGGGCCACGTTAAACAAATCTTGGAATTTTGGGTCAAAACACAGATTTGTTGTGTGCCATAGCAAGCGTTATCGTAGCGCCAAAAGTGCAATTGATGGGGGGAAAACAACTGTACAATTCAAAATGCTGTAACAGTGGTATACCTACAAGAACAAATAAGATATCTTCTACTTCTTTTACTATTTGTTATTATTTTTAATTTCAAGTTATTTCTATCAACCCTGCTGATTACCAAAAGTAGAATAGGTTTCTGAGAGTTCTACATCCTTCAGAACGAAACGAAAATAAAAACGATTACAAACCGAAAGATTATCTGATGTCGGGGCTTGGTCGTTTAACACTGCACACAACGCGTTATGGCTGATTTCACTCATTGAACGTTTTCGGTTTGAATACCTAAATAATGTCATAGGTGTATCTACATGCACATTTTATGAAGATTTCCACTATTAGATAACTATTTTTGCCAATATGGTAAAAATCGGACATGGATTGTAAAAAAAACACATATATCGATATTATATGCATACACCTTCCCCTAATAATAAAAGTTAACTGTACACGTGAATACCGACCACGGGTATACGCTTGACTGCGCCTAGAGTGTGTCCAAAGTCTACACTTCATGCTGTAGGCTAAAAGTGTCTGAAAAGTAGCAAACCAAACATATTATTCTGATTTAAACAAGAGCAAAAAGTTTTCATATACATACAACCATTTACATTATCATTTAAAAATAAAACTAGCATTTGCATTTCATATGTGATAACAACAACAAGTAACAGAACAAATGAAATACAAGGAAAACTCAAATAAGAATTTTACATTTTCTTGCAATTTTTAAAATTAAGGAGTAGGTACTCTTTTTCTGTTTGAATTCTTTGTCGCTGACGTTGCATGACTTCTATGATTGAACAATTGAACAATCGGTTTTTAATGTGGCAGTGGTCTTGATGGTAACTCCACATCACTCAACAAGAATTTAGATTTCATGATCTAACAATAAATACTTAACAATACCTTTTTGTATTGTTTGCAACTACAGTAAAATCTCCCACAACGGATACCTCTAAATATACGTACAATATCTTTATATAGCGGACAGCTTCCCAACAAAGGGTTCGCAATAGCTGACACAGACAGCAAGATTTATACGATAGCAGTAACATTCCTCACCGTTACCTCTCAGTAACAGACAAACTAGATTTTACGACAAAATGGGGATTATTTATGTATTGATTTAAGGAACATATTTTTTTGTCCAGAATCAGAACATTTCTCAGAAACTTTCATTCATATCGTCAAACATACTCGTATAATAATAGCCAGTTTCGATGTCCGATGTCCACCAAAAAACATTTCGAAAACTAAAAGTCTTAGTAAGCTGAAATCTTACAGGCAGGTGGGCCTTAACTCAAAGATGTGCACGAGTATATTTTTAATCCTAAAAAATCCAAGGGCGTCACAGGGGGAGGCATTCCTTCAAAAATAATTATGGCTATATATCTCTTGAAAGACGTAAGCTACAATCTTCAAATTGGCACAGATTATACTTGAAGCAATTTTAAAGGTACGGAAAGAAACACAGAAATTACCGGCGACTCATCCAGGGGGGGGGGGAGTAAGACAACATTCCAGGGGGAAAAGAGTTTTTCGAAAAAATTATTATTAAAGAAACCTTGATTGTGAGTAATCTGTAAGATATACAATGCTACCCTGGACTTTACTGTAGATCTACAATTCGTTCGCTTACAATTTGCCTTTATCTGTTACCGTTTTCGCCGCGTAGGGCATTTTGTGTTTGTTTTGCCAATATTATTGATTACTTCTATGCGGGGTATTATTTTTTTTTCGTTACTTACATGGAAATTGTGAGCAAAATCTTAAACATAAATACCCGCTATGATAACTATATTACAAGAAATGTATATTTATATTCCTACTTAGATTATTTACTACAGGCAGAGGAATGAAATACTAAATTCATTTGAAAACGAACCGGGACCAAGTATTTTTCTTTGCTCTAAGATATGACGTAAGTCACAGCACTGAACATTGAGTGAAGAAAGTAGTTTATTTTTGAAAGTTTTTTTGAAAAGTCCATAGATTCCTGCCGTCTATCAGATCATTATTTGGGAGTTCAGGTTTACCGTCAATCACTTTTTCTGACAACCTGTGCACATGATAATTCTCGTGCTGGATAACTAGTCATCAGGTTATGTGTAAACGTATGGGCGGAAGGTATCGCCAACATGATATAGCTCCGCACTAGGGTGAAGCGAAAAAATCAACTTTCGAATTTTAATTGCGGCTAGTTTCCAAAAGTTGTCTATGGGTAAGTGTGTTAATTTCCCAAAATTTCAAATTTATTGGAAAACATCTTCAGGTGCCACAATAGGAAAAACTTTGGCAAATTATCATTATCATTTTTTCAAAATATTATTATTAAAAAAACATTTTATTAATGTAAAGCGTGCTTTTCGGAACAGGAAAGAAAATTGACATACAAAAATTTGATGTCTCGTGTAATAGCAATCGGCTGCGACGGTACTGTGGTTGATGTGGGTTCTAAAAACGGAGTAGTAGTTCAGCTAGAAGCATCACTTGGAAGATCACTTCAGTGGTCCGTCTGTATACTTTACGCGAACCAATTACCTTTGCGGCATTTGCTTCAGTTTCTAGATGGTTCAACGACAGGCCCTCCCGGATTTTCTGTGGAAATTGGGAAATCATTAGAAGGCTGTGAGAATCTTCCTATTTTACATTTCCAATCTATTGTAGTCGGAATTTCTTAAGATAAATTACGAGGCGTTAAGCACTGACCAAAAATATTTGTATGGCAATCTCTTCTGGAAATGTTTCTCCTGATCTAGCGCACAGATATCCAGAATCGCTAGCACATTGTTGGCTTACTTGTGCAAACAGATTACTGTGTTTATATGCTGCTACAGAAAAGCCCTTAGAACATCTAGAGGTTTTAGCTACATTCGTGATAAAATTTTATGCACCTACTAGGTTTGACATAAAAATTGACATAAAATAAACATATTGGAAATGATAAAGTGATCAAGATTTTTGTCTGAACTGGTTTTTAATATTATAGACCCAGTAATTCAGAGTAATTCCTATTTTGCTCACCCCGAGAACATTTTAATTTGTATGTTAAATGATGAAAGGGCACACACTCGTATTAGGGAATTAGGTTTGAGAAGAATCTTAAAATGTAGACAAATAGGTACACCTGAAGCAGGAATTAGAGTATTTATGCTACCTAAACTGAATTTCAATGCAAACACTTAGTAGTAAGTAGGCAGTCCCCTTTTACAAGGCTAGGAAGGTCCATGGGGGTATAGCAGGGTAGGCTGCTATTACTCGATTACCGTCTATTATTACCCCGGGGAAATTATTTCCCAGGTACTCATTTTCCAAGGCTGAGTCAACCTAGAAACCTTAGATATTTTTAAAAAATCCAATATATCATCCCTGGGAATCGAACCCAGGACTTCAAGAATGGTAGTGAAGTACTATGCCCACTCAGCTACCATAGCTTCATGCTAACACTTATGAGGACTTAATTGATTGGCAAACATGTAAATTAACTGAACCGCCCATTGTAGCTGAAATTCCCACTGTAGAATTAAAGGAGCTCAACAAAATTGGTTCCGAATATGGATCTAGTAAGGTTTCCATGTTACACACAAGCTATGGAAAGAATGATGAAGTTAGTAACAGAAGCATCGTTAGCAGTTGCTGTAATAGAAGCGGAAGATGTATTCGTAACGGCAAAGCTAAAATCGAGGTTAGAAATGCTAAATTTTAACACTAAAAACTAGTTTCATTAATTTTTTAAAGGAAGGGGGCAGGGTGGATATCCAGGTATGGATACCTTCCCGTGGTGAGTTTTGGTTAGTTCATTATGAACCTATTTTGAGGTCTATAATGTACTAGCGATAGTCCGTACAAAGCTAAAAATAATACAATTTTTCTAATTTAGGGTATATATACGTGGTATCTAAAGATGAAGTCCTATCAAGTCGAAATCTTGCACAACAAACAAAATATTAAAGTGACACACTTTGGAAATCAGGCCGTTTTAAATTTCAAAAAATATATATAATGTTAATTTTTCACTCCACCCTACTACGCACTTAGATTTCTCCTAGTCGTTTATTGGAGGATCATAATTAAGATCCTTGATGTTTGGATCATTCTTTAAGTATTTTCTACCTAGACATTTATTGATACTTCTATTGAATGCTGATTAGCTATTAGTATACTTAGTAAATTACTTTTATTTTAATTCCAAATTAATAATATTTATAATACTTCTGGATTACAACCTAGTCTCAAACTTCCGTATATCTAATGATTTCGACACCATCACCAACGCTACTACCACTGTTTGGCCAAAAAGGACAAAAGTGTTACAATGGAATCATTCAAATTATTAAAGTATTATATTGGGGCGATTTAAACTAGCTCTCTACTCAATAGCAGAACGAATAAAATCTATAAATAGCCAAAGTTGACGGATGCAGCAGGTGCAAGGAAACATTTGTGCGGGATTGAATACAATATCCAACAATAAATAACTCATGGTCGCTCAACTACCTACATAGCGTATGCGCATCTCCACGTGCTCCAAGCATAGTACTGCATTTACCTAGTTCACATACCGCAAGCAGTATAGAAGCAAGACAGAAGACCAGACTATGGCATGCGCAACTTTGCTTCGTTATTTGAATCGCCAACTGTGCAACCTTCAAAGCGCCTACTCGCAAGTCGAATATGACTTAAAGTGCTTTATCATTACTGTGATTTGTAGTATCCAAGGCAACGAAAGTTAAACAGAAGTCGGAAATCAAGTCGCAAACGAAAGACCAAAGCATTTATTCTCTCCACCATAAAAAGTAAAATAATAAAGTTTATAAACCACAAACAGTCTTTCATTCAACCAAAACGGTTCAACTAACCCCAGAAATGCAATTAATAGTATCCCAATTCGCCACTAATATCACCATAGTGCGCTACTGTAAAAGAATAGATGATCTACTAAATTTACAAACCTCATTATCAAATACAAACATTTCTTATTTAACAGAAACTGTTGCTGATCTTAAACGCGAGGTTATGTCACCTATACGTTTACACGCATTTGAAAGATCCCAAACACAGAATGCTGACGTTTGCTTCTATCATCGGCAGTTTGGCAAACGAGACCTAAAGTTAAGAATCCTCTGTCTTAATTTTAAGCTTTTTCAATTATCTCATTCAATTCTCACGTTATTCTTATTAGCTCATTTCTATAGACTAAGTTCTTATAATTGCAACGAACATTAACATTAAGACCCCTATCCGAGTACGAAAAAAAAGCAATTTTTTACGTATCTTTCCAAATTACTTTACAATCACTAACGCGCCATTATGCGTAAATTCCCCAGTTATTCCCAATATGATACAGACTTTATGTGCTAGAAAAATTGTAAACAAGGGGGGGGGATACACGTGATGATCACCGGTGCCTTGGATAATTTGTAGTATCCAAGGCAACAAAATGTAAACAGAAGTCATAAATCAAGTCACAAACCAAAGAGCAAAGTTATTCAGTCTCTCACCATAAATAGTAAACTAATAAAGCTTATAAATCACAAACAGTCTTTCATTTAACCAAAATGATGAAGCCATTACAGTAGGTACTTTATATTGGTACATACCGAAACCGCCTATAAGCTTTAGACTTTCATCTCCAGACGGCATCAGTTAAGTGTTTAAACAATATCTTAGCATGTATAATTTTAGTTTAGGAGACAATAACGTCTGAAGGATATGAATATTAAACAAATTATAACAGCGATAAACGAACGCAAAGTAAAAAAAAACTATTGTTCAAGATTTATATATTTGTTGGTTGTTCTTTTATAGCCAAGTTTATCTTTATGAAATAAATCAAAATGCTAGTAAAACCTTTTATAAATTTATTATAATCTAAGTCACAATTGTTTCGACAGCTGAGCTGTCATCTGATAATACCTCCACAAGAATGTATTCTTCTATTAGATAGTTTCTTGATTAATAGTAATATACAATTAGTTAAAATGTTAGAGTTAATTCAATTATTTGATCTTTGTATAATCAATCATAATAATCATAACTTAATTTTCTGTTTGAGATGAATGAATTTTCAATTCTTATTAATAGTCTCCACCATAACACAAATTTTACATTAGAAACCTAACAAAACAGGGCTATTAACTTTTTGGATTTGATTATTTTCATATATAGAAAACCAACAACACAGACGGACATAACCATACCAAATAAATCCTACCACCATAAAGAACATACTAGCAGCTTATAAATCCTTAGTACATAGAGCTTTAACTATTCCACCCACACAGACAGATTTTAGCAAAGAGCACATGTAAATCATTATAATCCGAACATGATCGACATTAACACGTTTTCATTGTTATTTAATGCTAAAAACAGAACACACGATATCATGAGATCGGGTATTTACCGTTGGAATTGTTCTTTGTGTAGTTCAGTATATATTGGACAAACACTTCGAAATGTTTACATAAGATAGAAAGAGCACGTGCGTTGTTACAGAAATAAACATCCCGGAAAATCTAATTACGCCAAACACCTTTTAGAACAGAATCACAAAATCACTGCCCAAAATAATATCAGATCTTTTTATCAAGTTATCTATTTATTAATTTTATCTTTTTATCTTGTTATCTATTTTTGTATTTACCTTAGCGACGTGTTTGTTTATGTTTATATTACCTTTTATAATGACAGCTTAGCTCTCGAAGCAATTGTCAGGTAGATTATAATAAATTTGTAAAACTTTGTAGTAATTATTTTGATTTATTTGATGATTATGAAGTTTTACCAAATCAGGCTCGAAACAATAAACTTTGAAATAACCTTTATCAATTAAGCCGTGCTTAATCGAAACATTGCACTTAGAAAGTGCTGAGCAGCAAACTGCGATTAAGATGCTTACGGCATATTGGGCGGTTTTTCGGATAAAGAAGGCCATTGTCTTACATTAAGAAGAAACATTTTGAAAATGTTGAAAACACACTTTTAAAAGTTTTTGTAGTTAAAAACCATGTATTACACGTTTAATTATACTTCACAATAGTTTTTATTCACAATCATATTGCAATATGTACATTTCATATGTTGTAAAAACCTTGGAAAGTAAGCTATTGCTATAGCAACACCAAAGTGGTTAACAATTTCCTTTACATGTCTGTAAAACTGACATGTAAAGTTATGGCCAACTTGTTTTTCTGAATAATTTAAAACAGGACGGTTTATCCGATTTAAATTTGAGTTTTTATAAATATATTTAACGCTAAAAACATATTTTTTATTTAATATTACTTTTATTTTTATTTTTCCGTATTTTATATTTAATAATTACAATATAATTAATTAATTTCTAATTTTAAAATACTGAGCGCATACATCGCCATCTAGCGGCGAAGAATAAAACCTTACTTAAAATTTCTTTTGGTCGATAGATGGCTTTGATTGAAATTATGACAGTTTATATAAAATAGATTTTAAAATTTAAAATTACTTTTTATTTTGATTATCTTAAGTCTAATTAGTGTGAATAAAATAGTATACATGTTTCGTTGGTAAAGTTTCCACGCCTCGCGATAATTGTTTGACCTCGACGTACCGTCTCGGTCAAACAATTATCGCTTGGCTTGTAAAGATATCCTTTACCAACTCAACATGTAATATACTATTAAGAATAAAAATCGCATTAGGTAAATATTGAAGTAAAGGTTGGAGTTCGCAGAAAAAATGTCTCCATTTAACCTTAAGGTTGGAGGTGTTTCATTTCCCCCCTTGGCAATGTAAGTATTAACTCAGAATGATAACCGCGTCAAATTGACAGGAAGAACCATTATATATTCCAGTGGCGTGCGGTGAGAATTTAGACTAAGGAAGCAATCACGATTTTAATATACCTAAGTACAGGCGCGGATTCACGGGAGGGGATAATTCCCCCCCAAATTTAAAAATAAATATACATAGAATAGAAACAAATAATTTTTGTTTAATTATTATTTATTAAAACAATTATTTTTCCAAAAATTTCCCCCGCAAAATAATTCTCTGGATCCGCCCCTGCTAGGTATAATAAAAAAACAGTGTTATAATTATTAAGCTTAAAAGTTTTTCAAAGAAGAACTTTTACACTTTATACTTATGGAATTTGTTGACCATTATTCTTTATTTAAAAAAAACTACTATTGTGTATTTATACTGCAACTCGATTTGCCGGTCTTAATACCGGTTAAATTTGAAAGTTCTGGTTGTGATCTGCCTTTCTTAATAATTTGTAATTTCTCTCCAAAACTGTATGCAGAAAATTCTTCATTAGTAATTTACAAACTGAACAAAAAAGTCGTCCCGATTCGGATGTATCGAAAGTTCTCAAACCTTCCACCGAATAAGCTGAATTTGCAGTCGTGACGATAATGCAATTTTAAATTTGCATACAGTCAAACTAAATAGAATTATTTGCCTTTAAAAGAAATCCAACTTATATACATTGAAATAATAAAAGATAACAAAATACAGTCTCATTCGCAGATTTACATTATTTAAGTAACATTAAATTTAACAAACACTAAATCGAACAAATAACCAAATTATAACAAATAAACATTTGGGCATGAAGCACACTAAAAATAACGACCAAACAATGCTAACAGCACCGTCTGTATCACCACGCCCGCTGATCCACGCCAAGGCTAGGAGAAGAGCGGTTATAAGCAACGAAATCAGTGCTTATATGCAGTGTGTGTAACACATTTGAATCAGTATTATCTTAACAGTACGTATAATACACTTGGCAAATTTGAACGAGGTTCTGCTGCTTAGTAGCGGCCCGCGGGCTTTGTGTATATGAGATAAGAATGAGAATTTCTACGTCGCGCGGATTAAGCGAGGTTATGTAAAAAACAATTCATAATTTCTAGTGTTGCCAACTGATATGCTACTTACCAAAATATCCCTAACAAATTTTGTTTAAAACTAAGTAATTTTTTCAATTATTTAATAACAAATTAACGCAAATAGAAAAATAGTATAAAGTATTCGTTTCATAAGACGTTTTAGCGCACTTGTCCCTTTAGAAAACTCCCCGCTACGCGAGTCGTTTTTTAAAAACTCGGACGCGTGCGCTAAAAATGTGTCTTATGAAACTAATACTTTAATATACTATTGTTAGCATTGGTTTTTATTTTTTATAAATTCTCAATGGAAGCATTGCTTCCATTGCTTCCATGGACCGCACGCCACTAATATATTCAGAAGTAATAAAGAAGAATGTTTTTAAAAAATTCCAGAAATAAAGATAACAAGGAAAAGTTTCATTTCACATTTTAATATCAAGGCTAACGAATCTATGAAATCTACTAGATTATGGTAAAAAGGAAGTCTTGTAAATCCCATTGACCTTAATCACTATTGAAGTATCATTTAAATGCTTCTCTATCCATATCTCCATAAACTGATGGATGTGAGAAATCTTTCAATCGAAGCACGGTTATTCATGCGTGACAAATTTTAAGAATGGTAAACAAATAGGTTATCTTTTGATAGTAGCTTCTGCATTCGTTCCATGTATACGTTATATGTAAACATTTACATATTTAACAATAAAAGAAAAAGAGATTGATTTCTAATAAAGAAGACATTCAATAGGAGCGTATGGTAATATTAAATCTTAAAAGATGATGAAGTGATAATATTATAGAGATAGACAGTTTATTGCAATATCACGAACACATTTTACATGGTTGTTAAATAATAATTTTTATTACTTAATTTAGTCATTGTTAAATCAATCTATAACACGCGATTTGCCGATCATTCAATTAAAATAAATAAAATTAAACTTTCTATTTAAATGCAACAATATTAAGCTTGTTTAATGAAATGCACGTTTTATTATTGAACATTTAGCATCCATTTGCATCAAGTTATAAAAATGGATTCATCCTGTTATAATACTTTCTCAGATCCTGTGCTACTTTCTGATAGTGAATTTAAAACATAGATTACGTGATTATCAATGTACAGTTATAATAATAATAATAAATATAAGAAAACTTGCACGTTTATTTTATTTAAACAATAATTATTTATTAAATAAAAATATATAGAAAAGAAATACATTAACTGTAATTAGAGTAATTATACTTACGGAAATAAACAAGAAGGCGATAATTATGAAAACTCGAATAATTTTATTAATTAAAAATGCAATTTTTATTCTTCTCCTACTAACTGTTTTATGATTGAAATTAATTTTTTTATGGTTGGGAAATTGCAATATTAAAAGTAATAAAACAGTAGAAAGAAATAATAATGGCTTTATATTAGAAGAGTAAACTAATGAAAATTGCTGCCTCAATATGGCACATAATTGAATTGAATCAACTAAAAACTGTAAAATACTCCTCCTAGCTTATGTGCCAAGAATGTTGCTCACGTAATTCACGTAAATAAACATGTAATTTGTGACAAGCGTTTATCAGATTAAACTTTAATATAACCTTCATTTCTTTGCATTTTGCTTTACATCCACCTCCACGTTCACACGGGTCATTTTTCCAGTGTAAAGGAAGTTAATAAATCTTTTTTTGTAAGAGTAGGTGTAGACCTAAGAATAGCAAAAGTTGTAAAGTAGTTGTCGAATTGAGGTCAGTCTTGTAGCTTGAGGTTATGGGTCATAAGTTTAACAGAATGGAGGTGTGTAAAAGACGTAGTAAGTAAGTAAGAAGGCATGTTGTACAACAACCACGTGGTGATATACCTTTACAAGCTTTGTGAAATACAGTATCAGTTAATTGATTGTTATCGATGTTTTGCAAGGCCAATAGCTTAAATTTGAAACGATTCTTATGCAGTAAATGTATCACATTTCAGATTTTCATCCATCGTAAGTGTGTTTTAGGTTTATGTTACTCTATTAAAACAATGGGATGTTAAAAGTATTAGGTTTTTAAATATTGTAACTCTTTTCTCCTCTCATTTAGTCACATCTTAGTTCTTAGCTAATGAGTGTAGGATATACAGATAAATTAGTTATACCCATATAAAACTGTGTGTTTATTAGGTTGATACAAAGATAAATGATGAAATTTTATCTGGACACCTTCTAACTTTAAAAATGATCCATATAAAGTTTTTAAAAGAAACATTCATATTAAAGACTAATCGATCTATTTTAGAGGTTGGTGTTGTCGTATTATTTGCGTATTTTCCAACGATATAGTAAAAATGACAATTTAATAAATAACTGTTTATAATTCAATCAATTATAGATATAACTAGATTTGGCTTGCAAAAGATCAACATAATATCGTATAATTTAATTGTATATTAATAAACCCATTCTATGGATTTTTACGCGACTTTTCAATTCAAATGCAGTATGCATAATTACATTGTCTCAAATAAACTAATAAAATTTCCAGTTATTTATGTTATTTAATGTTTACTAAATAATATTACTACTACTAATATTTAGCTCGTATCTTTATATACAGACTCTAACCTCTTGTTCTATAAAGTGTACCTCGTATGACTTAAAAAAATTAATATTTAAATATGTTTCCTTGTTTGTTATTAAATTTTAATTAACTTAAGTACGATATAAAGGATATAATAACATTTTAAAAGAATGAAGTTCTGTTCCCTTTTTAAAAATTCAGTTCTTTCAATCAACTATAAACAAAATTTTAAATGATTGCTCCACCAAAAAACGCCCTCTATTGAGTTAATCATAAAAAAATATCAAGCTGTTAACAAAAGAATAACCTCACTTTATCAGGTAAATATAAATTTTTTATAATTGAGTTTGCTATTGAATAAGTAAATTTTAATTTTAATTTAAGATAATAACTTCAATCATTAGTCAAGTTTGCAACTTACTTTACAGTGACTTGATATTAGTTAACTCTACAAATAATTTCCAATAATGTACAGGTAAACTCTCCTTTTCTTATACCAATTTTTAATATTAAATTTTATTACTTTATCTTAACTTTAGTAAAACCTCGCCAACATTCCACTAGGATAATGGATGGAAAAGTTTCCACTCCTTTTCTTTTTTTGAAACCAGCTGATGACACCTTTTTTAACGAGATCGTATCAAGAAGTAAGAAAGCCTGAAATTTCTTTTCCAACTAGTATCTGCAAACCCTATATCAGAAATATGAGATCCAAATCGTGTTTTTTTTATTTAGCAGTTCAATCACTTATACACTTTTTACGGTAAAAACTTCTAGTAGTAGTCAATAAAATTTCTTTAAATGTTCAGTATTTTAAATTGATTATATAATGTTGTTTTACACTTTATAATAATAAACTGAATATTTTATAAATTTTTATCATTACAAAAATTATACTTTATTTGGCAACTTTTTCTAAACTAATTTTGTTTTAACTCTCCCTTGGAGACGTTATAAATTATTTTTAAACTGTTTATTTATATTTAATTAATAATTTGCAAAACAATTTTAATGTAAATCATATCTGATCTGATCTTGATTTAAAGAATATAAAATTTATGAAGAATAATAATTATACATAAAATAATATTATATAAAAATTCAATACTTTTAAATTATTTTTTTTACATTAAATTGCTAGTATTGTCTTATCTGCAGTATTCGGTAAAATATTAAAAAAATGTATTCACTTTTTTGGATAAAGTTAAATACTAATTATACTATTATATAGTTGTATTACACTATTTAATGTTCACATATTTCGACATATTATACAAACGAAACTTTGTTTTAAGAAGAACGTAAAAATTGACACAAACTGATATGAGAGCAGTTATACATTCTTCATTTGGTTTTCAAAATCAAAAAAGAAAATTAAATATCAAAACATAAAAACTGACCTACCCTTTTTCAATGTAGATTAATAAGTCTTAATTAAATTAAAAAAGGGTAAAAAAATATAAATGCATGGGATAAAATTCTTTTATACAGGATGTAACCAATATAACTCAAAAGCCCTTAAGGGGTGAAAAGTAAGTGTGGCAAAGGACCATTAGTCAGTATAATAAACGTCTTACATGTAAAAACGGACCTGCGTTGTTTTAAAAGAATCTAATATAAAGCTAAACGCACTAAAAAAATAAAGTACCTTAATAAGTAATAATGATACAATAGGTAATTTCTAGCCATGTTTACAATTTAAAAATAAATTGTAAAAAATAAATAATCTACGAGAACTAATACATGCGCAAGTCCAATAATGTTGATCAAAAATACAACTTACGCAATCGAAGGAATTATCTCATATTAAAAAGTCCAGGAATATGTTTCACCAATCTAAACGTATGCAATACTACAAATCTTGTCTCCAATATTAATATTTTAAAAGAAGAATATTTAGAAGATGAGAAATTTTTTCGGATTCGTATTCGGCTGAACTCGTATAAGTAATTTCGGGAAACCTGGAATAGTGGTCTAAATTATTTACGATTAGAAATAATTATATAAAAATGAAAGTTTATTTCGGAGATTTTTAAATCTTTTTACTTTTAATTATTGATTAATATTTCAAGTGTTTATCGACTTTAATTAATCTCATAACAATTGACCTTCAGAATTCGGGATAAAACAGATTAATACATCTATTTCTACTGGTTCCATGCATGTTTTCCTGATGTGTTTAATAAAAATTATGAAAACTATATTAGTTAATACGTGCATATTTATTTAATTTTTGCTGCTAAAGTTGTTAATAAAATAAATAGAAAAGAGTATTGTACAAACTATGTTTTTACGGACAGTTCTTATAGGCTGTGGGGGGGTCCTGCCACTCCTACTTAATAAATAGGCCTTCTCCTACTTTCTGATAGCCTATTGATAATTGTGTTTAGAATACCTAAGAGTAGTTTGAAACGACAAATTTATTTATTAAACTTCAATAAAATATTGACATCAATTATAATATTTTTAATCTCCTAGTTGTTGCTCTTCAAGGACACTCATTTTATGTAATTGAAAATATCAACATTAATTTCTTGCTAGCTTTTTTCAAATAGAGCATTTATAAAAACTATAATTTAACCTATTGTTAAATTCATTATTTATTAAATATGTCCTATAAAAATCCACCCAAATGTTTCATTCCACATATAGTCTCTGTATTGGAATTTCAGATAAACATCAGATTTTAACAAACCTACGCGAATTTCAATTTTAAGTAAGTCAAAAAAAATAATACAAATCCAATTTAACAGCATCAACACTAGAAATGACTACATATTCCTAATAATAACTAATCCAGTAAAAATGAAAACATATTTAGTTCTGCTTGATAAAAAAAATAGACATTTATTTATTATTTACATTAAATTGTTATTTCATATTCTCTGCTAAAAATAGAACAAATTCCCCTACTAACCTTTGCTGTAGGCGAAATTGTTGTTAATTTAGACAAATTAATTTAAATTACTATACCTATTAATATGTTCTGGTTCATAGTTTTATTACGTTATCTACATGTAAGAAAGTTGTTGTTTTAAGCTAATCATGACAAGAAAGAATTTAAACCATAAAAAGAAATATATTTCCTGATGCATACGACTAATTAAGATCCCATTAAAAAGTAAAATTCGCACACAAATTTAAAAAGTAACCTTGAAATAATTTAGTTTCCAACATCTAAAAAGGTTAATTCACTAGTTTTAAAATTATAACAATTTTTTTGTTAACTTTGTGAAAATATCACAGTAAAAGTTGAATATAATATGTATAGGATTGTCAGGAAGTTGTATACATACGTCACAATAAATTTTTCTTTCTGATTGATTATTCTCAGTTAATTTCAAGGCTGAACAAAAAATGAATGAATATCCTGTGATTTAATTAAAAGTTTATTTGTGGGTTCGGTATTAGGATTTTTGGATTTACATCTAATTTAGTGGCAGTCAAAAGATTTATATAATATTTAACCAAGATAAACAGTGATTCAAACATAAACTACGAATAACAAAAAATAACTATAAATAGGTATAGGTATGTATTCCCTGAGTATTATGTATCTAATAATCAGATTAAAACAAATTAATAGCACTGTGAATTTAACCTTTAAACACATAAATAGGTATCAAATTAAATTTCCTACTGAATGTATCCGTTAAGAAAAAGTCACCACATAATACACCACACAATACTAACGTGAAGTCATATAAAAACAATTTTATAAAATCCTTTTAGAAAAAGATCACGATAGACTGACTACCCTAAAAATTTGGCTTTTGAAGAATTTGATCTTTTAGTCCCTCGGCCCAAGCTTATAGATTCCAATACAGTGCAGTTCCTAAAAGTAAAAATTCTTCGAAGATATTGACAACGATGCCACTAGTGTAAATTCAATAACACAGTGAAGTCATATGTATTTTTTTCAAACGGTAACTAACAATTTGACTTCGTTAATAGAATTCTCTAATTATAACAAACTGGAAGGTGACGTGTTCGTTTAACCGTATACAATTATTCTACATAGCTAAGCTTTTGCAACGAATTGTAAGAAATAAAATTTGCAGCGGGCCAAAATGAAATAATTTACACAAATCTCGTATGTTAGCGATAATTCAAATGAAATAATGTAATTAATATTATTATTTTATGTACAGGTATATACAGGGTGTTTTATAGTCCCGATATCAGATTTGACCGGTGCATTTCTGATGACATTTGGAACAAAAATCTTAATAAAGTTTTTTGATTAGAGAAAGTCGAGATTTTTAGCAATTTTTGCCGACGTTTTTAGAAAAGTACATATTAAATTATAAACGCGTCTATGGTGATATCATGTTAATATTGTTAGCTGTTTTAAATGCTAATTATTTTGATGTTATTATATTAACGGAATCTTTTTGTATTGAAAATCCTCATTTCTTTAATATTGCAGGCTCCGCAATGTATTACAACCACGGGAATATTAATAAAAATAAAGATGTAGTGGCCTACATTTATAAAGTATTTGGGTATACATATTGTAGTGGTCAGACCTACAGTCAACCAAAATTATCAAAGTAGCTGTAGCAAGTCAATTTGTCACAAAACAATTTTCATAATAATCAATTTACATAGTTCTGTTATTACATACAAGCAAAATATGTAATTTATTTTAAAAATAACAACTGTTTGCTTCAATATAAAATGTTGGGGTTGTTTATTACAGTTTCTTTGGGGTTGGTAACTTGATTTTATGTTTAGGGATGGTTATTACAGGTTCTTTAATGTTGGTAGTTTGGGTTGCTAAGGGGTAGTTAAGGGACGTTGGGTTTTTGTTTTTAAAACAGGGATGAGGGGTTGGGAAAACAGGTAGTAAGTAGCCATATTGGCTGGGTTTTTAAAAAGGAATATAAAATTCATGTAAGTGTATATCTGTTAATTTAATTTATGTTGATTCTAGTTGTGTGGTGTAATTTTGATATTATTTAATTAATCTAAAACCCAAACCTCTAAATCTAAAAGATTCGTTTGATACTTTTAACAATTTATAAATTTATCCTTTTGATGTATAAATATTACTAGAAAATAATGTTTTATTAACGTTTGTAGTATCCTTACAACTAAGTATTGCTAACTAGGAATGTCATTTGTGCATTTATGTAGATACGACTACTACTGTTATGTGTCTTATTGTCAGTACTTATTGAGTTTTTAGGTTAATGTTTCTAACCTAACTAAATGTTATACTTTGTGACTGAGAGGATATTTCCCTAGGTATTAATCCCCACGGTGGTATGAAAACCCGTGATAGGCCGTGTGAGAAACCCTTAAACCTTTATTTATTTATTTGAGAGGAAGGCTCCACGGTGGTAAAAAAGCCCATGATAGGCCGTGTAAGAGAACCCTCAAACCATTATTTTATTTACTGATATTTCTTATTTCGTATGTGTCTTTTATGTGTATATAAATGTATGGTCACAACGTATCTATTGCTATGTCAAATATGATATGATTTTTGTTCAGTAGTTCTTGTGTATTTATTTTAATCTGGCACTTTTACCTTTTCTAGTTTATCTGTAAATCTTTTTGATTGACTATTTCACTCAATTTTGATGTTTTATGTTGAGAGATTTGCGTTTGTCTATTTATAAATGCCTAGTATAATCACACAACTCTATCAACTTGATAAATTGATTTATTGACCTGTATTGTTTAATGTAACCAAACTAAATAATCATTTGATCACATATAAAACTTGCAGCGTGTACGTATTTAAGCTGGGCTAGCATATAATTTCAAGGAGGTTTTTAGAGAACTAGCCATTTATTTGTATCAGTTTAAATACGTCCCTCCTCGCTCAAGATTAAGAATAAATTAATAAAATAATACACTCATATTTAATTGTTCTTTTATTTGTGTTCTTTTACTTGTGTTTTCTCTTTCTCCGTCCGTATGAAGTGGATCAATCGTTATCAACCTTGGTCACGTGGTATAAAAAATAATCATAACGTAGGATCCAGTTCGTTAAATATCAAGTTTGTTATTTTTGTTATATTTATCTTTATAAAGTTTGTCATTTGTAAGGTTGGTAATACTGTGTCAATTTCCGGTTTGTTAAATATTTGAATTTTACGCGGGTATAGTAAGATGGGCCGTGATCGTCTAGTGGTTAGGGACCCCGGCTCATTACAATATCAACATGTATACATACAAATGATATATTCATATACAGGAAGTAATTAAGAAAATTAAAAAAATTATTTTATCTTCTAAAGCTACTCAAGCGATTTGTAAATAGTAATAGTATACTTCAATTGAAAACTCTTTTCATACTATTATTTATTTTATATTTAGTATTTTACATTTAAATTAAGTTTTATTTTGGGAATTCGATTTTTATAATTTTGATTTTGTAATTTGGTTTCTTGAATAAGTATTATTATTATTATCATTAATAACTGTGTCAGCTGAAATCTGAGAGACAGACAAAATAGTTTGTCAATAAAGCACGAGTTTGTTTATGCTGCATAATACTATTAAGAATGGAGACTTAAAGCTTGTCGTTATCGTTTGTGAATAGGATGGCCGCTCGGTAAAAATCTCTTACTCAGGTGGCCCGGGTTCGAACCGGCAGGAAAATTCTTCTTTTTGATAAAGTCTCAGTACACTTCGCCGTGCGATCAGATGGGCACGTTAAGCAGTCGGTCTCGACCATCACATAAACATCTTTCTGTAGTTGTCGTTAAAAATAGCACCGCCCTATACCATATACAAGTATGTATTTAATTGAGTAATTTGGCAATGTTAATTACAATTAACATTTATACATATACTTATACATATCTACATATTGTCGGACCCGCGTGTGTATTTATGTTCGAAAAACATGTACAGGCAGTGTTTTAAACAAAATAAATAATATTTTATGGCTGACTTGTTAAATTATCGTACAACAGCCTCTGCATTGTTCACAGAACGTATCAAACGAGGATCTGCTTTTTTGGTCAGTTTTTCATGTTGAACTTCTGGACGGCTGTGTTTACGATGGTCCAGTCTTTTTGTAATCTTTATGTTTTACTTCGGTAGGCTTAGTATGTTGTATGTACATAAACATAACAGATTCTTTTTTGTATAACATGATAATGCTAATAAACTACAATATGTAGCTAAGTACTTACTTCTAACCATGTGGTCATCTCCTAGTCTTTCCGTGTGAAGGTAGCTAGTCTTCCAATTATATTAACTTTTCGAAAGATCTTAAATGTTTTGTAAACATTAATTTTCGTTATAAATCCAAAAAAGTGTTAATAAATTAACCATTAACATTGGAGTTTGTTATAAATGAATTAAATTATTATAAGTATATTGTTGGATGTTGCATAAGTATGGTGTAGGTTAATGATAAAATTTATAAATAATCCACCAAAACAATGGCAATTGGTCTTGTTTTGTTAATTCCGTACGCCAAATGATTCGTTTGTAATCATTTATAACCGATTGTGTCATTATAACTCGACTTATAACTGATAAGAATAAAATCAAAACACAATTGATTATATCCAGGATGAAATTAAATATTGATACCAGGAGACATAAATGCAAAATATGCGAATTAATTGAAATGCCAAATTGTCATAATTATATATGAACATTGATAATTAATTGTTATTTTATTTATAGGATATACGTATGAGCATGATGGACCACCGCAAAAGATCATAATCTATGGTAATAAGTTTTATCGATATTTTACGCATGTTGTTATCAATGTCTGTTTTAAAAATATACCAGTAAATAGTCCCAACAAGAATATTAGGTTATGAAAAATACTTTCACTACAGTCTTGTAATTAATAAATATAGTTTGCAGCACGTATTTCACTTCAACATGCAGATGAAGTTGTTTTTATTATTTTCTAGACGTTCAGAATATTACCAGACGTAAATATGTAATATAGATTCGGTTGAGGTACGGATACTTTGATTGATTTCTCACATTACTAGACGAGACAAATTGAGTGGTATCAAAATTATTGAAATTAATCCACCGGAACATCGAGAACATCGTAGGTAAAGATGAGAAGAGGAAACAACAACCAGGTTAGGTTAGATTAGGTTAAGCTAGGTTAGGTTAGGTTAGGTTAGCCGCGCCAACTTAAGTAGTTTTATACTCAGGATCGACCCACTAACAAATTCCTATAATCAAATTGCAGTTGGAATTTGATGCATTTTGGACCCTATTTTTCCAATCAGTCATTCAGATGTTAGAAGGTAATAGAGAATTACGTCATCTCGTATGCGAAACTTGTATACGGAACTTAAGAATACGAGCCCTGCCGACTAGTTGTATGTTCGATCAAAATTATACATTGCATTATTATTATTTTAGACAGAATAAATTTCATTTTGATCTGGGAATAAAATCTATAAAACGATTTAATCAGGTCTCATTATATATAATAAACCAAAACTCTTGAAAATGGCATTTTTGAATGTTTTAGACCAGATATTTCAAAAGTGTGGCGTGGAAGAGCATTTTGGCTGATACACTAGAATTCTAGAGCATAAATTGATATATAAAATGAATATAAAAATATAGTTTCTTCTATATTACAAGAAACACGTTTAAGTTTCTTGTACAGTGTAATCATCACATCATCATCAACAACTCTACAAAAGTATTCTCTTGTTCTTATTGTTCTAAGTTTTTTTTTATGTGATGTTCTATACTTTTTACACTTCGCACTATGGATTAGAGATGTGAGATATGTAAAGCCGCGTTCGGTATTTCCGCTCTATTTACTAGAAGAGCTCGGTTTCCATAGTATCCATTATTGCAAATAATTGTAACTATAGCAATAGAGCTTTCAGAGCAAAAAGGGTTGAAATACCGAATGCAGCTAAGATTGGTACTGTAACATTAAGAAATAACTTAGCGTATGTATTGACAATTCAGTTCTACTGATTACTATTTTTTATAATCATTTTTTTTGTATCTAATAATTTCCTTGTAAAATGATTTACAGATTGTTTAGAACAATCATGACCAATGGTTAGGATTTGTGTTAGGAAACCCAGGCAAATGTTTTACTTTGCAATTATGTAATCAAATCTTTTTTCCATGATTTGATTTACTTAATTGATTAATCTTCAAGCTGAAAACACTTGAAAATGATAATAGTAGTTCCTAATAAATGGCACGAAAAGAATCCTCCTAAAAAAAGTGCAAGTTAAAACTGTATCATATCAACGCCATAGATTTCCGAGCTATTTAGAAAAAAAGACATAATTGCCAATTCTCATTTTCTCAAATACTTGAAAACTAAAAAAAATGCAGCCAATATGAAACTCTGCATAACTTATTTAATCTTTCTTCTATCTGGTATAATAAACCAGATACCAATGTTGATTCTTTCAGGTTTGGACACGCTGTATTTTGCATTTGTAGCTGTTATTCCAAAGTAATAGATGTAATTTCCGGTAAGGCTAGTTCCAAAAATTGGCCATAAATGTGAATAAAGAGATAATTTTGCTAATCATTCTCTAAACCGATCTTATTAGATATGTATATTATCGGTATGGAACATTCCGGCGTTGCCGTTTCGGCATCAGACCATTTCGGCGATAACGTTTTCGGCGAAAGTAGGTTCTGTTATTCGCGTTATTTTTATGTATGTATGTATTTATTTATAATTTTGTTTTCGTTAAAAAATAGAAGTAATTTGATGATGATGTAACATTTTCGTTGGACACCTATGCAGTCGTGAAAGTGCGATTTTTATGTACAGTTGCGGCCGAAAAACGTTCAACGGTAGTTTATCAAGTTAGCACATTGTTGTGATATGAACGTTTTCGGCCGCAACTGCACCTAATTATTAAAATGAATATCCGTCCTTCATTTTTAAAGTTTTTCTGTTGAGGATAAGATATTTTTGTCATACCTAACCAGAAATAATGCTATATGCTTTTTTATGATAGAAATTGAATTCTTGTAAACAGTAACAAATTGATTTTTTTAATAATTAAAGAGAGGATTTTTTATAAAAAGGAAAATAATTTCAACAGCGTACAACTTCTAAATTACACACCTTTACATAGTTTTTATACTTGCGTGTCCTAATGAACTCCATTAGGACACGCATTTGCATGTCCTAATGAGATTTATTAGAGTACTGGGAACAGTAAAATTTTGTTTTTTAAAGTTGGTAGCACCTAACAGCTGTTCTTAAATGTCAAACTTATTATATTTAAAAGTGCGGTTATGTTGTTATGTGATAAAATGCCAAACTTTTAAAATATAAAATAAACATACACAAAATAAATTAATTAAATTAAAAATTATTTAATAAATTCACAAATTATTCTTTATACATCTTTTGTATTAAAAGTACAGTTATTATACACTTTGATTGTAACAGCAGAAGTGTCCTGGGCATTAATCTTAAATGAAGGTAAATTTTGCCACTCAACAATGTTTTGTTGACTCGTTATTGGGTTGCTGCTAAAAGTGTGTGATTCTTCATGTAAAAATGAAGCAGTGGAAGACTGGTCAATTACCACTTGAGCCGTTGAAGTGGAAATACATGGCTTATTAGATAGCAATTCAGCTACCTCCATTTTTTTTAACTGAAGCATCAATACAGCTCTCAGCCACAGCTGAAGACTTCCAACCTCCATGACGTTTTATAGTTATTAAATCGCCACCTTTGTTTGCCAATTGGGAAGCACTTGAACGTCGAAAGCAATGACCTGTAAAAAGCTTCGGGTTGGCTAAATGCAAATAAGTGGCAATAATAAAAGGAACTTTTCCCATGGTGTTTATACCGATAGGAGTAGAAATACATTTTCCATTGCGGTAGGTTATAAAAAACCGCCTGTGGTTTATTTTCTTAGGCCTTAGGCACAAATATTGCTTAATTAAATCAATCCACAGTTTCTCTGTAATTAAGAATTCTCTTCGAACTTTATTTTTTGTTTTTGTTACAGTCACAGTGAACACATCATCTTTGACAACAATATCGTCTAATAACACGTTGGTCAATTCATCTCTTCGGCAGGCACCACAGAATCCCATTATTAACGCAACCTTAAATAATTGAAATATATTAAAAATTGAAAGTATTTAGCACAAAATTTTCCTTACTTTCATAGCTAAATGTTGGTTATTTTCTGCAGTTGTTATAAATCTATCAATATGGTTAAATTCCAATATTTTAATAAGATTAAGATTAATTAAGATAAGTTAATTCTTTTTAATAAGATTGAGGGAGAGAATATCTGACCATTTTACCTTCTTGTCACAGAAACTAAATTAATTTTATAAAAACAAAACAATTTAAATAACAAATGCTGAAGTTGAATTTTCAGTGTAGCCAACTGTCAAAAGCACTTAACAAAATTTCACTAACAAATCTTATTTAAAACTAATTTATTTTTTAATAATTAACGAAATAAGTATGAAAAATAGTATAAAGCATTCGTTTCATAAGGCGTTTTAGCGCACTTGTCCGTTAGAAAACTCCCCCCTTCGCGGGTCGTTTTCTAAACTCGGACGCGTGCGCTAAAAACGCGTCTTATGAAACTAATACTTTAATATACTATTGTAGTTGCCCCCCACTCCTACCGACTACTCTAATTTCTCAAATTCTGATCGAAAATCTAAAGATTTTCTGCTAAAGAAATGTAACCTAACCTGACTTGAAAAGAAACCTGCCCCCCATTTTCAGAAAGTTCTGAATCAGCTATTGTTTGGAAATGTTTTTCCAAACATTATTTATACTTTTAATAAAATACAAAACGTATATATTTTTTAATTTATTACAAGACACTGTGCATTTTAGAAAAAAAGTGCCAACAAAAATATTTACAACATGCTCACCTAAGTATAGCGAATTTTAATTTTTTGCCAATAGGTGATGTAGATTTTAATAGGTTAGCTCTTGAGAATCGTAAAATTCTCAAAATATGAGTTTTTGCTAAATGTTTAATGAAAACTTGAAAAAATTAAAGCATTATCTGAAACATTTACTAATCTGTCACTGTTAACACTGACATTATGACTGTTGGCGCCGAAAAGACCGTCGCCGATACGACTCCGCGCCGAAACGTTTCTAAAGCTAATATGATGGTATTATCGACGATATTTAATATTTATTATTATTATATATATAAATTAAATTTAAGTATTTTAATAAACTATTAAAAAGAATAATATAGATAAATTTAAACTATGAACACCTAAAACGCAAGAATAAGTATCACAACTTATTTCTATACTGAAAAAAAAACATTACTAACGTCAACATAATAATTATAGAAGAATATACAGAATAATATTTGACAAGCAGTATCTGGAGTTCGATCAATAGTTTTTATTAAACACCCTATTTTTAAATTTTTTAAACTTATCGGGTTCAAAATGTAAAAAAGAATAAGAATAAAAATGTAAACCAATTTATTTAAACTAAAACTCCTATTTTGAAAACTCCAGTATGTAAAATTGACGAAAAAATATTTAAACTTATTTTTTGTTCTAAATATCAGTTATGTTTGTTTAATTCATTGAAACTTATTTCTTATAATTTGTTATAAATGTTAAGATATTTTGTCACTTTGATAACAGATTTCGTTAAAGTGACAATCAAATTTTCTATTGAAAGTACTTATTATTACTTTCCATTTGCGTCAACGTTGTTGGAAATTTATTTTTGGCCCTCTTTATTAATGCATAAAAGGAGGCTCAATTGTCCTCAAGAAATAAATATTGTGTTTTGATTATTGAACCTTTTGATTCATTTTTTTTATTATTGTAATGACGAAAAATAACAGCACATGTTGCTCAAACAGGCATACATTGTAATCAATAGAAACTGTATAATAAAAATAATAATATTGTTATTTATTTACCGTTATTTAAGGAACGTTGCGCTCTCATAAAACAAAGGATTGTTTTGCAGTAAAACTACGTACTTAAATATCATTGATTAATAAGAACAGTTTTGTTTTAAGTAAAGGCGGCTATTGTAATAATTACAAAATTATGAACTATTCTTATATAATTTTAAATTAAAAATATTTTTAATTTTCTTTTATCATGCTGACCTTTACTTAACCATAATTAAGCCACGTTTGTGAGCACCTACAATTGAATTGGTTGAAAGAGAAAAATATAATTTGCTGTAATTATAATTAGTTGAACTCGGCGAAATACCTTAACTAGATGATGTAAAAAATACCACTTAAGTTTTCAAGGGCATTTTTATTTTCTCCATTATTCTATTTTTGCCAGTTTTCTAATAATAGTAAAATTAAATTTGCAACTTCGACGAAATATTAGAAATGGTACTATACTTTCTCTTTTTTGCGATTAAATCAAAATTAACTGTCTTTCTTAAATTCCCACAATGGATTGTTTTAACTTTAAACAAGTTAAAATCTAATCTTGCATTTAAATAGAAATTGTTCTCTGATATATAATGGAGGTCGAAGAAAAATAATAATTACAAACTAGGCTAGGTAGTTTTATGTCTTAAAGATATGTACGCTCTATTCACCGTTCTAAAAACTTTAAAAGGTTATAAAGCGCGCGTTATTATGCAAAAATTGAAATGTTGCACTTTATTTTACATACCGTGACATATAAAAGCTGATTACATTACATGTAATTGGAAGTCTTATCCGTCTAATTAAAATTTTCATGTGAGTGTTGTGAAACACCCGATAATGTGTGTCTCTTAAATTAAATTAAATTCCAATCGGTAATCATTTTTCCGCAATAATTCGAAAGTTGGTTTTTGTTAAAATTTATGAAGGTTTTTAATTACATTTTTATGTAAATGTTGAAATTAAATTAAAGATAATGATAAATATGATTTATATACTTAATTAGATGAGACATTTTTTGGTATATCACCACGAAACATGAAAACAATTTAAATTTGTTTTACATTTATTTACGTATGATTTCTTTTATATTGCGAATAAATATTAAAAGCGATAAACGCATTTAACAATAGTTATTTGTTTCATTAGTACAAAAAATTTTTCTCCTATATTTTTTCTCCTACTGCTTATTTTTAACTAGCAAACTCTGTGAGAGGATTGTTTAGAATAAACAACATGACGTTAAACTACTTTTTATTTACTGCAATTCTAATATGTGTAAAAAGTGGCAATTTGAATATTAAGAAATAATATCATTAAGAAATACTCGCATTTCGCATCGAAAAACTTCATTCCCATGTTGTCGAAAATTCGAAGAAATTTCGATAGGCATTGTTTAAGATATACATAATGTGTTTACCGTTAAATAATTAGAGATTAGGATTGGTTTTTGTATTTGTGGCATCGTTCCGAGCAGCAACTAAAATTTTAATAGAAACGTCGAATTTGTTTTTGTTTTTTATGTCTTTAATTAATTTAATATTTTAATATTGTCATAGAAAAGATAAATGATTATTATTTAAATAGAAATTTCTACTTATTACTTACTTACTTACGTATTATTGCTATAAAACAAAATCTTATAGAGCACCGCGGAAAATAGTTCATACATAACCTCAGACTACTTTTTGCATTGTACAAAAAGTGATTACTTTTTGTACAATTGCTATGGTAACGAGTAACAGTTCCTAAATTGTCTACTTTTTATACAAAATAATTTGGTGTTATAGTGTCATATTCGTGCGGTTGCAGAAAAAAATTATAATTAATAAAAATTAAGATATTCTCTTAGATTTAACTACCAGCTAACAACATTTTATTTGACATAAATTCTAGAACAGCATTCATTTTGCATTTTACCTCACTTTTCTAAAAATATTCTGTATATTTAAAATTTTATTATGGAAAAAAGCAATTTAGAAAATTTTATGGAGCTGTAGAGGTATTTCGAGTTCAAAACAATTTAAATTCGTTTTACATTATTTACGTACAAATTGTTTTTATATTAGGTAGGAATAAATAAAGTATTTAACAAAAATTATAATTAATAAAAATTAAGATATTTCTAACATATATTCAAGGTGTAACTAATATACAAGAAACCTCGTAATGGGGGTAGCTGTAATGATTTAGAACATATTTTCCTTATCAAGGTTTCGCTTTCTGCTAGTTTTCGAGAAAACCGCATTCTAGATTTTGAGTACGCCTCTTGTACTAGCATTGCATTATGCAAAATACAAAACAAACAAAACAAGATTTAAAAAATTAAAAATATAATTATTTTTAAGTTTTACGAACAATCAAGTCATGCATAGTTATACATATGACAACCACGTCAGTATCTTTAGTTTAATATATATATGGACATATTATTTTAAGTTATATTTTTTTATGCAAATTCATATAGAAAAATGTATCACCCTGGCAGGGAATCGAACCCAGGACGTTTCGCTATCTAGGCGATATGTCTATCTCTGAGCTACCTAGGGCGACAATCAGCAAACTCACAAATTTGCCATATGAATTATATAGTAGCAAACATACTTATAAATTGTACTAGATATATTTGCTGTTTTAATTAATGGATCGCATATATTTATAAGGATTAGGGTGACCGTTATTTTGCAAAAGTTAAAATGTTTAAGGTCTCTCACCCTAGATCTCTTTAAAATGTAAAAAAACAAACTGTGCAAGATTTCAGCCCATTTAGTCAATATTAACCCGTGCCAACGACAGGTTAAAGTTTAAATGGGATTTAACATGATTTTGGTGCATTTCTAGAGACTTTGTGGCATAACTTTTTTATCTTTCTATGTTTTAACGTGAAAGATTGAATACTTATGTTGTTGAAGTTGCTTAACAAGAATCAGATGGCAAAAAAACTTTGACTAGTCTTCGAAAATGCTGATTTTAATGAAGTTGACTGCTTTTTTGGCAGCTGTCAACTGTCAAAAAATTTGACATCTGACAGTTTGAATTTTATCAGATTCGTTCAATTCAAAGTTAGTAGAATATGACATTTATAAACCAATTGTCATAATAACATCTACGTCTACGCACACTTCCACCCTTCCACGACTCATAAATTATTTAAAAAGTGTCACATTTTGTTGTCAATGGGTATTTACGATAATTGGAGCGGTAGATATCTAAAGAGTAACAGCGGTAATCAGCTGACTGTTCTTGGTAGATCGCGGTAGATGGTAATTATCAAAAGATTGGGTGCGGATCGCGGTATAAACTTCAACCTAAAAATTGTATCACTCCCAAAAGAGAAAGAAGAAGATAGTTGTCAACATATTTACCTTTTTGGGACGGTTTTACTCCGGGAAAGAGGTTATATGGTTACCGAAATACGTATTGGCATAAGTCAAATATAATATGTGCTTAGGAGATACCATTTAAAGTAGTGTTACAAACCATAATTTATTTGCTTTGTCTACCATCGGCTCTAATCAACTCATGATGCAATTCAGAAATAAAAACAAAAGTTATGTAGTCTAAAAATCAGTATGTATCACCTGAAGTAGCAGCTACATAATTTGCGCGTCTGGTATATGTATATCGGTAGATGCGGTGCAATTAAAAAACCTGGTCGATTAGAACTTATCTCATTAACGAAAGCTCTGATACATACCGGTGTGGAATCCATTGTTAGGACTAAGACCAGGTTTTATAGATACAATAAATGTTGTGTGTTGTTTATGAATGAATAACAAATAAAATATTGTACATTATACGCAATCTAACTGTTTTTACTGGCTCAAGAAGGTGACAGGCTAGCCTATCGGCTCGCCGGTCATCTCCTTCTAGCGCCAGTAAAAATAGGTTTAGATACCTTTAGTGTTGTAAATGAAAGAACGTTCTGAAAATGCTGATGAGAACGTTCGCGCATGATAAAACGTATCAAAAGAACGTTCTCTTGGGGAGCATAATCAAGCACGTTCGTGGACGTTCTCATAATAATTCTCGAGAACTTTCAGAATAATACAGCACAAACGAGCATAAACAAAAAACATTAAGAATCGAGAATAAAACCGAAACTAAACAATCTTAAACCGCATGCCCACGCAAAATGTACACGTGTTACTCGTAAAACAGAAACTTTTATGAGCATAGTTTGAAATTTGGTAGAAATTTGGTTACCGCCCGGTAGCACCTCGTTTGAATTTTGTTCTAGTTACATATGACGAACTTTATATATAATTTTTTTTATATTTTCTTTATACAAAAAGTTATAAATGTTTGTATAGTTTTAAAATGTATTTCTTGTGCACACTTGTGGGACACCGGACGCCGTGGACACTTTGCCGACCGTGTCCGCTGTCAGCGTATTGTCCACGGTCAGTTAAGTGTCCAGTAGCAAAATTTATTTTAAGGGTCGGCGTAGTGTCCGCGGTCAGCGAAATGTCCGGTAGGGGCAAAGGTGCATACCACATTAAAGGTGTCTCTAACTAAAGTATTAATTAAAATCAACAAGAAAAAAAGATAGCTTTATCTCATTCTAATAGGTGGAAACAGATTGGAAGAATTGGTCACCATGGTAAATAAACATGTTATTAACTTAACAGTGAGATGTGAATGCGGCCCAACGAGTTTAATATTTTCTATTATTACATTACTTTTCAACACATTACAGTCAATACCTTGCTAATAATGTAAAATACTATAACCTCTCGATGGCACGGGTTAATATTGACCAAATGGACTGAGATTTTGCACAGCTCATTTTTCTGACATTTTAAAGAGATCTAAGGAACCTAAAATATTTTAACTTTTGAAAAATAACGGACACCCTAATAATGATACATATAGATTTATTTATTCCTATAAGAAAATTAATTTTATAAATTTTATATGAAAGTTAATTTTTATTTGGTTAAGTAATTTTCGTGATGTGTACTACAATTTCACAGGTTTCTTCACAGCAAGCAAGCAGCTGAGCATTTCAATCCTGTTTTCCGGCATCTAGAGGCTGCACCACACTTCGTTTTACACCGGCAAAAATTAATTTTAGGATCTCGAGAGGAGGTCGGAGCGCCTTGGAACCTTATAATGGAATAAACATTCGTTGTGTTTTTTCCAGCCTCTAGATTCAGGATCTTAGTATCTTTCGAGCCAGGTTTGTACTTGATGTTACATTCTGTAAGTAGGCATGGAAGCAGCATCTTGTGTAGGCGGGAACAAGGAGAGATTGAACTTGCTCAGTAGATTTTGTGAATCGTTTGTACCTAACTTGTCACCACCGTATAGAGCAATAAAGAAACGTTCACTGATGACACTTATTACAGCAGGGTCTACTTTTTCATGCTGGAATAATTCTAATCCTAAGGATAATTTTGGGTTTTTCTCAAGGGTTGAGATAAATTTCATTTTCCTCATGTTAAAGTCTTTCGTTCCCTATCCATTTTTAGGGCCTTGTCCAGGAAAGCATAGGACTACATTTCATAGTACAATCCCATCATAATATATAAGCATATGACAACAGAAACTTTGTAAATTATGACTTCTGGGAAAACTCCGTACAAAAATGTACCAAGAAACGGCCTGATAGGCAGTGCGGAAAGGAGTTATTAATTCATTTTTCGATGAAAATAAACTACATAGACTTAAAACTAATATACATATAGAGTTACCGAACACCTGATCTCGCAATGTGTGACCTCTGGTTACTCTTGAACCTCAAAAAGAATTTACGTGGTTGCCGTTTTACTTCAAAAGAAGAGATCGATCAGAGGTTTTTGATTCCATTTCGGAAAACGAGTGACGTGGCGCTTTCCGTCTATGAAATGTCCGACTTCAAAAATGTATCGGTGCTATAACGGATTACTTTCAAGTTTTTTGCGACTAATGTATATAGTTTCCCCGTATCTTAATAATTTGAGAGTGACCCTCGTATCACTAATTACACCATCGACAACAAAGGATAATTTGCTGAGGCTTGTCGATCGTCATCGTCTGCGTATGTGGTAGTGAACATCAAGTAGGGACGTATTAGATAAAATTATATTATTGTGGCAAGTAAATTTTGTAAAAACTGAAAACTCTTGTTATAATGGTAGTAAAAGAAGAAATAGAATTGTATGTAAGAACAAAATTAATTGACGCCTTTAAACAATTACTTCTTATTAACTCAAGTAAAACGTAGCGTATGTTATTGTGTTGTGTTTTTATTCATTTCAATAACCTATTCGCAAGTATCGACTATAGCGGTATGGGACCTTTCGGCGCGGCAGTTTCAGCGACAGACCGTGTCGCGGCACTGGCGTTTTCGGGGAAAGTACGTGGCGACGCCCGTTCTATTATTTCTATTTTGTGAGTGTTGGTCTCCTATCTTCACAAGATTCTAGATCCGCTACTATTTATACTTTTTAGCGTATTTATATTCTCATCAAATTAATGCAACAGACTTATTTTTCTAAATTTATTACAAGAAAACTGTGCATCTTAGAAAAATATGTCATGAAAAATACTAACTACAACGTGCTTGCCTACTTATAACTAAATTTCTTTTTTGATAGGTGACGATGTAGATAGGTTAGATCTTTAGACTTCTAAAATTCTCAAAATATGAGTTCTTCCTAAATGTTTAATGAAAATATGAAAAATGAAAACATTATTGGTTATCTGATACATTTAAGAGTATAAAAAACACTGATTTATGACTATTGGCACCGAAAAACCGTTCGGACGCCGAAACGCTGTCGACGAAAGGGCGACGTCGAAACGGCAGTGTCTAAACGTCCTAGACCGCCACTGTAGACATGATCCAGGAAGTGTCAAATGAATAAATGAACTCCAATGAATGGTCCTTCGAGCCAAATACATGCCACACATAATAGAATGATTGAGACAAGACAAAAACAAAGGAATAAATAATATCAGTGCTTTTATTTCCTGGTGTATCTACAAAATTACAACGATAAACAATGAAATAGGATAGTACGATCAGGAAGTGTATACCCAAACATTTAATTCCAGAGATAACAGTATTTATTATTTAACGTTTTAAATGTCTTTTAAAGGTGTTGCTAATTATTGTAATTAAAAGATAGCTGCTTTCATTGCACATAAACAAGTAATGATAGTAATAAATCTCTTGGCTATAAAAGAAAGGATATAATAAGAACAGATGAAATTAACGAAATTTTATGGTTGCTGTAACTTTTTTATGTTGTTTCTTTCATCACAACAACTCGAAAGAATAAATGCAATTAAATAACTGTGTCTGTATCAAGTGTAGGTACCATAACATAGTATGTGTATTGTCATAATTGTACTGTCTCGTATCGTTAAAGACAGTATTGTCTAAATACGTATATGAACCACTAACGATTTTTGTAAGTATTCGTCAAAAATCAAGAAAATTAAGGGTAGGTGTATGAAGAAATATATAGATTCTAAGACTTCAGGAATTAGTCTTTTAGTTCCTATATAATTACTGACTGGTTTTCGAGTTTTATAAAAAAGGATAACGATGAACATTAACTTAAGAACTTCTAAAGTAGTTCACTTCACTTTCTTCACGATACATAGCACCGCCTATTACCACCTTAGGTTTCGTCAGTTTCAAGTATTTCTACGTACATTCTTTTACTTTGTGTTAATGTCAAATTATTAGAAAGAACTCTCAACATAAAACAATAAGTTGGTGTAGGAGTTCTACATATAAACCTACATTAATGTTGCTCACATACAAACTTATTTGTTGGTTTATGAGTGCTTTATGAACATATTAAATTTTGACAATTGATTCTTTAAGTGCAATAGCTGTGCTACAGTTAACCACTTTGTGGTTAGTGATAACCAGAACCCTGCCATTATTTACACATCCCAGATCTAGCAATTTGAAAAGAAACTAAGGATATTTTATTTATGAACATCTTACAATTTAGAGATTTGAAAAGATGAATATGTCTTAATATGCTCAGTGGGAGATAAGCAAAAAATCGCAAAACACAATTCACGACTTGACGATGATTTTTAGAGAGATGCTAATTCAGTATTGACGGGGCAGTAGTATTGACACATATGTAAACTTCTAGACTTAACGGTGTCTATTGGAGGATTATCTTCTATTAGTCATAGCAGATTGGTGTTAAGTTGTACCTTCATTAATTGTTAAAGATGGTGGCATTAGAATTCATTCTTAAATTAAGATAGGAATTTTTGTCTACAGTCAAACACAGCTCCATCAAATTATCAATCGTCCTTAATCTTTCATAGCTTCTTCATTATTGCAATAACAATTGTTACCTTATCTAAGACAAAATTTTGTTTCAAGACGCAACTAGTATTTAATAAATCGCATATGTTATCATACTGAATCCTTTCCAATGAATGTGGCTAAGGATCGTGTTGGTAAAAGCTTAGCTTCACTGACTGTAACTTTCTAGCTCAACTTGCCATTTAATGTATCCCTAATACCTACTTGAAAATAATTTTTTACGTTATTAAAGTGACGCAACTAAATAAGTCTAGTCTGTCATTATTCTTTAAAGTTCCATTCTAAAAACTGGAAAGACAATTTACCAACTTCCCACTTCCATCGCTGCTCTCTAAAAGAAGAAAGCTTATTGCAAGTAGTAATACATACATCGCAAATAAAAAAAGCGGCGTTATAGCCAATATCTAACCTGTATCAACATTTTAATTAAGGCAAAAAAGTATTAATTCTAAATCTACAAAATATAATCCTTCGATTGGATTTTTAGCTGTCTGTTTTTAGCTCAACTTTAGGAGCTCTCCTAGTCTATTAATGCGAAGTGGTTGGAAGAAGATAACCAGTATGTTAGGGTGTACAGGGTCTGAGACTAATTTAATTTTTTTAATATGTTTGTATGTACACGTTGAGTCATTTTGCTAGAACTTTATTTTAAGTATTTTGGTTAATACATATAGCCTGATATTCTGTCCAGTTTTTGAGTAAAATCCAGATTTTCTTTTGAAAACACAGTTTTTCTTAAAAAGTAAATTTACACACTGCAAGTTACATTTAAGTAATTATAATAATACATGACGTTTATTATAAATATCTAAATCAACGTTTTTCCACAAATGTATTATTAGATAATATACAGGGTGTCCAATCGACTAGACCAAACATACTTATTTCAAATAAAATAATATCATAATAATATCATTTCTTTCAACTGGGACACCCTGTATATTTATATTTTATATGATTTAGTTTTTCTATATTTTATTTCAAAAAATGAACCATCTCAAAGTCATCGGCGTTTCTATGCTAGCATTGCTTCCTGTTTTAGAAAAATAGCAAGGAAGGAAAAAAATTATAACTACTATTGAAACTTTGAAACATAAAATAATCTTATATTAATTGGTAGAGGCTTAAAAGCTAAATTATATAAAATATAGATATACAGGCTGTCTCGTAGCCGTAGCGAAACAACTCACCCTGTAGCATACAAAAGATTATAAAATTAAAATTTGTTTTATACCAATCATTTTTCGCACTAAACTTTTTTTTGAAACCTTTACAGTTTCCAAGATACCAAAGTACAGAGTCATCGTACGTGAACCACTCTGTATAATATATGTACCAGGTTATGTTAGCAATTTGAATACGATGCTGGATGTGAAAGTGAATTCTTTTGTTTCTTTTCCTAACAGTCTATTTGAGTCATTGCCAATAAAACAAACTGTCGTAACCTTTTAACAGTTACTACTAGATATATGAAAATGAATCATCTAATGAAGTGTCAATAATATCATCTAATTATGATTTGTTATAGCATTTCCTTATAGTGTTAATTTTTTATTCTTGACTTTTATTGCTCCCTTTAAAGCGTTTCACAATGCGTACTTTCTATTTTAATCTAACAATAAAAACTAATTAAAAAAAACTTACAATGAGAGGTAAATGGTTGAACAGATAACACACAGCCAATATTGGATACATGGTATGTAATCCGGTTTCAATTTCCTCTTCTTCCTGCAAAGGTTTATTCAGACACGGCCGCTTGCTGTTAGTTGAACTCACAGTCATAGAAATATTCGAAAGGTCACTATTCCACATTGGGTCACGATTATTATTATTGTTATTATTACAATTGTTGTTATTATTGCCATTATTACAATAAACGTTTTGATAGTTGTGATTTTGGACACTCGCGTTATTATGGTGGTGTTGGGATTCATAATTATTATCGAAATTGCCATCTAAGTGTGCCACTCTCTGTATTGTATACGTATCATAATAATTCTTATTATTGTTAACTTTTTCGTGTGGATTCACAACTGACGCTGTTAACGACAAACTTAATTCGCTGAGATCCGAAGTTGATTTTTTTAAATAATCGAATCCTTGATTTCTCATTTTAAGATGATTATAACAAATGAAGAGAAACGATGTAATCGACACCATAGCAAGAAAAACATGAAGTACAATAATGAAGATATTAAATTTAATATCTAATTCGTATGGCATAAATTTACAAAACGTCATATTTTCTTCAAAATAATCATTTTGTATTATCATAGTAAAACGTGAACCCCTTTGTTCTTCAGAATCTTCTTGAGCTAAAATGGCAGCCACTCCAACGCAAGCACAAAGTGTCGTAAGGCAAAACAGATGATAAATGACATGGGTTGGTGTTAAGTATTGCTGTAAACTTTGTTGCTTTCTATATAATTTAATTGTGAATAATGCAATCACAGCTAAAGTAGTTAAAGAACTCGCTTGAAAGGTATGAACGGAATTGAAAATCCAGACTATCGTTCTGCAGTAATCGGATGTTAAAGCATTTTGTTTTGCTATCACTAAACCTGTGTAGCATAAAATTGTTAAATTTCGTAGAATACTCTGAACTAATACTGCTACAATTGCTATGTCGTAAGAATTCCATCTTTTTCGGTTTTTGTGAAATATAGCTACCGTCCAAACTAGAAGAATTGTTATTATTGGCACTCCAATTATCGTTGCTAGTTGTTCGTTCGTGTATTGTAGCATTATGATGGTAAATCTGAAAAAGAAAATAAAATTAGAAAAATAAATAACGTTCATAAGCAAATATAGGTATAAAGTATTTAACAAGTTACAGAAATTTTGTGAAACTAATTTTGTGCATCAGAATAGATTTTAATTTATTTTCTTTTTTAACAAACAATAACGTACTAGGAAGGAACTTTGATCGACTCTTCGAAGGAACAGATTAACCAAGATTTATTTAACGAAGCCCACCTGCGTTAGCTTATGACCACGTCCCCCCCCCCTCTAGGGGACTACGAATTGAGTAACGCTCAATTAGCGCATCAGTTACTTTTGTAAGAGTGATCACTCACTGGTGGGAGCGAGGTTGCCTATCCACTTTCTACTAGTTCTCCAGGCTAGTGCCAGAGCTATTAACGTGCCCATTCGTCGGTGTACGTCTCCGAGGAGGTCCCATCCATCCTTAGTCCAGCATGCGAACTTTTACTGCCCGGACGAGTCCAACCTCATGTGTGGCTGGGACTTGCAAATATTCAAAGTTCTGGATCCGTGGGAAATTATTTCAATTTTATCTTCGAAGAAACAGATTATCCAAGATTTATTTAATATGATTAGAGCAACACAAATTGAGTTACGCTCAATTAGAGCGTCAGTTACTTTTGTAAGAGCTACGAGTACTCACTGGTAGGAGCGAGGTTGCCTATCCATCCTTTACTAGCTCTCCAGGTTAGTGCCGGAGCTATTAACGTGCTCAAACGTTGGGGTCCGTCTCCGAGTCAAGCATGCTGACTTTCACTACCTGGAGAAGTCCTACCTCAAGTATGGCTGGGACTTGCAAACTGGATGGAAAGTTACGTAACTGACCATGTCCAAAAACCGGCTTAGGTAAATATAGACCTACTTTATACAAGTTTTGCCACTGTGCCTTATTAATGGTCATACAAAAAGCAATCCTTGCAGAAAATTACCTCATTTTCTGTAAGTAGGGTCGCCTACAATAAAAGTTGAGTATTCATCCCAGTTACGTACCTCCTCTTCGACAATTTGAAATCTGATTTCATTATAGAACGTTACAGTTTGATATAAAACGAAAGAAACAATTACCATCACCAACAGTAGGTTTTATTTGGAAAAGGCCATACTTCATTATGGAAAATTATTATAAACGGAAAAAAATGTGAAAAAACTAATAATAGCAAAGTAGTGCTCAAAAAACAATTTATCTAAATGTTTAGAAAACTAATAAAATAGCGAATGAAAAAGATGCAGCGGCAATAAGCAATATCTTTGATAGCGATAGTAATAAGTAATATTATTACTAGACATATCATGTAGTGTAATATGTACAATGTACATGTATTTTCGCTCGTCATCGCAGTGGCAAGAACATGGTGGAGCGTCAGCTAACGATAGTTCAATAAATCACCGACAAAATAGCAGCACCATTTATTTCAAATCCGCTTGAAAACTGTTTAGGATAAAATTTTTTCAAAATTAGATTAAAAGATTGTAAAAAAAGGGAACCTTGACAATTATTTGCAAATTGTTACGTCACTTTTTTCTTCAATTTTAATAAATACCATTTTACATGTATAAATACTAAAGGAACCTTAGTACGGTTCTAGCAGTTTAGTAAATTCATTTGTGTCGGAACAATAAATATTTCGTTAAGTAAATAATGCTTTCTTTCAAGTATGAAGGAGTCATCTTGGTCCATTTATAAAAAATATTCTAAAATCAGCAAAGTTTTCGTTGGTGCGAACATTCATTTTGAGACGTTCCCATGTATATAATACTGGTTTCTTTGAAAAATACATTAATAAAATGTATTAGGTTTTTATTTACGGTTTCCTGTACGTGTTATTTGAACAAATTCTTCTGAGCCCAGACATATAAAACTACATTGATAAACACGTGTAAATAGTATTGAGTTATTCCGCCGACGCAGATATTAATATGGGTAAAGTTCCGTAGATTCAAATAATTTAAAAATTCGGATCCCTAAGTTGAGTTGAATTTTTTAGTCAGTACGCAATAAACACTATTAGAGTGCCGAGCTCTTTTGTTTATTACCATATACGTATAATACAGAGGTTGTTTTGCCGACGACATTTCCCAAAATACAGTAACGTGTTTAGTTGTTGTGAAATATACAGAAATCTAATTTGATTAATTAGAATCGTTATTATAAATATCGTACCGAAATTTAATAAATAGTTTAGCACAATTTAAAGATTTATAACTAAAGTGTAACAAGCATTTTGTAATCGCAATCCCGTTCCTTTAATAATCTTCATAGATTAATAATACAGTTACTATTAACGAAAAATTATAATTATCGACTTAAAAACGTAATGTGAACTAAGCCTAAATGGGATCTTGTTTTTAAATAAAATTAAAAAAATGGAAGTTCTAAAAATGAAATAACTTCTGAAACGGCACATTTAAGTGCTTTTCAATAAAGAAAATCAGTTTACAATTGACAATATCAACCAGTGGTGGTTTAAAGAAAAACTTTTATTTAACAAAAGTAACTAACAATTGAAGTTATATCCCTAATAGGGAATTTTATAGAAATAGTTTTAAAACAAAATAATCATCGTGAATTTTAATTATTTGGTCTGAATTAAGAAGCGGTGTTAGCAATCGAGGTGTTTTCCAGATTCTGCAGTTTCATCGAATTATTCATTTTGTTATCTGGTGCATAATATGTGAACAAAAATGCACTAAGCGTTAATTATTTTGTGAAGTGGTATCGAATTAAATAATTTGATCATTGTACTGTGAACTGAAGGATATTATTTTGTTAAAGTTTGAGTAAGTTGCATAATTATTCATGTATCAATTTTGATTTTTATCTGTATGTGTATATATTTTTTCCCGCCGTTAAGAATTCTTACGTTGGGTATTATTTTTTAATTTTTATTTTTATTTCATTTATAAATAAATCTGTTTTTGAATCCTATCATACTAGATAATACTGGACCATATATTTACGAAAGTCTTTAAATGTATTTCAACTAATTTGATTTTTAATATAACTAAATATGACTAATAATCGAATTAAATTTAATAGATTTGATACCGGTTTCTGTTTACGAATATCATATTATTATTATTATTTTATCATAATCCCCGGACTTTCCTAAACAGGTAGCGCCCAAATATACTTATTTTTGACTATAACCAGCCTTATTCCTTCTTTTTTATAATATGTGAGCTATGGAAACAATACCCGCGTCCTGAATTTAAATTTGTTAAAGAGATGTCTTGAGCAGCTGGAGCATTTATGAGTTGTACAGTAAGTATCAAATATTTTGTGTGTTAAAAATACGTTGTTAAAAAATCTATAGACGAAATAGTTTCCATTGCTTCTAAATTCGGTAAAATCGACCGGTTATGACTCCAGAAATGTGCATTTTAGGAAAACGCGTAACAATTTATATATAGACATAAATATAGATATAAATATAGATATAAATATAGATATAAATAAATGTAAAAATATATAGATGTTGTTTGCATTCTGAAGCATTTCTTTGAGTCTTGTCTACCAAAAGAGGCTGTTCTTAAATTATAATAATTAAATAGGTTATTGAACTGAAATTGTGCTATCGAGTTTTTGAGCTTTTCAAACTGAATAAAATAAGCTATTTAGGAAAGTTTGTATTGTTTATTCAGTTATTCGATTTAAAATGAAGTATTTTTAATGAAACTGCTAGATGTCCCGGATTTTTCTAGACTCTATACTCAACAACAAATATTGCAACCATCATTCAGCTGGCTGAAAAGAAGAAAAAGGGAGAAAAACGAAAATTGCATGCCTACAAGTAACACAATAAGATTTATTAAAATAATCAACACTCAATTAAATATAAGCAAAAGTAATGCTGTAATAAATACAATAACCGATAATAAATAATGGGACCAATAACATCATCAAATACAATCAATATAATATTGCTATAATAATCGATAAAGAAACATGATCATCGATAACGTAATCAAGACATATATAAAGGTAAGTGGGTTTAAGAAGTCATGGATCTAATCAAAAAGGTTAAAATAGTTTATTTAGTCAGCAGAGAGAATAAAATAATTAATTCATTAAGTAGTCTCTCGCGATGCAATTACTAATTAAGAAATAGGTTTTACCAGGCCAAGCCAGAATTAGGTATATATTATGTTTTCAAAATATGAAGTTCGATAAATTAAATATAAATGTACTAAAGCATTTCAGAAACGAATAAGATTGGTAGACTCAGGTAAGATTTGCCATTAGACTTGGACATAGAGCTATAATGTAGTATGTCCAATGTTACGGACCAAACGTAAGTATAGTAGACATCTTTCGAGTTGTTTGTCTCGTAAGTTGTAGTGTAAATAAGCTGGATTCTATTTTAATAAATTATAACGGTTATTTTATTTTGATCATAAACTTTAAGAGCATAAGACGCGACCTCATTTAAATTAGTTTATCTTAACATATTCCTTACTCTATTTCTCAGAATAACATCTATAGTAAAGAATAGATTTCTCTTTGTTTCTCCTATCGTGCGCTACCTAATCGAATAGAGAAGGACACTCTACTGCAACCGGCAACGGCGGCAACTAAACCCCGCACGCCGTCCACGAAATAGATACGAAAAACATAATCAGTTGCCCAACTATGTTATTATAAGAAATGAACGAGGTTATTCTTTTGTCGTTATATGTATAACGATCGTTTAATGTGAAATAAGCGTGTCCTATCGCTTTAAGGAATTTTATTCTGCCTTTATATTTTTACAAATTATTATTAGACTTCCTTAGTTAAATATACTAACATTACAATGCCTATTGAGTTACTAAGTTAACAAGCTAAGAGCTATTGGTTAACAGTAAATATAGGTTAGAAAGCGTTTTCAGATCAAAAAATGGATATAATTTAAATAGTGAAGCAATGGACGGCAGGGTACGACGTACCCGATATATCTGAAACAATGTACCTGAGTGAAATAATGATAAAAGACAACTAATAATGAACAAATTAATTAACCTTACACTGAAGATTAATTAGCTTGAATGCTAGATTCCCAGATTTTTCGACTTAATCAAACCTAAAGATCTTTAACGAGATAAATAGATGAGAAGTGACCAAAAAAAGTAATGCTCAATATCAATCTAAAAGGAAGCATTCTAAGGAATTAAATATTGTAAAGTTAACTGGGAAGGCCTGCGCAATCCAAAAAAGACTAATAATGTAATAATAAGTATAGGTCAAACATTTTACATTTTGACTCAAATATCGCCAGTATTTTGTGAGCAAAAAAAACAAAACCTTTCTTTCGAATATTCGAGTAACAATCCGAAAGATTCTCTGTGGCATAGTTTAATTAAAAGCGTTATTTTCCCACAAATCTTATTATTTAGTCTTGTTTATATAGAGCTGACCTACATATTAATTCTTCCACTGAAAATATTTTTCTAAACATTGAATATCATTGGAACGACAAACAAAAGCAAATTGAAAATCAAAATTGTATTGTTTCTGCATGATGTGAAATTTAACCTTTCAATTTTGATGATATTTTGTTAGCCTTATCGGTAAGGTCAAGTCTTTTTATGATTGTTGGATTTAGTTGCGTTTCGATCATGCGAAGGTCGCCATGTGAAAAGCTCTACGTAAGTCCTTGATTGCTTAATTAAATCATTTTTGGTTGCGAAGCACTTTCAGTTATTATAGGCTTATTTTGAGAAACAGTCATCAGAATAATGTTATATGCAATTTTTCTACGCATTTCAAAAGGGTCTTTTCAAAAAGCAGTTTTGTAAATCTGGTTTTTGATATTTATAGGGTTTTTAATTTTTCCAATGAAATTATAAATTATTAATTGTTAGACTGCTCATTCACTGAAAAAAATCGTAGTGATTTTAGGGTGCTTCCAGTAGATATTTACAAAGATTTATAGACTAAAATTACGTTGCAAAACATAGTAATTGTAAAATTACCAAAGAAATACTATCTAAGTTACAAGCTATCTTTGATTTTTTATTTACTTAGCATTTTTCCTAGACGAATTTAAAATATTCAGACGTCGAGTAAATTATCCGTTGATAAGTAACAACTAGTTTAAAAGCATTGTACTTTTCAAACACGTATTGCAATATTACACCTGGGCATGTATTATTACTGCTGTTCTGTAAATCTACATTAATCCTGTAAAGAGTTAAACAATAAAACAAGCGGAAGATTTTGTGTACACGTGACTTATATTGCTACGCTCGTACTGACATCATCTGAAGTGGAACATTAGGGCAAGCCAGGTAGGTATTACTACTATGGCAATAATTTTTGGCAATATGTACCTACATAAATAAATTTGATATTATTTAAGTATAAAAAATGTTTATTTTGGCTTGGTTTTTTTATTTTTCATTCAATAAAAAAAAATTAAAAAATTATATATCTTTATTATTACGCCCCTGAAACACTACATGAATTTAGTAATTTTACAGACCTAATTGTAATATTACAAGATAACTAATAATACCAGATATGTGGCACATGAAATTACAAGATGCCTGTAATATTACAGAAAATGATTTTACAGATTGGCGGTACCTTTACAGTGATCAATTATATTTACAAGATCACTTTAAAGAACGTTTACCAACTTTACAGTACTTTTACTGTTCGTTGGTACTAATACAGTTGTCCCATAAATTCGCTATGATCAACTATGGTCGGAAATAACCAATGTTATTCATAGTAATGTTACAGATTTTTTTTTCAGTGTTCGGTGCAGAGTAATGTTCTTCATTTCTTCAAATGGCGTTCTCTAAGCATCATAATTTTATGTAATGCATTTCCTTCATTAACCCTAGTGGAATTCGATCTTTATATAAATGAGTTCTATACTTTTCACCGTTTGTGGAAATAATTCCATGGATTTATTTAAAACTGCAATGATTCTCACGGTGACTTATTCTTTGTCCACGTAAAAAAATCAATGAAGAATCAGAAAATGCTTCTTGGTTTCTTAATATATCGTGCGGTAGTCAATTGAAAAGAGCTCATGTATAAAAGATGTATTTTCTCGATTAATTACTTGATATTTATTACCAATTGCGTGTTATGTGTGTTGTAACTTGCTTTAGTGTTTTTACGTATTGAATAATACTTCTTTAAATTTGGATTTTTAATATTTACAGGGATGTCTTTTGCAATGTGATTTATTTACTTGGTACATCATACCATCATGCATTGTTAATTAATTTTTATTTGAGAATGAACATTAAACAAGTATACAATGTTTTTAGAAATGTTGCAGTGTTGCATGGACTCTTAATTATTTAAGATCATCAAAAGTAGGTAAAAAGTCCTCTTTTCTGTATGGTACAAAATGAGCTTTTTATGAATATGGGACATTTACTTTGTTGATATAAGTTTGGTTTTTTAAGTTTAATAACACGTTTGATCTAATTAATAAACTTAAATTATTAAAACTTCCAATTTTGTGCAAGTTCCAAATGTATTTCAAAGGGAAGGGAACGAAATGAATATAAACCAATAAAGTGGTAATCCCTTTAATCTTAAGTCTTATCAGTCCTACTAAGTCTTATTATTATCCATGTTCTTATCTCACCATTAAATTAACGATACATTTAATTATTGCAGTGAACAATTCCAATCTTTTTACACCTAAGCACAAACTAAAGCTATCTCTTTTTTTTGTTTATTTTAATCCTAATTTTAGTTAGAGGCAGGTTTAACCATGACATGTAAATACGACCCTTGATGTGTTATTTCACATCACAGCTGTAAGCATCAAAAATCCAAAGTATACAAAATATAGGGGCAGTCGAATTACGCGAGATGGGTCGAATATAAGGTATGTATGTATTGTATCTTGCATAGTCGAATATAAACTAATATGTATTTTGTTTGATATAATGTTTTTAATCGTGATGTGATAATTAAACGTTGATGCATATTACCTAGTTTTTGTTATTGTTATTATTTAGCAATGTGTGATCTTGCTCATATTGTTTAGCGGTGTGTGATGTCGCTATTATTTGACTTATTGGACAATGCTTAATATATGTTATTGATAATTGTTAGAGACTTGTAAGGTTGCTGATGTTGTAATGTGCGTTTGATGAGCTATGTAAAAATTATAAGCGCACCATGCAGTGTTTGTTTGAAGGATGCAGGTCAGGTGTGGCTTATAAGTCATATTTTGCGGCCCAACTAGTATCACTACGAAACATTGCAACCTTGAGGGACGCGAGTATATGACGAGGTTTATTCCTAGTCTTTCAACACACCGCTAATAGGTGTCCGATGTGGCACTCAATCACAATAAGTATGAAATAAATAAAGATTAATAAATAAAAGGTTTCGCAGTCTAAAAAAGCTGTGAAACTTTTTATTAATGACTGGAAACAATAAACAACACTCCATAAGTATTTCTTATGTTTTCCTAAATACGATGTTTTACGATTGTGCTGCCACACTCCATGCTAATCATGCGTATCAGCAGGAACAGCGGCGCGATTAAAGGATTTATTATTTTTATAACTAAGTGTAAGAATAACTTTGATTTGTGATAATCAGATAATAGAAATCTTTAAAATAAACATACCCTCTCCAAGTTTAATTTTGTTTTACGTCCCTACACCTGCACAATCAATGCTATATACTTGTTAATTACGTAAATTAATATGTAGCTACTTTACACTATTAGTATTACTATTACTAAATTAGTTATTTTTAATAATAATTTAAGAACATTAAGATTCCATAATAAAGCTGTAGCACCTATTTAATGTTTGTTTTTCTTTAAGAGACATTCTAAACAAAATTTAAAGTGCGCATAAAAATACCTTCAGTGAGAGAGACAAATACAGACGGAACATAAACACTAATACTGTATTATACGCTTTGCTTCTTGCAGTTTACTTCAAAAATCTCAATAAATATGCTTCGTTTTCTAAAGGCAACAAACCATCTTAATGTTTGATCATTTGTTTCTAAAAACTGCGTGATGGGCTGCAGTTTTCTAAATTCGTAGATCTTGGACAAAATCTATGAAAAAAAGTTAATACAATATTTACAGCATTTCGGTATATCTTCATCGGCTACGAAGAATACCTATTTACTTCACTTTAGCGTTCGTAGGCAATAAGCAGATAAGTGAATGGTTGAAAAATTTGAATCGTGAGGATTATAACACTACAGCACAATTATCCGAAACATATACGATAACTGCATTACTCTTGCACATATCATAGCTTATATGTTACATTCTAAATACTTAGTAAATTTGTATAAATCAAAAGAAGTAGAAGACCCAAGAAATGGGTTATACAGTGCTATTAAATTTAAAATGCAATATACTCTATTTCTCTATATTGTGTGGGACATTTAGTATTTTCTGTATATAAATGCAGCATCATTAGGATAGTAAACGATAATAATTAATGTAGGTAAAAACTTAAATAAGTACAGTTTTGAATTTTTTGAAAATAACCCCAAATGTTTTTAAGAATTACGAAGTAATCTATGGCAATAAACTACTACTCTTCTGGCCCTACGTCTTAATAGCTTTTGTCACACCTTATAAAGCCGTAGAAAACACATATTCAAAAGTATACAAAAATTAGGGTACCTGTCGATCGGTAATATTATACCAGACTTGGGACACTTGTGTTATAGTGGTGTTAAGCAAACGGTCGGCTTCAAACGTAAAAGGTCTTAAGTGGCCTAGAGTATAATGTGTATATCGAGACCAAAAACGCAGATGCGTAATGCTAATATTAACTGTATTTGTGGTATGGCACTTATAATACCTGTTAACTGGTTGTTGTTTTCATTTGCCAACATGAGATGTTGCTTGAATTGTGATTGTTGGTCATTGTGTTATATGGGCTTTATGTTGATTGTTAGCTATTTGTGGAATTGCTGTTATTTCGACTATATGCCGATTGTTAGCTATTTGCGAAATTGCTGTTGTTTTGATGTTATGTTGATTGAGCTGTGTAAAATTAATCGCACAGTATAATGTTTGCTTGGAGATGGAGAGATGGACGTATCTCGAAGTTGACCTCGACCTGGGTGACAATAGATAGTCACACCAGTGCTTATTCCCCTACTGGTTCAATGCGGCATGCATATGTTTCAGGTTATGATGATCGCGGCAGTGCACTGAAGTTCCTCGCTCCAATCATCCAGAAGCAACGTGTGACGACACGGAGATATCCGATCCCTCCGTAAGTACTGCGAACTTCCATGCAAGGGTAAGCGACTAACGTGTTGTAATTATCTTTCCATGTGTGCTTAAATCCGGATCTGTGGTACTTTTACGTTTTGGTCCCAACACGGCATGCATATATGAATTGTTGCTAGTGAAGCGTATTCGACCGTTCCCGTCCACTCAGGAGCAAGCAGTCACACGATCCTAAATACTGAATTTTTAAAATTCAGTCGCAACCGAGACTTGCACGCATGATCCATCTGATCTAGAAGCAGGATCTCTACCACTCGACCACGGATGCCCTACAGTTATAACTACTATGGTTAAAATTCATACAACCCTGTTCGGAACTAAGTTGAGTAATCAGATGAGGATTTAAAGTGTATGTGATATTAGTACTTCGTATCCACACCGATATAAAAATGTAATTCCACTGACATAATTAGATGTTGCATAATACAAACACAACAAAATTTTTCTTATATGAGTTTCATTGTTTTTATCTTAGTTTATTTCTATTTCTAAATTAGAAATAGAAGGAATGTGGTTCCATAAAAAATTACTTCAAGGCACCTTGATACCTCAAGATAGCCGTGTTTTGGGTCTGCATACTAAACATTGTCTATAAAATTTAACACGAAACTTTTTTATTCAAAATTTTTTAATTTGTTCGAAGAATCTTTCCATAGGATAGGTACCATGGAATTCCACATAGTAAACATTTTGTATTATTGCTAGTCAACTTTTTAGAACAAAGTAAGATGATCGCCTGTAACAAAGATAAAGGTATCCTTAAGTAAGTTTAAGTATCCTGAACAAGTTTTCTAACTCGCCATATTTACTTTAATCTAGCCGATGCCACATTAAGTGTTACTATAGCAACACTAGCAACAGTAGATTGTGTCCTCACTGAATAGATCATCTCGAAAATTTAAATGATTGAAAATATTACAAAGGCAACCTCTGTATTACGGAGGTAGTTTACGAAACAAACCACATTCAAATTGATCAATGAAGTGTAAAACGAAATTAAATCTGTAGTGGCTTCTGATTTTTGATGCAAAATGCCTTCAGTATTCAAATTTATTCAAGTCATTACTTATACTTTTCTAATTATTGGTTTAATTTTTTCTTGGATGTATAACATTGTTGTATTGTAATATTAAGATTAAGTTAGTAATTATTCTCATCATTATCATGTATTGTTGGACTAGTAATTTTATTCGATAGTTGTTGCAGAACAATGTCATTTGAATAGCTTTCTTCTTATTAGTTATTACTTTTATTCCCATTTTTAAAATAGGAAAGATAAATAATGTCTTGAACACTTCAAACGTTTCTGTATTTCAACTTGTTGGGCTAACATGGCTAAGTTCTAACATGGTAATCTATACGTAAATAGAGAATCTTGAATACTGTACAGTATTCAAATTAGTTTCTTTATTTCATCTCTTTCTTATCTTTTTACCATATGGAGACCTTGATTATTATCCGTAGCAGCATTAAAGGGTACCTACTTATTAAAATGTAATAAATAAATAATGATTTGTATGTTTATTTTAATATATAATTTAATAAACTTTATTAAAAGTGCAAGGAATAATAACATTAATTTAAATGTTTTATTAAATTTTGTTTGTATTACACTTATAACATTAACATACGTTTAATGTAAGTAACACACATGTAGACATAATGTCACCACTTTCTCATTTGCTACTTTCTCACATTTTCATTTAGCAGAATTAGCAAGATTTCCATAAATGGTAAAAATGTTTGCTCACTTTACGTGAAATTAACTGTTAATACTACTAACCACTTTAATTTCTTTTTTAATAATAATTTTGCAGCTTATTGTAAAAAGTTTCCGCAATCATGTAGTAGTACTATGCCATTTTTGATTAATGATGTATGTAGCTACACATACCTATTTTACATATTTATTATTGTTGCAACACACCAAATATTAATGACAGAGGTATCTTCTTTTTGATGTCAAGTGCAAATGCAAAAAGACGGTAATGACGACGTTTTGTAATAATAAGTAACTTGAATGTTTCTACATATTATAGTTACACAATGACTCATTTCATTATTTCTATTTGCACATTTTAGTTTCTCTTCAATTTTATAACAATCAAGGAAACGAATTTCAAGTAAAATATTTAATAGCTGTGTAAGATATTGCAATTGGGTTAAATTGATACCTACATACTTATTGGTAAATTGGAGTAAACGATTATATTTTTTATTTGCGCATCAACCTTTAAAATTTCCAACACACGTTAAGGTTAATTTCAGTAACAATAACAATCTCAAGTCAGAAATCTCGTTTAACAATACTTCATTTATGTTATAGTTGCAAACGGAAGTAAAATTAACTTTCCGGTTATTTAATTGAAATGTCTTTTTTAGCTGAGAAAATAAGATATAGGAATGGAAATATTATTTTTCTACAGTCGACAGTAACGGAATAGACGGCATTGTCTAATGGGGTGTACAATGTAAACATTGTACGCTAGTGCACATTACGCACAGGTAGCTTAAAGCAAAATAAATCATGAAATATAATATAAATACAAAGATTAGTTAAAGTTTCACAAGTTTTATTAATATCTTAACCTGACAATATTGTTTCGACACTTTGTGTCATTATCAAAGGTAGATAAGATTGATAAACAAACACGTTGCTAAGGATAAATACATACAGAAAATAGGTAACTAGATACAATACATAATAAAAACTAAATATCTAACACTTCTAATAAAGGAGAATTACTAGGCTCAGTTTGTTCATTCATTAAAGGTACTGTGCGTTTATGTCTGTATATTTCAAAAGCTTCTAAAATGTCTAATTTGTGTTTGTTGTTGCAAAAATGTAAGAATTTAATGTTGTTTTGAGGAGTCATTGGGTGGTTCTGTTCCAAAATGTGTTTGGCATAATTTGATTTTTCTGGATGTTTAAGTTTATAAGAGCGTACGTGTTCTTTGTATCTTATGTCGAAATTTCTAAGTGTTTGGCCAATATAAACCGAGTTACAAAAAGAACAATTCAAACGGTAAATGCCGGATTTCATGATATCTTGTGTTTTGTCTTTAGCATTGAATAAAAATGAAAAGGTGTTGGTGTTAGTTTTATAGGTTATTTTGTAACTGGTGGTTTTTCTTATTATAGTTGCAACTTGCAACTATGACACCTCAAAACAACATTAAATTCTTACAGTTTTGCAACAACAAACACAAATTAGACATTTTAGAAGCTTTTGAAGTATACAGACATAAACGCACAGTACCTTTAATGAATGAACAAACTGAGCTTAGTAATTCTCCTTTATTAGAAGTGTTAGATATTTAGTTTTTGTTATGTATTGTATCTAGTTACCTATTTTCTGTATGTATTTATCCTTAGCAACGTGTTTGTTTATCAATCTTATCTACCTTTGATAATGACACAAAGTGTCGAAACAATATTGTCAGGTTAAGAAAACTTGTAAAACTTTAACTAATCTTTGTATTTATATTATATTTCATGATTATGGAGTTCCACAAAGTAAGGCTGGAGACAGTAAACGCTAAAAATAAATTATATTTGTAAAATTTAGTAACCCATTGTTTAACTCTTCGATACTCATTTGAATGAGGAAAAGTGAAACAAAAGTAAATGGAATAGTAATGTCAAAATCTATTTTTTATTATGTCAACTACAAAAATTGAACACTTTTGTGATGAGGACTTGATTATAGTATTTGACATTCAAACAATATTTATTTAAAAATATAATGATATAAGTACTTTTACTCCGTCTTTTATAAAATCTTACTTTTTTAAAAGTTTAGTTTGAAAAATTTACTTTTCCCATCTTGTTGCACAAATAGCTATTAACATATCGTAAAGACAAGGCACTCTATATATTTAGTACCATGTAATTATACCTGTCAACATTTGTGAAATTTGCATTTCGGCATCTTTAAAGTAAATTTTTAAAGATTAGTCGTGCAGCACAAAGTATAGTGTACAACTCGTTACGCAATCCCCATTCTTCACTTAGTCATTAACTAGACAGAAATGGTATAACAAGCAGAGATGAAAAAGCTACAAAAATTCGTTTTTATTAAGGTTTTTTAAAGGCAGTAAAAAGAATCATACTTGCAATTTAGGAGTGTCTAGAAAAGTGTCTTTTCCTGCCTTGTTGCACAAATACCTATTTCTCACTCGTATTAAAGATAATAGGTATTTAGAGAATAAATCACAACATTAAAGCTGAGTAAACTGAGTATTTACACGGTTTTGAGTACTTCTTTCTATACCCTGTTTCTATATCCTTTATATATCCTATGTCCCTATATTCTGTTCCAGTGGCGTAAATATCGTTGGGCTGGGAGGCAGTCGCCCCAGGGCGTCGGGGGCATAGGGCGCACACTGATTTTTGTTAAAGCAATGTCTACGTTTCTTTCATTGCAGCCTTGTTGAAGGAAGTATATAGAAATTTAATATTTTTATTATCGTCATGGTTTGTTATTGAAGTTCGTCTGCTAGACCAGTTACAGTAAATTGTTACAGGATCAATTGAATGAGAATCGCAAGAATTATTACACAGAGCTACGGTGAAGTCATCTTGTTATACTATATCCCGTCTATATTTTTGTTTTGTTCTCACGTTAAAGAGAATCAATCGTACACATTTTAACTATTTTATTTTTGAAAAATTTTAAATTTGGTAAGTTTTAAAAATAATTTCTAAGAAATTTTATGTAAAAAACAAAATGAAAAACTGTTGTTGGAAATAACGAATTTCATCTCTTCTAATCATAATAATTGCCTTACGAGGGTTATTTTAGCCATCATAATTTTGTATACGGCATGGCGATTTGAGATTTCTTATCGCTCTGTTTAAAAATAGTAATTTCTAGAGACCTCGTATGGAAGAATTCTCTATTCTAATAGGTGCCATCTCTACAAGTTATAGGACATACGAAAGCTGTTGTACAAAAATTGCCACGCCACTGCCAATTTTTTTAATTCGCGTTGTTTATTTTACAAAGATCACATTTCACTGTGTATTTTTGCAGCATAGATACTCCAAACACACAATTTTCAAGAGTCCACTTGTGTTACATTGTACTATTACAGGTTAAATTGCTTCGCTTCGTTGACATAGTGGTTTATACTGTACTAAAATCTAAAAAAACAGTGCGGGCAATTAAATATCTGCACACAACTGTTTGCTCTGGTCCCTATTATCATGGCAGACTTGAGTGTACCAGGCAGGAGCTGTAAAAAAGCAACACTGCAATTTTACCCATATTCTCAAGGAGCACTAGATTGTATTTATTTCAAAACCATACAAAACAGAAGTTGACATTTCAAATCTTGGTTAGAATAATGTCAAACAACTGTCACATCAGGTTATCTTCTTAAGAAGTAATAGTAGATAGATAGATTAGTAGGCTCCTGTGCAAATTAAGAATATCTCTGGATTAGTGTTTTCCTTGAAAATTTTAAAAATTGTATAAATAAAAATGCCAATTTATATTTAAGAGATTTTATTAATAAGAATGAATAAGAAAAAGTTTATTATGAAACTAACCCTGTATACATAGTAGGTATATAAATCAGTGTTAATTTCCGAACTAACAGCAGCTGATTTTGAAATTTCAAACGAAGATCTCTCAGTGACCATATATATTGTTGGCGAATTATACAGCTTTCGAAATTTCTAATAAAACCAACTGCAATACTTGTTTAAGTTTTTTAAGAATTGTGTCATATACGATACCACTGACAATGACTATTTTAGCCAAATTAACGGGAAGGTTAACTAATCCATCCAATTTAGTAATATTGTTTAAATAACGTAAGAATGTTTACGAATATGATTTATATACCTATTATAGGTTATGTTTATTTTGTGAGTTTTAGTTTAAGCTAATATGTAATTGAAAAATGTCCATTAGCCATTAATAACCTGTTGTTTTCTAGACCACAACTCAAACCTTCTTCGATTTAGGTGGACTGGGAAATATTAAACTTACACTGATTTATACCTACTATATAAATAGGTTAGTTTCATAATAAACTTATTCATTCTTATTAATAAAATCTCTTACATATAAATTTGCATTTTTTTATTTATACAATTTTTAAAAATTTTCAAGGAATAAACACTAATCCAGGGATATTCTTAATTTGCACAGGCACCGGTCTATTAGCTACTAATACTTCTTAAGAAGATAGCACGGTTACAGTTGTTTGACATTATTCTAACCAAGATTTGAAATGTCAACTTCTGTTTTGTATGTTTTTGAAATAAATGCAATCTAGTGCTCCTTGAGAATATGGGTAAAATTGCAGTGTTGCTTTTTTACAGCTCCTGCCTGGTACACTCAAGTCTGCCATGCTATTATGGTATATAGCCATACAAACATTTGTGTAATTTTCATAACTTCTTTCGCAATCAGTTCCGAGTAAGTTGTATGTCGATCAGGAGGTATTTCCAGATAATAAACTTTTCTTCTTATCTTTATGAGAGACGAATACTCCTTTAAAAGGATGTGGAACAATATTGATTCAACCTGCATACACTTATACATGCCTATGTAATCTTTTAAAGCTTTAATTATTATATTAACCTTAAATTTATTGTGTTAGCAAGATGACGTATACATAATGTTGTGATATATGCATCCCGCATAACATGTATACACGATGTGTTGCCTATCTTCCAGGCGAAAGGATTTCACAATTTCTTTATTTTAAAAACAATAAGATTTTGTATTAAATATGTTGAATATGCACACTACAACACTGTGAGGTAATAAGGGATAAATTTTAAACAGATTCTTCACTTCAATTTCGCAAACTCAATTTTAAGATGAACGATTTTCTGTCGTTGGTTGATTTTTTCACACTTAGAGATTTTGAAACCATTTTATGGCATGTTTTCACCTGAAGATTATTAAAGGCATAGGTGAGAAGGTATACACAAGTATTTATTACTTTACGTACAGTTTTTATTATTGAATTTCAAGAAAATGTTCTATTTCTTTGAGGATTAATAATTTTCCATAGTAAATGGATATTTTTCAATGTTATTAGAATTTCTAAGTAAAATATTTTACTGCAATATTGTTATCCAGGTTCTAGGGTGCATTTGACACTAGAATGTTAAAGTGGGGAACTTTGTATAGAGAAGGTTTAGGCTTTTGAAATCCCAAAATTGTAACGTTTCAGCAGGGTCTATTAGAATGTTAAAATTTAGTTTATATTCATAATGTTGGTGTCAAAATGTATGTAATTTTGTTTGATAGAATCTTAGGATTAATTTTGTGATGAGAAAAGGATGTAGCAAAATGTTAAAACGTCGTTATTTGAATTTTTGTGAAGTAATATTTGTCAGAAAATTAAAGATGGTTGTCAATGAATCCTAACTCTAAATTAGCATTTTAATAGCCGTGTTAGGTACCAAAATGAAGAAAAAACTCTCCTCTTTCATTTTATAATATTTATTTAAACAATTAATTTAATTTTTTATCAACAATTTAGTTAGAAAGGTTTTAGGTGGGAAAGATGTTGTTTTGTTTCTAGTTAGAAACCAGACTAATCTAGTTCCGAACTAGGAAAATCACTAGCGATTCGCAATTGTTTTCCAATTATTATAAAAACAGCACGAAAATTAGGTTACTCTCTCTTGAATTTTCATACCGAGCAGAAGTCATGTCAGTTTGTACGTTATTTTGATAAAATTCCGTAGTTATGCTGGTGAATTTTACGTCACTCAAATGTCAACAAAATGAGGTTATGACAAATGTCATCTTGCTTTTAATTTTTTTATAAGTTCTTAATAATTTATTGATAATAATTAAAATGAACATCAAAGTGAAGTTAAAATGAAATAAACAAAAATGCAGTTGTTTTAGAATTTGGTGTTCAGACTGTTATTATTATTTGGAGAAATGTTTGGAATTTTTATTTTGTATGGAACGAATTAATTAGTGTCATAAAATTTTTATTGCACGCTAATGTCAACAAAAGATGTATAATAGGTAAATGATTTTTGAATATTTTACAAACTGGTTGCTAAACAGCTTAGCACATAAAAGTCTAAGCACGCTAATATATGTGATACTAAAAATACATGACATAAGTCAGAAATTAAAAAAAATATCAAATACAGTGAATACTTTAGTAAAACGTTATGATCATAGATAAAACATTGTAAGCTACACATGTAAAAAGTTTCTTCATTGCACTCCTTTAAGACACGAGCGAGCGTTTTAAAAGACGTGAGTGCAATGAAGAGACTTTTTATATGTGTATCTTACAACGTTTCATCTACGATGATAACGTTTTACTTAAAAGTTAAAAGAGTATTCATTTTAATTAATATTTTTTGAAATTTGTGACTTATGTCATGTATATCAGCGTGCTTTGATTTTTACATGTTAAGTTGTTTAGCAACCAGTTTGTAAAATATTAATAAAACATTTATCATATATCTTTTGTTTATATTAGCGTGTAATAAAAATGTTATAGCACTAGCTCAATAAACGTTAACTTTTTCTACGAAAATCAGTATAAAAAGTAGTTACTTTTTGTATGATCGTAGAAAAATATCTATAAAGTTTTGCAGGTAAAATAGTCATACATTATAATTAGATATATTTAAAGAATATGGTATACCTTGCAGCATTCGGTTACGAGGATGAAATTATACCCACTACTTTATCATACATATTATAGTACGAGTCGACTTTAATGATCAAGAGTAGTGGTCTATATAGGTAAAAATACAAGCTCTTATTTTATTGTTTTTTTTAATCTTTTCACTTTAAACTCAAATTTAGCACTTAGGAGTACTTAAAACAATAAATTTAGGCCAAAATCTACCTTCGAACCAAAGCATTAAGTTATTATTTACACTGCCTTTCGATTCGCGGTTGTATTAATCAAGTCTTATAATAGTTAAAAAGAGACTTTTGAGGCTTGCTGTATTATTACATCAGTGGTAACTTAGTATAACCTCCAAAAGATGCAATTTTAAACGTAAATATTTCAAAAATCTATCGATTTTTGCCGCAATATATTTTGCAGAAATAGTTTCTGCTAGATGTAACTAACCATTTCAGTAACGGTGGTTCAGATTCTAGTATTCGAGAGTTTTGTACCAGAACCAAACTTTTTATTGCATATCTACAAGACAGGTAAATAAATGTTATAAAACGTGTAAAAATTCTACATATCTGTGTATACAAAATATAATAAATTTAAATTTACACTTGTAGTAGTTCACTTGTTATTTGAGATACAAAACTCAATAAAATTGCCACAAAGATACAGTGGCGTAACTACCGCCCCCGCAGACCCTGCTACGCGGGGGGGCGCAACCCTCCGAAGGGCGCTGCTTTCGTGAAACTTTATTCGTTGGGAATAGAAATTTTAAAACAAGCATTGGAGGTAATAACATTATTAGTTATTGCATATTTTATTTTAACAAATAAAGTTACCATTGTATATAGAGTTACAGAATGTAACAAAAGTATCAAATAATGACTATAACTCTTTAATTTGAAGAGTTACAGACAAATGTTAAATTCAAAGGTTTTTCGTTTATCTAGATGCATATGGCGACGTTTTTGGTTTGTTCCTATCTTCTTTTGTTTTGTAATTGCAATAGCAGCCAACCGTATATATTCTTTGCATTTTTGAAAAGTGTTTATTCTTCTCCATTTAGTAATGCCATTTTATCATAATCAGAAAAAGTTAAAATTAGAAATAAATATTTAAAAAAAAACGGGAGAAAATTAGTTAATTAAAACTGATAACTCGCTTGGAGTAAAATTAATCTAATAACACTTAATTATCAATTTTGGTCAAGTATACTGTGGAAATTTGACAAATAAAGGTGTAACAAGCAAACACCAACAAACGAAAAATTATTTTTTTTTTGAAGCCACAACAATACCTATTCTAAATGCAGGAGGAAACATTAATCTAATGTGGGGTACTAAATTAAATTTTCAAATTGAGCCCCATTGACTGCCAGCAATGATCTAATCATTATTTAATAGTATATTGAAGAACGAGTTTCATAAGGCAAGATTTATTGCACGAGTCCAAATTTAGAAAACGAGCCTCTTGCGGCGAGTTTTATAAAGGACAAGTGCAATAATGTCTTTTGAAACGAGTTTTTTATGCTATTTTTTCTATTTTGCGTCTTTTATTCCCTTTTTAAATAAAAAAATTCCAAAATTTAGGGATTTTTGCGGTAGTTGACAACACTGATGTGACATTTGAAAATTCATTGATTGACACAGAAAATTGAGTGAAGTTTGTGTCAATTTTCTGTCTTTTTCAATTATTTTTGCAATGCTACCAACTTTGAAAAAGTTGGGCTATTAAAGCACTCAAATGAGCTATTAACGCACTGTTTTGGGTGCTTTAACAGCTTTGTTATAGACGCAAAATAGAAAAAATGTATTACAGTTCTTTGTAACAGGTCTTCTGGTATTCTGCGCATTTTGAGCAGCTATTCTAGCCTTCAAATCATCCAATTACGTGGTATTTCTTTACATGCATTGTTCTAAAATGTGCTTCAAAATGCGCGGGCGTTCTCCGTCGTGTTGGAAAATAATCCTGTTGCCAATACCTTTATTTTGCAATACCTGGAAATATTGCAGTCATTGTAGTTATGACATGATTTTGAAGTAACTGAAGGTATCTATTAGTGGCAAGAAAAAAGGTCCTATGATATGTCCTTCTATAATGAATGGCCATGCATTGACTTTTTGTGGATAGTGTGCGTGTCCTTCTTTCGCCCAGTGTGGATTTGCGTACGACCAATACCGACAACTACATCGATTTATCGTATCGTTCAGATAAATGTCGCTTTAACGTAGAACACAATGTTAAAAACAAAATTGTCATCCATATTACATCTTGCCATCTTCTGTTCAAAAACTTCCATCCTTCTGTCAAAATCGTCTTCATTTAGTTCGCGAATTAACTGGAGTTTGTAGGAATGAAATTTTACTTTCTGTAAAATTCCATGACTAAGAGATGTTTGGCTAATTTCTAAATTATCTACTACTTATCTTTTAGAAACCTTTGGCGTTTCTTCTACAAGAATACAAAGCTGTATCTGTACTTGTTGTGGATTTGGGCCTGCCAATTTTTTGCATATCTTCACCACCAGTCTCAAGGAATTTTTTAATTAATTGATATATCGCCTTGGGAAACTGTAGTATCTGGGTAGATTTCATTAAATAAATTGCATACTTCAGTATGAGTTCTCCTCCTATCCCCATACCCATACATACATACATCGTTAAGATCTCAATGAGTTGCATCGCAGTTAAATGAGCCATGTCTTCACAATAACTTCAAGTAACTGTTTGTAACAATAACTTGTAATTAATTTTAATAATTCGTTATAATTTGTAATAATTTATAGGTAATAAATACTTTGTAATTAATAGAGTAATAATGATGTACTTGTTTGTTTATTTGCGTTTGTTTGCTTGTTACAGTTTTAGTTGTCAAATTCCCATAGCATACTTGACCAAAACTGATAATCAAGCCTTACTAGGTTAATTTTAATATAAGCTAGTTCGCATTATTAATTGATTCATTCTGGATTTTTTTTCCAAAATATTTGTTTCTAATTCAAAGTTTATTTGTTATGGTAAATTAGCATTACTAAATAGAGAAAAACAAACTATTTTCAGAAATAAAAAAAGAAATACGGAAGCCATTTAAAAACAAAGTTAATTGTTATAGTGATTGCAACACATTAAAAGAAGATACGAACAAATCAAAAACACCACAATATTTATCTTGATAAACTACAAAACTTTTGTATTTAACATTTGTTTGTAACTGTTCAAATTAAAAAGTTACGGCCATTATTTTATACTTTTGTTACACCTTGTATATAGGGGGCGCAAACGTAAGTTTCGCAGGGGCGCGCAGTCAAACGTAGTTACGCCACTGCAAAGATATAAGAAACATATTCATTGGTTATTTTTTCTTTGACTGCAAACCCCGAGTTAAACGGTTTATATAATATAGTGGCAAATGATGTGGGAGACTGTTTTATGAAGTATTTTCTGTAGAAACAAACATCCAGTCGCTATATTACCATAAGGTAGACTAAACAATTACGGTCAGGTACCTGGTGTTTATTTTACAATTGTAATAACAACCTCTCATAAGTAAGAACACCATGCAAACATTTGTATTTGTTATGCAGATAACTAAGGTTGCTACATTTCCGGCATTCTGGAGTTTCAGATTCGCCATAATTATAATATGAACTTTTTATACGAGATTCGGCACAGCATAAAAATATTTTTTGCGGGCTGTGTTGGGGTACGCAAATGATTGAACCAAATTAATGTTAATTGCAGACGAGGAGCTAATTTTTTTGGAAATGTCTCCAACAAACACTTAGAACAAGAATGTGGCATCTCTATACTACATAACCAGTAATAAGAGCAAGTATTCAATCAACATTATAATTAACCCAATTTAGGATAAATAATATTTTTTCCAGTCTCGGTGGATTAGTGGTTTGCATATTTGCTTCATAATCCAAGGGTCACAGGTTCGATCCCCGGCCGAGCTGGTAATTTTTCATAGAGGAGCAAAATTTAATAACATGCCTTCTTCTCGAATAGGAAGTAAAACTGTAGGTCCCGTGTCAATGCGATGTTTGGCACGATAGAAATATCTACTGGGGATAAAATTCCCCCAGATTCTGCTAAATACTTACCATGAGGTGCGAAGGATCAAAGGATGCTTCACCATCCCGATTCATCGCCCAAAAATAAATAAAAATAAATAAATAAGAATCTCAAAACCTTAAGATCATGTATGTATGTTAAAAAGGTGTGAATATTTTCTCTTATGCCTAGGTTTACTGTTGCTTATAAATTTAAAAAGTTTCATAAAATAATCAAAAATAAATGTAAATTCAATTAGAATGAGAGCCAACCATTATTATTAAAAAGAATCAATTTAGAGAAAGGTAAAAGGAATTCAGAAAATTCAAAATTATAAAAACTATAAATTATAAAATATGATAAAAAAAACTGAACGCATCAGAACATCTTCAGTCTTCCAGAAGAAGATTGTATTTGTAATTCCCATCTTTTTTTCAATAAATAATTCAATCAGCTTTCCATTGTAGACTTTAAGATTGTGTTTTTGATTTCTTCTTTCGCTTACGCAATTTGAAGGCCGGACCACTTCATTTGGAACAAACCGTGACGCCTTCATTGCAATCCTGGTTAGAACTTTAAATTTGTTTTTAAGATTTTGACATTGAAATGGGCAAAAAGAGCTTGTCGGCTAAATAATAAAAATTTATGCTTTGTTTTAAACTTTGATGTTGTATCGTTCTATTGGTTTGTTTACGGTTCAATTAGTTTTTTGTATTGAAGATTTCACGGAAAATAAAAATAAAGTTATGTTTCTAGACATATGGAGGTTATGTATTACTCATTTATTCTTTAATTGCTTTAGTGGCTTAAATGATTAATTAAGGTGTCTAACAAGTTCGTTATTACTATTGTTCCAGAAAATAAAGGCCCCTAAAAGGGGCACTATTAACGTAAACGTTTTTACAGATATTACGAATCAATCATCTTACCTAGAACCAAAATTATTTTTAAATGTCAGGGACAATATAGAAAATGGTAATAAACTACTTGCATTAACGTTCAAGTAGAAATTGTACTGTAAAATTGTGGAAATTCTGAAAATTGGGGTGCAGTTGTTTAAGTAATGCAAACGTTTAGTGCAATAACAATGTCGCGGGAGGTATCGAAGAAAAGCCTGATACAAATCGATAATAGTTATTTACGTGACAAGCTTTGTAAATTAATCTTTACGGGCGAGCTGGAAAGTTTGTGGGGGCGACCGACGAAGGAGCGAGCCTCTATAATCCAGCGAGCTCAGTAACGATTAATTGCAAAAGGTGTCGCGTACAAACTTTTATTTCCACCTTCACCAGCATTTTTTTATGAATTGTATATTTTTTGTATGCCATAGCATTTTGTTGATGAGCATTGTAAAATTTTACAGGTCTCTTTTAGGAGCCCATAAAGTTTTACAGGGCTGTGGCTGTAATTACTCATTTACTTAGTTACATAAAGACCTGTAAAGTGTCATTTACATAGAAGGGGGAAATAAATAATATTTACAGCATGATAAAATTAGACAGTTTCTTATAAGACAATATAGAGGAGTAACAATAGTAACTTTCTGCTGAGATGCAATGTTTACCATGATAGGATAGTTTACACATTTGGTTCTAATATAGACATAGCCAATATAAGAATTGCGCTATTTAGCAACAAAAATGAAAACGCTTTTTAGTGAACTCAAAGAGAACTAGAAGAAATACATTTAAAAATGTTTTGAGCAGCACATAACATCCGATACCTTTAGAATATATGTAAGTTTCTGTTTCACTTCTCCGGATTCACGAGAATCAAAAAAGTTATTTTTCTAGAGAAGTGGAGGTTATGTGTTGCTCATTTATTATTTAACTGCTGCATTAGTGGCTTAAAAGGTTAATTGATGTTAACGTTACAACTCAATATCAAACCAAGTTCATTTTTTGATATTTATTAGTTTCAAGCATAGTCGATTTTCAACTGGGAAAAGTGCTTTCCGATTAAAAAAAATGAAGCCATTTGGATACGCAATTTGCGTCTCCAAAAGAATACTGGAAACAGTAATATTTTATTTTTGAAAATAGATATCACTGTTGAACAGCTGTTCTTAAAACGTCAAACTTATTTACGTTGTAAATTTGAAAAACAAATGCAGAATTAGAATTTTCAGTGTTGCCAGTTCTCAAAAAACTTAACAAAGTTTCTACTTAGCTACCTAAGTTATTATTTTTTAAATAATTACAAAATAACGCAAATAGAAAAAATCGTATAAAATATTCGTTTCATAAGATATTTTAGCGCACTTGTCGTTTAGAAAACTTGGACGCTTGCGCTAAAAACATGTCTGATGAAACTAATACTTTAATATATTTCCTATTTGCGCTAATTTGTAATCATTTAATAATAATAATAATTGCTACAACCCATGACCTGGAAACCAGGCCCTAGAAGCTATAAGCTTGTGCGGGAGAGAGGGGGCGATTATTATTATTATGTAGGCCCTATGTGCGGCTGCAGCCGACTTACAGATGGAACAGTGCAAATCCCACATTTGTGTCGCAGCTAAGGAAAACTTAATTTAAAAAAATAACTTAGTTTTAAATAAAATTTGTTAAGGATACTTTTAAAGTAGTTTGACAGTTGGCGACACTGGAAATTCTAATTCTGCATTTGTTTTTCAAATTTACAGCATAACACTTTAAGAACAACTGTTCAACACTGATATCACATAAAGTATTATAAAGTAAATAGAAAAAAATATTTAAGATTTTACATATTAATTATAAGAAAATACAGTCAGACCTCGTCGTTCGCGGGGGTTAGGTTCCAGAAGAATCTCGCGAAGCGCAAAACCGCGATGCGACAGGTAAAAACGGGATTAGGTTCCTTAAATTTTATTTAAAGGTATGTATGTACATATATATGTACATACTATGCAATATTCAAACATAAGATATAAGACAAAAAAGTTTAAAAAAGGATAACTGATGTACACAAAAAATTAATCATCTGAATTTGATGGTTTAGTAGTCGACTTGCTCTTGAAAAAATCCGTGATTGATTTTTGAATTTGTGCTTTTCTTAGTTCTGAAAAAAGTTGCCTGTAAGGTGAAAATATGTTGTCTATTCTTCTGTTCGTAACTAAGCTTCTTTGTGTATCGAGGTCTATCTCAGTAACTTTACATTTTAGCTGTGATACCATGTTAAATAGCTGTTGCAGCTCCTTGATTGTCAGCGGGTTTTTAGCACAAACCTCTTCTTCTTCCGAACTCACTTCTTTATCTTCTTGGGTCAGTTCTTCAAGGTCATCGTAAGCAAGATCTTCATTTTTGCTTTGAGTTAACTCTTCCACATCTTCTGCCTCAATTTGTTCAAAACCTTCCCTCCCCACCTGTTTGGCTATTTTTACAATTCTTTCAATTTCTTGTTGCGAATTCGGTTCTACTGAAGTTTCTTGCACACAGTTAGGCCATAGCTTTCGCCAAGAAGCATTAAACGTTGAGGACTTGACTTCTTTCCATGAGGCATCAATATTGTCGATCGCGCTTAAAATGGTGTATTGATTCCAACAATCTCTCACAGACATTTCTTCATTTTTTTCCAAGGTGGTTAAAATATGAGAAAAGCTACGTCGTGTGTAATAAGCTTTAAAAGTTGCTATAATACCTTGGTCTAATGGTTGTAACAACGAAGTTGTATTGGGTGGCAAAAACATTACTTCTATGTTTGTCCCAACACCTAATGTTTGTGGATGTCCACGAGCATTATCCACTAAAAGCAGCGCCTTGAAGTCCATATTTTTCTTCTGCAAATACCTCTTGACTTCTACAGTGAAACAATTTTTGAACCAATCCTCGAATAGTTGTGCGGTTACCCAAGCTTTTCTGTTGGCTCTCCAAAAAACCGGTAGATCGGATTTCTTTTTATTTTTTAATGCACGAGGATTTTCTGCTCGGTAGACGAGCATTGGTTTACACTTGAAATCACCAGAAGCATTGCCACAGAAGAGTAAGGTTAAACGATCTTTAGCTGCCTTAAATCCTGGCGCAGTTTTCTCATCTCTTGAAATATAGGTCCTGCTTGGCATTTTTTTCCAAAAAAGACCCGTTTCATCGGCATTAAACACTTGATCCGGGTGGTAACCTTTTTCTTCAATATATGCGGCTAATTTTGGAGGAAATGTTCTAGCTGCTTCATGATCAGCGGAAGCTGATTCGCCAACTAATTTCAAATTGTGGAGATTAAAACGCTTTTTAAAATTGTCAAGCCAACCTCTACTAGCTTGGAAAGACAAGTCAGGTCCTTTGCTAGTGGAAGCCAGCGGCGGAGAATCCGCGAGGTCTTCAAAAATGCTTGCAGCTTTATTTCGGATTATAAGTCCACTTAAGGGGGCATTTCGTTGTGTTTGATGTTCTATCCAAACATTAAGCATTTTTTCCATTTTTTCTAATAAAGGGTTTCGTCGACTTACATATGCAACCTTCAGCGTTGATTTAGCTGCAGTCTGAACAGAAACTCTAATTTTGTCTTCTGCTTTCTTTATGTATCGGACAGTTGATTCATTTATCCCGTACTCTGTAGCAACTGATGCGGCACTTGAACCACTTCTAAGTTTATCTAACATTTTCACTTTGTCACTCAAAGCCAGAACTTTTCTTCGTTTTTTGTGTGGCAAATCTGAAGGAGAAACTTTACGTTTTGAAGACATGATTCTCCGTTTTTTAAAAATTAAACGCAATCGAATTGTCTACAGAAACGCTCGAGACGGCAGTGATGCTTGAACTGAAATACATATATGCACTCTAACGAGTCGACTCCGGCTTATATTAACTTAGGTTGAGGGGAATCCCTTGAAATATTTGAAGAAAAATCGGGGAAGTACATACATACTCGGTATAACGTTGTGTTTTGTACTTACCGCTCTCAAGAAACACTTGAACATGCGAGTTCGAGTCTAATACACCATACGAATCTGGATATCAAATTTCCATTTGTTTATTTTTGCTACATACATATTTTGAAATCGAGTTATGGACGCTTTGGTAATATGAGATTCAAACGAGTAGACTTAATAAATGTGTTTACGAATACATGTAAAACAATTATGTAATAATCTTTTTTAGGAGTTCATGACACAAAGTGCATACGTTCGCTTTATTTAGGTACATACATACTTTGTTAACTGAAAAAGTTGACGTTGTATCCGCGAACGGCAAATCAATCCGCGAACCGCAAAGAAATGGGAGCACATGAGTGTACCGCGTAAAATCAAATCCGCGAAACACAAATCCGCGAACGGCAAGGTCTGCCTGTATGGACAAATAATCATCAGTAAAAAAATTTCAAAATAATTATTTAAAAAAAAACATAAAAACAACCAGTTCGTCCAAGATGTCTGCTAAACTAGAACGGATTTTCGTGAAACGTTTCCAGCTGTGGAGAAGCCCCTGATGGGTTCTACACTGGTAGGTGGTTTGGCGATTAAAAAATCATATACCATTTGAAAGTTTTGTTCATGAAATCCATCCTTTTCGAATAAGTCCATTCCCGAAGAAGAGTCTCATTTAAATTTTGTTTGTTTATGAAGTTTGAACCATACTCGTATTTAGGGTTTTATACAACTTTTCTTCAAGACTTTCTTAGCGAGCGTTTTCAAATATTGTTCATCTAAGATCGGCAATACTAATAATCTCATTTTCATCATTTTCTCCTTCCCTATCCTTTTGGTGGATATCTTCCGAAATATTTTCAGTGTTTTGTAACCTCTCGATAGACTAAAATAATATTGCACAAATAGAGGACAACTTCCGCATTTTAAACAACTAATAATAACAAATCATTTTGAGTTCGCACGGTTGGTTTGCCACGTTTAAATGGGAGTAAAATTTAATTTTTATAATCCTGGGATTTAATGTGTATAATCCTGGGATCAACGGGCTTGAAAAATGCTCGAGATCCCGGGATATAGGGATTCGGGATCCCGGTATTGGATGCCCTACTCTCCACGCAGTAAAGACATAATCCTACTATTGTAATATTCGACAAATATGTACATAAATACCAGTACAGTATACAAGCTGCATATAATAATTATAAATAAATATATACAAAACCATATATTGAAGAACATACACAAGAATTAATCTTCACTTGTAATTATTACACGAGTGCTTCGAAATTATCGATTTGTAATACGAACGTTGATTAGCAACCACGAGTGTCATTTTTTGACGTTTTAATTTCCCGACGTGCAACGGAGGGAAATTTGTCAAAAAATGACACGAGTGTTGCGTTTTAATCAACTTGAGTATTACAACAGATAATTTCAGAAGCACGAGCATGTAATTCGGTAAGATTATTTCATGATACAGTTGTTTATTTAAGCATCTACTTATTAACATAAAGATTAGTATTTGACATGAAAGTAAAAAATGGGACACATGTGACACTAGTTTTCAGCGTTGTCACGAAGATAAAAACAGTCGAAAAGGACAATAAAAAATTATCGAATTATCGCTGTAATCCAAAAAATAAAGCCTTGCGATTGGTCAAAAACGAAGTAGAATGAAATAATCACTTGTAATATACCAAGTGCATTGATTATTACCGGAAATTTTTTGAGTGACATTTCTGCAACGTCATAATTGCACAACACGAAGTGGAGTGCAATTACGTTGCAGAAATGCACGAAATCAAAATTTCCAGGCAGAATCAATGCACGAGGCTGTATTCGGTAAGAGAATCGCACGACGCGCAGAAAAAATGCATTATGATTAATTGGTTTTATGTAGCTATATATGTTACAAGTATAATTTCCAAAAAATTTCCAAAAAATTACTCCTTGGTAGCATATATATATAAATTTTCGGGAAAATTGTGTGATTGTCATGGATACAATTCAAATTTGAATTTTTCTATTGGTTCTCGGCATCGTCGTGCGATTCTCAAATAAATCTCATTTATGATATCTAATTTCAAATAATTAACTAAATACCGTACAATGTCCATTTGATTGCCACACCTGTCACCGTAAGTGGAGTTTCAACCCAGGCACACTGGGGTTTTTTACCCATTTTGCTGGTCAAAAGTGATTTTAAAAAGTTGTATAATATTTTATTTTCGGCATGCACTTTTTAAAATGGATCATCAGGCTAACTGAACCTACATAAGAAAAGCTCATAAAACAACAGATGCGACTTTTTTCTTAGTTCGAATCTCAACGTTACCAAATGCGGTTGTGTAGTCATTGCCTATCACTTATTATTTAGATATTGTCAAATAGTGTTTTAAAGTTCATTTAGGGGTGTTTTTTAGTATGGATTCTATTCCAAGACGTAAGTAGAAATCAAATTACTTATTATTGTCTTAAAAACTTAGGTTTTCTTTAAAATCTACAAAGGAAATACTTCGAATTTCTGTAAAACTATGAAAGCTTTTTAGTAACGTTGAGCTATAGTTATCGTCCATAGTAGTCCAAAATATAAATCTTGCTTAGAATTATTCTATATAGCTTTTTACTACTTTACAAGTAAAAAACTATTGAGCATGTTTGTGCTTCTTTTTGTAATTACCATTTCAGTTAATGTTAATTAAATTTCCAATATAAAGTGTCTGCGATACATTAAGTAGTATGTTTAAGCCTTTTTATTTAAAAACTTATCGTATTTAGAATCATTCATATACATACTAACATTGCAAGAAAATTATTCGTTACTTTTATACACAGGAATAGTTAATCGTTGCAGAATTTAAAAATGAATCGCTAGCAGTAATATTACCTTTTCTGCGGCAATGTAAAATTCATATAATTTTTCTATTTTTTGCTTCTATTATGGTGTATGTGGCCACACATGATAACAAAAATCTAAAAAAAGCAAAATAAGCAAAGAAAATACTTTTGACCACCAAAAGGTGCACTTGGCTCCAGTGTGCCACGGCCCAATTAACCGAGTAGTGCCACCACAGCACTACTCGTCTACTGTCGACTCTGGCCGAATATATGTTAAATTCTGTTATTTACTTTGATTAATGAATTTGAAAAGGGGCATCTTTATTGAATTTTAATATTGATTAAATAACAGAATGATGCATATCTTCCTATGTTCCCACAAAGTACTTCCATCTGCTAAAGCCGAAACTTCAATAAAATGATTTGATAAGAGCAATATCAGTGATTTCGACCTCGAAGTTCGATAGATCTGAGAACAGGTAGATACCAAGACAATATGCTCTAGCTACGAAGATTCTTAACCCATAAATCAACTCAAGGTATGACAAAGTGAGAAAAGCAGTATAAATAAGTATCCTTCTATATTACTCCGCCATAACAAACAAGCACTACCAAAGGTTTTAGACCTCAATAGTGTAAACAAGTATTTAAAAATCTTTCCCTTTAAATAAAGGTCCTCATGAAATAATATATAAACTAATAAATATAGTATGAGCAAAAAGTAACTCCATCAAAGGTGTCTTTGGAAGTTTGAACTCATGTGTATTATAACACCAGAAAATTATACAAAATAATCAGAGGACTTTGACAGTGACAATTTATTGTTATAATTTTCTGGTGTTATAATACTCATGAGTTTAAGATTCCAAAGGCACCTTTGATGAAGTTACTTTTTGCTCATACTATACATATAATAGCTGCAGAGCACACATCTTCACAAGACTTCACAAGAAGAGGAGACTATACCTAAAAGTAAATAATGAAGATATTTAAACCACTCTCAATTGCACCAAAACAAAAACCTAACCTCACTTTCAAAACAAAGTAGCACCTGAAGTGGATTCAAGACCTTGATGTTGACTGATTAAATGTGATCCTCGAGAACCCAGAACACGATCGTAACTCGTGAAAAAGGTAAAAAATATAACAATGAATTTGCCTCCACTTAAATTAAAAATACAGGATTTTTAAGATACAAGGATTTTATATACAAGGTGTATAAGTCAATAATAATTTACTTTTTCCACATTCCCAATGTGGACAGCAGTGTACACAACCACGAAAAGGATTGTCTGCACACTAAAAACACTGTGAGAGTTAAACAATATTTAAAATTAATTTTACCCACCACCGGTAAAGCACCTTAGCTAAGCTAGCACCAGCTAACAAAGCTCCAAAACAACTAATTAACGAACTAGAAAACTCTAATGTAATACAGGAATCAATTTAAACAATCGATAGCTAACAGGAAACAAATCAAATTCGACGTTAAGTATTCCAAGAAAAGTATAAACCTGAAAAACAAAGACAATAAACGGAGTAGAAACAGTCAACAGTAAATTCTTGAGAAAAGATTTTTGAATAAAGTGGACAAAAACCAACAATCAATTAAAAACCAACCCATACCCAGCAATATTAATAACCCAACTTCACAAAACTAAGATGCTTGAAGACCAAAAACCAACTACTTAAACTGGTAAACCAACAACTGATTTATTCAAGAAACAACTCGTCATGAATCTATCAAGATTCTTAGAAGACTGTTGTTTGTAATAGCAATTAAAGAGTACATCCCATGCTGATCATGATCGCAACAGATAGTGTTGCATATGTCACTCGTTGTGTTTCAAATGCCCCAACGCACAATCAAATATGTACTTTCAAAAGCTGTATCAAATCAACTCCTCTTGTTTCGAAAGAAGAGCCAAAGACTGTTCTTTCTTGGCGTCTTACAACCAATATAATCGGTAATTATACAACAAGACGAACGAAAATACTCGATTATACGAGACATATTTCCTGAAACACCACGAGACCGACGGTCGAGTGGTGTTTTTTTAGGCAATATGTCGAGTTGTATACAGGTAGACTATTTCATGAATTTAGTTCATCGATATTTTCTGTAGAGTTTGTTCTAAAACGATTCATTTTCAACTAAAACGAAAACCACAGTCTAAAATGCGCAATTAGAAAAAAATTGCGTTGTTTAGTAATAAATTATTTGACTGTTATGGAGTTTTGGTATATCATTTTTTATATTACGCGAAAAAGTTTCAAATAAAAGTTGTAGACAATCGTATTGCCGACAAAAATGCTTTATACAAATTTTTTGTCGGACCTACGGTTACAGAGATAAATTCAAAATAACACTTCACCCTTCTTTTCAAAATGGCGGAAAAAGCTCATATGAATTTGAGGTCGAAAACTTCAAGTTAAGCTTTTCTAGACCCCTCCCCTGCATGCTGGAAGAAAAAAATCTTATGTACTTCCATTTTCCATTTCAAATGTTTAGTTTGACTGGACTGTTAGTGATAACGTAGGGTGTAGCACACGCCAGAACTATTTCAATAGCCTTCTACCTCTATCTACAATGTCCAAAATGTGCAAGATTTTGATCTTCAGAAATGCATTTTTTAATTGGATTAATTGTATAGTAAGGACAACATTTAGTAATGTAATGTGTTTGATAAATTCCAACTTGTTTCAATTTTGTGATTCCAATTCGCGGATTTAGAATTTTAGGAAATGCAAGAAAAATCCTAACAGGTATTTTTACTATTAGCCTGCAAAAGTTCGTAGCCGTGTCGAAATCATTATTTAAAGGTTATTTTTTGTAGTAGTAAAATTGCAAACACCTATATGCTTCCTACTACAGCTATAATTGGTTACAAACAAGATTAATTGCCGATAAAGGGTTTTTAACCTGTCTTATTATAATTAATGTTTATGAATTAAAGCTGCCTTATGGATTTATAGATTTAAGATTTGTATGAAATGTTTTATCCTGTATATATTAAAAGAGCGTAACATTATTTTATTTCTGCCATAGTTTGAGGATTTAGGCGAGTGAGAAGAGCTTAGAGAACAATTGTGGATTGGTTAGTTGCTGCTGTACTACCGACCAAGGGACACGGGATCGAACCTAGGCCAATATGTTACCGGATTTTAAAAAATCGCTTCTCCCTCGGAAGGTAATGGCAAACCACCGAAGTATACTTTTCTCAGGGAATTTCCCTGAAATTAATAAAAAAAATTCAAGTACTATGTACTTGGGGTGGGTCGGAGTCTATTTTAAGCTGTAGGTTGATTGTGATCACTGAACACGTACAATAGAAGTATAGGAGGGAAGTGCCAACGCTCTGCAGAATAGAAATTCGCCACTTGTGGTACTATTAGAAAAATAGGTTTTATGAAACTAATATATATTTTAATGGTAACATCTGTATAGAAAGATACTTTTTCTTTCTGCAACTACCTAGAGTTACTACCTAAATTTCTTACATCTTTCGCTCTGTTCTCAATTCTAAATCTATTCTGCTAATTGTTTACTATTTTTTAAGTACCGTCTATATAGTGTAGTGTAGAGTATAGGCTTGAAGTATAGGTACTTAAAGACAGTGCGAACTTATAGTGTTTGTGGAATCATGGCCAGTGATGTATAAACGCTGACTGCTCAGCTTTTTAAAAATTTCAGGTCTTTCCGGTCTGGAGTTCATACATCTAGCCAGTCAGGCTACACTGATAGATCAGAGTACCACCAACAACGCGTGTGGTCTGACTGATTAGATGTAGTGACTCAATTCAGGTCATGTATTAAATAAAAACACGGTTTGCTTTAAGTAAGGAACCAAAGGTACTGTATGGGAAATAAGAAAACGTACGTACATAAACTTGTAGTAACAGGGAGATTATCTTTTGTGCAATGAAGTCAAGATTATGTTGACCACCTGTCCTTGTTCTGTACAGCAATAATAAAATAGTCGAACTATATCCCATTTATAATTTTCTTATTGTTTTATAGCAAAAAGAAATAATTGACGTGAACTTGATTTATTTCGTTTCTTTATGGTATCGCTTTTGTTCATATTTAATGAAATCTGAAAACAACAGTTATCCTTTTGGTATTACATTTTATTTTATAATATTGTAGACAATTATTGTGTTGGGTAATATTATTAATATCGTATTATTAATGTCATACCTCTACATTATTATAATTAATACTTTTTTGTCTTATAAGCAATATATCAAGTTCATAAAACAAAAAATTCAAATGCTGGTTGTAGAACTTTTTAAAAATCACTTTCAAATGATTAGGCACTGAAAAAGAACAACTGTCAATCACGATATCAATAAAACAAGAAATATTAATTATACTTTCAAAATAGGCAGATACATAATTAATTCATAAAACTATATTGTAATAACAATTCTATGAATCGCCTACATGCAAGCCACCAACTTAAAAATAGCTGAAACAAAATTGAAAAAAGCTTTTAGAATCTTAATTATCTTCCAATGACACAAAAACCCGATACTATAATAGAAGAGATAGAGAAGAATTAATTGCTCGTACAAGGACAATAATAATGATTAATAATAATAGTTAAAAGCAGTATTCTTCCATTGAATAGAAATATTATGCAGGGAAGGAGGTACTATGAGGAATACACACTACAAAGTAACTTAGAATGAATTGCATTAGCTGCTGCACATTATAAACACACATAATTTTGAGTTTGGTGCGGGATTGGAACTACATATGGCTTTGATCACTGATAATTAAAATTTTTGACAAAAAATAAAAATAAAAATTTTATTAAACGGCACTGTTTTTTCTGAAGCTAGTTAAATCAGTTTTGATATTTATGAGACAAAAATGTTATTAAGATAATAACGGTTCCAGTACTCATGAGTTCTGTAATGCTGCTGCGTTTTTATCAAATAATGTTGTTGAAATAAAGCCAGACTTCATCAAAAGTGTTACTGGGAAACTAAAGATTGATCAAGATTTTTCTCGTCGATATACAAAGCCTCAGTACAGTTCCCCTTGTTGACGGATGGGCACGTTAATCAATCGGTCCCGACAAGCACACAGATACCTACCTGTGGTTGTCGTTAAGTATAACACCGCCCTGTATCACGTACAAGTATACAGTGTGGGATTAAAGTATGGAATATTAAAAAAAAAGCGAACTCAACCGGTTTTTTAAAAACGCTGAAACACGTCGATTGTTTTTTAAAATACACATTAATATGTGCGATTCACCTTCCGACTTTCATTTACTTCTAAGTTATGACGTCATCACAAAAAAATTTAAATGACAATATACGTAGATTTTTAATAGTGGAATCCGATAGTGATTTTTCTTCCCTTTATGATCAGGCAAATAAATCATAAGGTTGCATAACAAAAATTCTGAGAAAAATCGAGCTGAACTTTGTAAATGTTTGTTAATTATGACGTCATCACAAAAAATTCAAATGACAATATAGATTTCTAATAGTGGAATCCGATAGTGATTTCTCTTCCTTTTATGATCATGCAAATAAATCATAAGGTTGCATAACAAAAATTTTGAGAAAAATCGATCTGAACATTTAATGTTATTGATATTATGGTATCAATATATCAATACATCAGATCGATTTTTCGCAGAATTATTGTTATGCAACCTTATGATTTATTTGTGTGATCACAAATTGAAGAGAAATCACTATCGGATTCCACTACGAAAAATTTATATTGTCATTTAAATTTTTTGTGATGACGTCATAACTAACAAACATTTACAAAGTTCAACCTTATGATTTATGTATTTGCATGATCATAAAAGGAAGAATCGGATTCCACTATTAAAATTCTATATTGTCATTAAAATTTTTTTTGATGACGTCATAACTTGTAAAACAAATGAAAGTCGGAAGGTGAATCGCACACATTAATGTGTATTTTTAAAAAACAAAATCGACGTGTTTCAGCGTTTTTAAAAAACCGGTTGAGTTCGCTTTTTTTTTAATGTTCCATACTTTAATCCCACCATGTATATTAATACTCCAATGGTTTGATAATGTTAATTACAGTTAACATTTATACATAATATTATTAATTTGTTTATTTGGTCGTCAGTCACGAGCGACAGTCACGGACAAAGAGTGCGCATAACTGTTAACTAAATACATCTACAAATTTGATCAGTTGTTTTTCTGAGAGGTTAATAGTTGTAGAAAGTTTTGAAATACTGGACGAAGTACTGTGGTAATTATATTCACAGGAAAAGTGACGCAAAAGTCAAATTGCAAAAATCAATTTTCAAAATTTTGTACCGTGTGTCACAGCAAAAGCTTTGAATATTTTGCTTTGAATTAAAATATGTAAAACTAAAATAAATACTAAACAATAGCCATTTCCATAATCTATAAAATGGCATACAGTTTAGATTCAAAATTGTCTATAATATTCCAACACTACAAAAACTTGTGCAACTTGTTAGTGAGTCACATTCTGATCAGAGCCATATTACGACAATTTTGGAAAACGTTAACTCTCATACTCTATAATTTTACGTAGATGCCTAGGAGTATTGAATAAAACCACTTCTAGTCCCAATATATTTATCACTTAGTACAGTATTAATGGTTAGAGGAGTAAGTGAGTTTGCTGAGATTTCTGGCATTTATTTGAACCAGTTCTCTAGTAAAGATGGTTTATACAAGGAAGAAGAACTTGTTGAAGAAAAAACAAATTTGACAGTTAACATGCGTTACCAGAACGTAGAGAACAGAGGCAGGATGACAAATAGAAACTGTTAACTATAGATTCTCGTACATAGAACCTACACACACCCCTGTCTGATTTAAAATATCTACATTATAGTATATGTATGTAAATCTTGATAGAAGATGCATCTGTAAGCTTTCCGTGTCTTACACTGAGTCAATCTTGGTTAGTACTGGATGCTGTATTATACTTTAATTTAATAATAGAGAATTGCAGTGTGATAAAATGCAACAGAAGGACGTTGCAAAAATTATTTCTTAAAGGCACGGACACTTAAAAAGTACTCTTGTTTTTTCTCCAACAACCTGAGTGTAGGATGCGTAGGATAAAGATTTCTTCAAGAAAACGCATTAGAAGATAGTCTAATAAGCAACTGAATTGTGTCTAAAAAGAATAAAACCCACGCATTTTACTATGATGATGATATAATTCTAGTTACGTTTGACACTTAATTTTCTTTCTCGTTAGATTGTGATGAGTACAGTGAATTTCGCAGCATGCCATTAAAGGTAGATTGAAAGTGTTTCTAGGTACTTGAGTTTACGCTATTAATTGACTCCCATTGACCTGCATTATTCAGGTTCTCACTTATTTTTATTAACTACAGTTACTAATGACCAGGAACCGCATCTGCCCATCGCTGCCATCACAAAAATTCTACATCAACGAGCAACGCCTTAACAGAGAGGTGTCAGAATATCTGTTGAGAGTGCCTGGATTTTTATTATCCTTTGATTTCTTATTACAGGACTTCATAGGAGGATATTCATTCAAAGATACCAGGTAAGTCTTTCTTTCGTAGCGAACTAACGACGCGACGTCAATCAAAGTTTTATTCAAACACTTAAAGAATCTTCAAACATAATTTGATACTCGTACATACGTGTAATCAAACTATGATCTAATTTATGGTTTTCATTATAATTCTCAAATAATAATGTGACGTGACCTTTGTATTATACTATGTGATAAGAATACTAGTGAGAAAATTTGGAAGAAACCTGATCATATTCTTCACAAACGAGAGATATAGTCCGACACTATGCATTACTTGCATTTCTAACGGTGCTTGATAAAATCTATGCTTTAGATCCACCACTAATAAATGTCAATGCAACGGTCTACTGACAATGATTTCATTATTCCAAAACTGTAATGGATTTCTGAGATTATAAAGCATGCTTGAACATCAACTGCTTCTGCTATATACTATACAAGCTTCTACTTTCAACTATACTGCTTCTTCTTTTATTAAAGATAAATTTCTAACAAATTTGAAATTGCATCCTGTCCTTTTAAATCGCGTGCTTGTTACCAATTTTTTGCCTTTTCGGCCAATCCGAAAGACTACATTTTAATTGTAGTTTATGAATAAGTTATTAACATTGTTATACAATCTTCTCTTATCGTGTGATCTACATAGACAGTAATGTAGTATATACTACATCTAGAGAACATCTGCATTTGTGAATCGTATGTAGACACACTAAAATCTTTCTTATCTGATTTCTGACCTTTTATTTCATTGAATGTGGTTTTGGTTTCAAGAAAATAATAAAAATAACGAAAACAAGTAATTTGGATAGTATTAAATGGGATATGTAGAAGACGATTCTCTTCTCGATGTAAGAAATTTCGGTTTCAACTTCAACAATCGCTTTTAAAATTGAAGATTTTACTTAACATAAACTGCCACTCAATGCGTTCTCCAGACCTGATTTTATACTTAATTTTTATACTGGGTATGTACAGCTGCGGCCGAAAGATTTTCAAAAGTCTATTGCGACTGCGTAATTTCGACTTTTAAATTCTCATAAGAAACGTCACTTTTATTCATTTGATATGTCATAAATAGCATACAATGTAAAATTCATACGATGAGAATATCAGAAAAATGTGCTAACTTGATAAATTACCGTTGGAAATTTTTCGGCCGCATCTGTACCTTATCTAAATAAATATACCGAAGGCGAAATATGGTTTGTCAAGTGACAATGTTACATCAAATAGCAAATAAATTGCATACTAAGCCAACTCTTGACAGGAACTTGGAATAAATTCAGTACTTTCCAATTATGATTAAAAATTCTAATTTTTAAGTGAGAATAACTGGTCGACTAGTTCTATTTAAAAAAACTGCTGACAAAAGAATTGTACATCAAAATTCTCCACATCCGACTAGATTTCTTACAATTTCTTCAAATTCTCACAGTTCTTTGCAATTCCTCTTAGTTCTTGAGGTAAAAGAAAACTGTAGAGGTAAGAAACATCTGAAGTACTCCATATCAAACAACGTCAAGTTGGACAGACAAACCAATTCGCTCACCCCAAGTTTACATCAGTATGTTCCATCAAGTATGTTTACTGGTAACAAGTTTGAATAAGTAAGTCTTTTTCGGAAATGGTTGCATTCCGACATGTGATTTATATTTATACCGTTCGCTGTCAACTTTAACTTACATTAAGACACATATGCCTCTTGTTTAATAACAAACGGTAAACATTTTAAATGCAGTGTCAAAATGAGAGCCCTAGAAGGAAGTTCACATTGCAGAAAAGACAGTATAATACGACTGTGCTTACTTGGTGAAGTTTGCTGATCAGCGTTTACTAATTGTAAGACATATTCCGACTAAAGAAGACCAATGTCGAAAAATAAACTTTCTTACTCGGACTACTTGTCTAAAAGTTAATTTTGATTTATTTCAAATAGAAGTAAAGGTTTTATAACGGGATTAAAGCAACGGAAGGGTTTATATTTAAGTATTATTATTTCTTTCTTAATTATTATAGCTTACAGCAATGTCATTATGCTCGTAGCTTTCAGGTTTTGTTTTGGTGACATGTGTCATTAAGAATAGATAACTGGGGTTTTCTTTAGACTTTCCATTTGCATCATAACATCATGCATTATGATTTAGAATAAAATTTCAAGTTTGCTGACGTGGTTTCATGTTAATAACCGTTGGAAATACTTTTGTCGATACATGTCCCTTTTGTAGACACAGCCCCTGTAAGTCTTTTACCATAAGGTTGCAATGTGTGGATCTGCTGAACCACCACTACGATTTACATTAACTAGTAGATGTAGTAAGTTTTTTGTCGGTATGTTTGTCCTTTTATAGGTTCGGATTTTATAGGTTCCATACCCACACCAACTATATGCTTGGAGTCAGTATGGACGAGACGGGTACACTGAGTAAGTCATGTGGCCGTAATTTTGTTTATCAGCATGTTTGTCTCTTTAATAGACTCAACTCATGTAGGTTTCATCATCATATATTGCTAAGTTTTACAGGTTTACATGACAAATAGTTCAAGCGGCGACTGCAAGATTTTGACCGTCATCGAACATACGGATAATTTATAGAAAATGTGGAAGTAGACAGTATAGGTAACACAAAACCTCTTATAGGCATATAAGCAAATCCTGGCACGACTCCAGTTAATGGCCTAATTAACTCATCAGTATTTCGTGTTCGTTACATAACATGCAGGTGAAATTTACAGGATTTGTAGAGAAATGCCCGTACTTCAAAGAATATCTTTGTCAGCCTTACAAATTTTAATATTCAGGTCGTAGGTATTGGTTCCACAGTTGTATAAATTATGAAAAGAAGTAGATAAGGGTTTCAAAACACAAATAATAACTCGAAAAGGGCGCCATCTGATATGAAACTTAAAAGTGTTTATTAGTATAAACAATCAAAGATGTTAATTGAATAAGCTTTTTTAAAAAATATTAAATCCACTAACCAGAAAATGAATTAAATATTAAAATGAAAACAAAAAGATTTTGTTTGTTTAAAAATTTTGGAATAAGAGTGAAATAAAATATTCATAATTATATGGTTCCGTTTTTAGATCCTCAATATAAACTGAAAACATTTATTAAACAATAAGAAAAGTAAAACGGAGTAACAATACACATAAATAATAAAACACACACAACATAGGTTTATTACACCTAAAATCAAAGTTCATAAAATAATGATTTAACTGCTCTGAAATAATTTAAACCAAGACAACTCAAAAAGATTTACACAAGACGTTAATTAACCAAAAAAGAACGAATTTACTTAATATTGACAGACCAAAAATTATTCAGCAAAATTTAATTGATTGTTGAAATTATATTAACATAACTAAATTGCAAATTCAATAAACAAATATCTGAAGGATATTACGCAAATTCGATTAGTCTAATTATTATCAAAATTAATTATTCTGAAATTCACTAGCAATAATATTGAATTGAATTTTACATGCTAATGAGAGCTCTCTCCTTAAAGAAAAAATCACAAAATTCCTTATATGAAGGATTCATAAACTAAATTGCCATAAAAATCTATTTTCTATAAAGTACAATACCTTAATTTTCTATCCGCATTAACCTGACGAAACATACTGGATCTAAACCATTAGAAATTGGAAAGTTGCCTTTGTTCTTGAAAACCATAATTGACTCTAACTGCATTCAAATTATTACGTAACGGTAGCAGATCCCAAGGATAAAATTCATTTCAAATACGGCCAGTTGCCCAAATAATTCCACAAACCATATTCATTAATGCACAAATTAAACAATCGTAGCATAAAGATGAAGTCTTTCAAAAACATAAAATGATTTTAATCACGAATAGCGCTTGCCATTATTAAATTCCTCCCGTAAAGCACTAATTATTAACTTTTAAATACTGGAGAACTGGAAACTGTCTTTATATTTATAGATCAATCTATAAAATTCTCATTAACCAAAACTGTACTAACTTTAAGCACAAACAGCAAGAAGTAATTGTCTTTAATAGTTCGGCACGATAAAATAACCCCAGTTGTTTATTAACGAAACGGTAGTGACAAACCTCTCAAACGAGATTTCTTAAACATAAATTGCTTCCAAAAATTTCACTCATTACGAAGGTGAACTGGACGGTACGAAACTGTATATAGAATTTTCATTAATTCTAAACACACACTAACAAACGGAAAATCGATAACATCGACCCAAGTCGACTGGTTTTTCATAAATTTTAACGGAAGAGTTTTTCAAACACATTTTGATTGATCCACATAACGAAATTTATAAAAACTGCACCCTGCCGAGGTCAGGGCACATAATTACACTAAAACTGTAGCCGAACTGTATTCTTAATTATTTGAACTAAAACGAAAATTCAATAATAACGACCTTCATTACTGGAAGATCAAACGAGAGTGGTCTAACACGAAGCTCAAGCGGGAAAGAAGTGACGCTACCCTGTCTCCGCAGAAAGATGTTAACATATGCGACCCTAATCATCCGCGGAGTAATACATTTTATTTGTCCGTAAGGAAGTTTTTAGCTAACATTCTGCAGAACTTTCGACCTAAAGAAATGAAAAATAGTAATGCGAGAAATAGCGCGCAAATAACCCAAATGTTGTCTAGACTTGGAAAAACATCTTGCTTCCGAAATAGCTACGCGCCAACACGATCTAAAACACGTGTACCAAAGTCACCTTTTAGACAAAGAGAAATTGACCCCAAATCCATGCATTCTCAGAATATTAACAGAGATATTTTTATAGATGATGACCGAGTACTTCCCATAGTTTTTATCAGGGTCTTGTATTAGCTATCCCACGATGTAATTGATATTAACGCAGAAATGTGAGCAAACAAAATACTAAAAACATCAATTTATGATGCTACGTTCTTTAAATGTATACAAATTTAAAACGGTCATTTCTAGAAATATTTTTTATAGGAAATATTTACGTGACAGAATTTTATTTTGAATAAAGCACAGTCTTACAGGACCGAACTTTAAGTTTTTCTTATGAATATACGTGCAAAATTCACGTACTTAATGCCGATAGAAAAAACTTGGTAGAAATGTGCTTTTTAATGAGTAGTTCTGCAGCACCTTAAGAAAATCGGTTTATGGCGTATTTATACCAAAAATTGAGAATATTTCAAAGGCAAAGGAAAGCAGCGAGCCAAACACTGAAATAAACAGTGAAACAAAGAATCCTTTTTCAAACTATCGAAGAAGTACCAAGAACACCACCAACCAAAGACAGTGATAAAAAATGGAAAGAAAATAAATAAACAGGGAAGCAGAAAGGAGGGAATAATAAACAAAATGAGAGGGCTTTCAAGAGAGCAAGGAAGAAATATAGAAACTGAGAGATGAGTTGGAAAAGTAGGAGGTATGGGGACTAAAGAAAACAAGAGCTACAAGAAAAAAACAACATAATAACAAAGGGATTGTAAGTGAGTGATGAGAATCTGAAAGAAGTGGACCATTATATAAACAACAAAAGCGCTAAAAAATATATAGTTATATCTTACATACATATACAAAAAATAGAAATATCATAAAAATAATAACATGGAACACATAAGCTATGCTTGTTCCAGGAAAGATAAGTGTAGTTGACCTGGAATTTATAAAATATATGCAACAACAAAAATACAGTAATTAGTATTTTTAGCATGTAAGCAACTAAAATGTATCTAATATAACATCATATATGATGAAAATAAAGAAACTAACTCTGTATAATTTTGCAATTTGGATCTTCCTGGTCAAAATTAGTATAACCACGTTGTCAAATTTAAATTTACAGATAAATCTTAATGATCAATTTGACTAATGGTTGGTTTCTCTTAATTTTTTTAAATTTAATTTATTGATAAGGCTTGAAGCAAAGTCTGCCTTAATTACATCGTTGAATTCGTAATTTAATTTACTATCTATTACTAGCCATTTAAGAAAATCAACGTATGGATGAAAAACTGTTCTACAAATATTCCAGCTGTAATAAACTAGCCGGGTTTGTAGCATTGGTGTAACGACATCTTTTAAGTGACTTTCGAATTATTTCTTAACATTTCATACCCTTAACGGCCTTCAAAGAAGAAAAACTTCTTAAAAATAAAACTTTAAATTTGGCAACTTGGTTATACTAACTTTAATGAGTAAAATCCAAATATACAGAGTATTCAACTCAATAATCAAAATTTGAAGTTATTTCCAGCAAACACAGAAGTTGGCAATCTTGTATATTTAGATCGGGAAAATTTGGATTTACCTCTAATATATTCGTACCAAATTTCAACAAAAAACCAATTATGAACAAAGAAATTATAAGCTAGGCCCGACCTGGTGTACCACCCGATATAGGTTTTTAAATTAGATATTGACAGTGATTCAAAGTGTTTCAAATCTCAAAGTAGAATTATTATTAGAATATTATACCAACAAATTAGTCCTTTATCCTTAAGACCGTCGATCAGTGGTTATTACTTATATTGTTACTATTAAAAGAAATAGAGAGTTGCTTTTAAACCATTTGTGGGACATTTATTTTCTGTATGCGAATTTAGCATCTTTAATTGCTTAATTAATAGTAAATGATAATGGGTAATGTCTTAAATAAGTTCCGTTTTGAATTCTTTGTAGGATCCTAAAATGTATTTACGAAATATGAAATAATGTGTAGCCATAAATTAGTCACCGCTCTGACTCTACGTCTTAATAGCTTTTGTAACACCGTCTGAGGCTGTAGAAACACATATTCAAAAGTATACAAAATTAGGGGTAGCAGTCGGTTATATGATGTCAGAAGGGACAGTTGCTTTATGGTAGTGTTGGGCGAACGGTCGGGTGGCTTCGAACGTAAAAAAGGTCTTTACCGGTTTCGAGTGTAGTGCCTGTATTCTGTAATCAGACTAAAAACGTAAATATGCGTAATGCTAATATTTATTGTGTTTGTGAAATGGAAATGGCACTTATATGTGCTGGTACCTGTTCGTTGGTTGTTGTTAGGCAACATGAGGTGTTGCTTGAATTGTAATTGTTGATCAATGTGTGATATTGGTTTTATGTTGATGTTATCAATTGGTGGAATTGCTGTATTATATTGATGTGTTGGCAATTGAGGAATTGCCTGTTGTTGTTTTATTGTTGTGTTGATTTGTTAGCAATTTGTAGAATTGCTGTTGTTGTTGATGATATGTAAATTGAGCTCTGTAAAATTAACCGCACAGTATACTGTTTGCTTGGAGACGGAGAAATGAGCGCATTTCAAAGTCGGCCTCGACCTGGGTAATTAGTTAGAATTACACCAGTGGCCCCAGCTGATCACTGGGCAGTCTTGGGGTGCTTATTTATTCACCTCTAGTTTCCTGTATGTCAATCCCGGCGAAGGGCGGTCTCGGGGGAGGTGAATACATGACGGTGCCCCAGTGTGTACCTGGTCCTGTTAGAAATTCGGCTGAAGGGCGCCCGATGCGGCAAGCATCTGCTTCAGGTCATCATGATCGTGGTAGTGCACTAAGGTCGTCACTCCCGAAGACTCCAATCATCCAGAAGCAACGTAAGACGGCACGGGGGATCCCCAATCCCCCCGTAAGTACTGCTAATTTCCATTTAAAGGGCAGGCGACTAATTTGTTGTAATTATCTTTTCATGCGTGCCTTAATCCGGCTCTGTGGCATTTTACGCTTTGGTCTCAAAATGGAACGCATATGAACTGCTTCTAGGGAAGCATAACCGACCGTTCCCGCCCACTTAGGAGCAAGCAGTCACACGACCCGAAAGGACCTGTCAAATGTAACATTCAGACTTGGGATTAACTTTGATTTGTGAGAATTAGAAATTCTTTAAAATAAATGTACCAAAAGAATATTTAACAAAATTTAAATCATCATTGAATTACGCCTCTGGTCTACACATTCACATAAAGAACTGATAGTACCAGCAATAACAACATTGTTAGAAATCATCGTCAGAATCATTGGCCTATAGTTTATTGAAACGTTATTGAGCGACTGGAACAGTTCATTACGGTAAAGTATGATTGAGATGGGTCAGGCACGGACCCTTGGGGGTACCCTAATCTTATTTGAAATCATATCAAATGTAAGCTTTTAGGTTACCGTTAATGAAAGATTTTATTGTAACAGTTTGTTTCCCAGATGATAAGTGTTACTAAAATAATTATAACGTTAAACGTCGCATGTTGAGGTAGGTGAGTAGAAGCATGCCATGATCGACGCAGCCAAAGCTTGACTTAAATTACCAGAACTGCTAATGGGAGTCTCATCTATTCAGATAGCTTCAAAAATGCCAGAATAGAAAAAATATATTGCAGTAACTGTTTAAAATTCTAAAGTACAAAGGCTTTTTCTTGATTGTTTTTAAGTAATTAAAGTTGTAGTGACTACTCACTAGTATGTGGAATATGCTTTTTAGCCAGAGTAGGCTGTGAATTGCTTGCTATTGTAATTAGGTGGTCGAGTGATTCTCTAGTTGCCGAGTAGTTACTGGAAGTTTGTTTGTTTTTGTTTGTTTGTTTTTGGGCGAGGAATCAGGATGGCGGAGCATCCATCGTACCTCATGGCACCGATTGCTATGATCATTTGGCCGACCCTACTAGAATTTAGCCGAATCTGGGGGAATTCCACTCCCAGTAGGGATTTTTAACGTGACAAACATCGCATTGACACGGGACCTACAGTTTTACTTCCTATCCGAGAAGAAGGCATGTTTTTAATTTTTCTCCGCTATAAAAAATTACCAGCTCGGCCGGGGATCGAACCTACGATCTTTGGATTATGAAGCAAACATGCAAACCACTAATCCACCTAGGCTGGCTTTACGGGAAGTATTAAGGCAAGTTTGCAGCTATGCGTTTATACGGTTGCGTTTGTCCGTTCGACAACCAACTTTTCAGATCGACGGATAGGATGAGAGTACAGCAGATAATAACGAGCTGTGATTGGTAAACGTATTGCCGGATACATGTAAACGCATAGCTGCGAACTTACCTTTAGACATTTAATTCTTATTATTGTTATCTTTTTATATAGTTATCTATTTTTGTGTTTACCTTAACAACGTGTTTGTTCATATTTATATTACATTTGATAATGACGACACAATTGTCAGGTTATAAAAATTGAATAAAACTTTATTTATTTCATTGTCTGATTGAACAATTATCAATTAAAACTACTATTATGCGTAGTGGATGATAGTTATTGCTGTATGTTTATGTCAAATTTAGTACTTTATTCTTTTGTAAATGAACAGGAAGACTTTACTTAACAGACTGGAGCAGAAACTGTGATTAATAGGTTTACGCTCTACCTATACCCATTAAAGTGTAGAATGCAATTTTATAATGTGTAAAATGCATTTTTCAAACTGTTTAATACATTAGGATGTTTCCAGTAATATATGCATTATTTAATTTATCTTATCCAACTGTACAAAAATACAATTGTCCAAAAGGTACCGCTTTCTCTATACCTGCTGTGACTGTGCAGAGCTCTAGGAGACAACGCCTTTGGAAATTCTTAAGATCATATCAGCTTATTAGATTATTGTACAATCATGAACAACAGAAAAGCTTAAGATTAGTTGATAAATATTAGTATAATACAGGCAGATGTTACCGAAATTATTATCTTTCGACTGACATCTGTCTTTTCTAACTGAACTTTTGATTATTGTTTGCTGAAGTGACTAGACTTAAAACGTATAATCAGAACTGAGATTTTCATTTTGAATCTTTAAGTATACTCGTTAGAGTCGTTAGTGAATGAATATGTTGACTAATGACAATAAATAATAATTCGTTAGTCAAATTAAAAAGTTATTGTTGATTGATTAACGTTTTGTACATAATTCTAGTACTGTATAAGAGTGTTAAAGATAATATGATGGATATCTTCAAGTAAGCGCCGTAAGATAGGATGGGATGAATAGGAATAAAATCTTACAAAAATTGAGATGATTGAATCATCATGTAAATACATTCAGTAGTACTAATTCAAAAATTTTAAGTCCGACTTACGAAGAAACAAGAAATTTATGATTATGAATGCAATTCATTGGGTATCATTGAAACGCACCATGTAACAATTAAAATGATATTTTAAATAATAACACGCTTGCAGTGAAAACGTGCTTTTATAACTGGCATGGCATAGCTTTAAAAATATTTACTTTCACATTCAAGCACCGCAACGAATGTAGTACTTAAGTTACTTAGTTAAAAATAAGAAATTATGATTACAAAACGAAATTACCGTTCTTTTAATATACTACTATTTTGCATTTAATGCTCCCCCACCCGCCTAATGAATAATTTTGAAGTTCTAAAATAGAAATTTCAGTATTGTATAATAATAACATAAAAACGTTCTTGGTTGAAATAATAATATATTTTGAAGGACATTTTTTATGTTAAAGAATAAGGTTAAATTTAATTTGTATCTTCAGTGATGTTTACACATAAACATCATCATTACATTTGAATACGTTTTGAAATTATAGAGGGCGCTACACTTTTTTCTTTCAATTAAGTATACCTAGTGAACGATGAAAAAAGAAACTCAAGCTATTGTTTACACTTGCGTTTTCTAATCATGGAAGATATTAATATTAATTATTTATGGTCATATAAACACATTCCTTTATCACTCTTTTAAGAGTTATGATTCAACGAGCAACGATTGTTTGGAACATGATCGCAAGTGAACCGATGTATAAATCCTGTTCGACAATTGTTTTGCTTGCGGAACAATAATCAAGTCAACCTTGAAATTCTTTCTGCCAAACCCAAATGCTATACTTTTATATGATTTTTTCTTTTTCAAATTTAACAAGAAGTTACCTGACGACTTTAAGTTGTGTATAGGTCATTAATACAAAAACCATAACTTAAGAACTCTTCTTTTAGACATTTATGTAAAACAAGTAACAACGAGAATATACGTTATTAGAGGTTAGAATGTTTAAAATTCTACCTACGCATGTTTAAAAAAAGATTAACAATACAAAAACCCAGTAGTTATACACGTTTTGCTTGCATTCCTTTTAAGCATAGCCATTTTAACTATTGTGGTGAGCAAACAAGTAACTTTTTAGGTAAAAGGGTAAACGTTCGCTCAAACATGCATGAAATATGGAAGCCATTTAGTTATTTAGATATACAAAATAATAACGATTTTTTTGACCTTGTAAACAGGACAACAACATCCTATAGGATTTTGTCAGTAACCTCAATATCATTAATATTGTGGTTTTACTCATTTTGGAGGTACCACTTTTCAAATATTAGATTATGTTCTTTATATACTGAATTGATTAGACTATCACGTTTTAGTAATTATGATGCCTTGAATGGTAGGTATGATAATGATATACCTACATACAGTATTAATTTTCAATTTATTCCTAGAAACAAATGGGTAACTAAGATATATATAGTCATAGTCATTTCCTTCTTGTATCTGTTGTTCTAGAGATACAAACAACTTGATTATTATTTATTTAGATATCAAACTTCTGTTAACCACGCATCTGTTGATTAGAGTAATTTCGATTGGCAATGCTGCTTAGTTTTGTGGCATGTTATGTATGATTTTGAAATATTGTCAACAGACTCCCAAACTGATAGCCTCAGAGATAATTGACTGAATAGTTAAGGTATCAAACCTGTAATTGCAACTCTCAGACAAACAGTTTATTATTACAAACTCGTCCACTTGATTAAGATGTCTTTTGGGACTGAGATTAGAAGCTTTTCAAAACATTTTTTCAGTGATGCATCGAAGCGGATTTTGGCCGAACTACCCAATATCGAATAATTGTCCATTCATATTTACCGAGGCGCCGAATATTCGGTCGAAGCAAAATAGAAATATTTGAGTTTTGATTAATTATCACGAATAAAAAATTATTTCAGCAAAATTAAATGTCCAAAAAATACGTTTCCTAAACAATTTGCTTTAATAAAATAAAATAAAAAATACCTAAAACAAAATAAACAGTACTGATACATCGGCATCGGCATCGGTGCCGATCTTTCAAAAATTCGAGGAAATATTCATAAATTATTATTACGAGAAGTAAAAATCAGTCTTTGCTGGTGTGAATTTTAAGGGTAGTAATAACAAAAAGCAGCTTTGTCTTATGTCATTTGTTTTTTGAATTATTTTGTTTTACATTAATAAACTCTAACCATCGGCATTTTGCAATTAAAATGCATTCAAATAAGTCAGAATTGCAACAGAATACCAAATCTTTCGCGTTGTTTCGGCCAAAACCAAATCTGTTAAGAATTGGCCTAATACCGAAGCAAAATCGAAGTTTCGGTGTATTTCTTATTTTTGGTAAAGCTTTTAGAATAAGAATGTATTAGTTTTCAGTGTACAACCTAAGCTCGTTTAGTGCAAGTGAGGGATACATATTTTAGCAGATTTACTATGAGGTGAGTTCAGAACTTTGACTAATTTGTGAAATATCTACAGATACCAAATTCTTTTTTAAGTTTCTATTTTTACATTCACTAAATTTACTTCACACCGTTTCATTATTGTTTCTTGGCATCATTTTTTATAATAAAGAGCGTAGGAATTTTTAAACCAGATTAAACGCCAGTTTATTCTTCTCTTTTGAGTTGTCGTGTTTCGTAATACTGGTTATATGCGTGGTCTTCACTTTCTTGTTCATATTCATATTCATACTTTTCAAAATTTTTTCGGTAGTACTTTTTAAAAATTTAATTTTTGAGTCGGCGGGGACGAGTGCTATCAGTGCAGCACTCGTGTTCCAAGGGTCGTGGGTTCGAGTTCTACTTGGGGCGACGGGATTTTTCTAATTGGGAATTTCTGCCATCTCAGCTATTCGTGTTGCATATTACATTGGGGACATATGACCTCAGATGTTACTTTATCCGTAGTATAGGCGTGGAATAAAAAAAATAATCTAATTTCTCACATTCCAAATAGCTAATACAGCGTAATATTTTATATTTTGTTCCAATAATAGCAACATAGAAAAACTCACCTTATGTTCTTTGGAATACTCAAATAAAAATAGATTTGGATTTTCTTTTGTGTAACTTTCCGCACATTCACTTTTCGCTATAGCTATGGATGGTTCGAATTGTATAAGACTGCAAGATTTGGGAATTCATTGAAAAACGGGGTATTGTCTTCCATTTTCGCTCGATGATACCGATGCATAGAAAGGATATAGGTGGTAAATTAGGCTCTCAACTTGTTAGTTTTTTAGGCATTTTTTATTCTTCTATTTTTATTCATTTGTTAATTACTCACAAACAGTACTGTTGGAAAATCTCTAAAAATACATCAGTTTAGAAAATAATTAAGTTTCAATTTGTGAATTATGTAAAAAGTGTGCAATTTATTATTCGCACAGTGCGCAGTTTATTTTTCTAGTACCAGCTTTTTCAAAGTATAAAGTTTGTATACGTATACACATTTAAGTTAGAGTGGCTATTCTATGTTACTTGCACTTGAATTTTTTAAGTAACGGAGGTGATGCAGATATGGAATTTTTAAAACTCTGTATTCCTTTCGGAGAACCTTAAGATCATATCTTTATATGAATTTTTTCCATGATGATAGCAAAAAATGGATTTGATTATAATTAGTACAACTACAATTGATTGAGATTATATTGTAGTAGCATTTTATTACAAAGTGTACATTATAGTACAGACATTTCATCACTCTTAAAGGATTATTTTATTTTTGTATATAGATATTACAACACTGTTAATGCGAGAAAATCATTTTCATGCCTATAATATACACTTTTCCCTTCAAAGTCATAAAAGTTATAATATACACAATGTTATTAACGTATAAACATACTAATATTTACTTAATTTCATGTTAATTAGTATTTTAATTGTTGTTTTATTGTAGATCGTTATTCAATATGTAAATGTTCAAATGTACTTTCATTTTATTTTTAAAAGTAACGATTCGTTGGTTTCGGTTTATTGCTGAATATCCGCGCAGTAAGCGAAAGTCCGTCATGTATAATAGGTGTACGCTATGTCTAAGTTTAACTTTGATGCTTCTGTCACCCTTGTCAAAGGGAAGATATGTCTAGATCATCATTATTATTATTAGTTAATATTAAATTTAAGATGTCGTCATTATTGGGTGTTTAGAAATAGGCCCCTAAAGTCCCGTTTTCAGGGAGTAATTTGCTTCCTAATTACTTAAGGTGGAATTTAATTTTAATATAGAATTGAATATTAAGTAGCATTAAAAATTTATAGGAAATAAATTGATATCGTGATTTAAGTATGTGCCCGTTAAGTTAAAGAAAGCGTTATTTTTGGCTGCTGATTTCATACTGTCGCTTCCTATGCATCCTTATTACTGTTGCACGATATACCACTACATGTTATATTAGGTGTTACGCAACTTGTGTAGTTTCCTGTAATATTAATTTTGATAAATTTCTTCAACCGTTTCGCCTCCAAACGGTCATAGAGAAAAGTTAATCTAACGGTTACATAAAACGCCTTTTATTCGTTTGTTTGCTTGTTTTTGGGTGAGAAATCATATGGCCGGCCCTACTAGAGTTTAGCGGATTAGCCGAATCTGGGAAAATTCAAGTCCACTGGGGATTGTTTAGTGCCAAACATTGCATTTGACAGGGATCCTGTGGTGTTACTGTTTTATCCGAAAAGAAGGCATATTTTTAATCTTCACTATGAGAAATTACCAGCTTAGCCGGGGATCGAACCTGCCACTTGCGACCCTTACATAGATTATGAGATCAACATGCCAACTGCTAATAATCCACCGAAGCTTACACTACAGTTATTACTTTTTGTTACTCAACATTCTATATTCAATATTCTCAGTGACCACAGGTGCACGAGGCGCGCGCCTGAGTCCTTTTACTTCGAGGAGAACTCGAATCTTAGCTATCAAAAAAAATAAGATTGTTTTACGAGGATTGTTCGGTAACTACGTGGCGTAACAAAGAAAACGCAACTTTTTTGACAAAAAACATTTTATTTTCCAATATAGTCTCCTGCTCGCTCATCACACTTATTCCAACGATATTCCAAATTAGCAATGCCTCCATTGCAGATCGATGAATTCAAGTCCTCGAAATAGATATTTACAGCAGCGATTACCTCGGAATTAGACAAATTTAGAAAAAATTTTCATATTTGGAAACAGATTATAATCGCCGGGAGCCATATCTAGGGAATAGGGCGAATGAGGCACTAATTCAAATCCCAATTCATGAATTTTGGCCATTGCAATCGCAGACTTGTGGGCAGGTTGTTATCCTGATGGAAAAGCACTTTCTTCTTTGCCAAATGAGGCCGTTTCTCTTTGATTTTGTCGCTTAATTGTTGCAACAAATTGGCATAATACTCGCCATTTATTGTTTTCCCTTTTCTAAGTAGCCGACCAAAATAATTCCACGAGAATCCCAAAACACAGTTGCCAAAACCTTTCCTGCTGACAAAACTGTATGTGCCTTCTTTGGTGACGGAGAACCTTTGTGTGTCCATTGCTTGGACTGTTCTTTGGTTTCGGGAGTGTAATGGAGGACCCAGGTTTCATTGGCGGTTATGAAATGGCGTAAAAAGTCGTTAGGATTGCAGTTTTTGGACGTCCACTACGGGGTTCATCATTTGTGCTCCTACGACCACGCTTAAATTCGGCAACCCAGTTTTTAACCATTGAAAATGAAGGAGCGGATTCCAATAGTGTTGAATCCAGCTCTGCTTTGATTTCGGTTGGTGTTAAGCATTTCAAATGAAAGTACTTTATCACTGCTTTCAACTCAGTTTTTTCCAGTGTTTACAAAATCACACAAGACGTTCAGTTTGGCGTACTGTCAAAAACAGACTAATTGACAGATCACTCTGTACTGTCAAATTTAACCTATTAAAGAATGATTCTACAGAATGATAAAGAAGATTCCTGCAAATTCGCGCCATCTCTGTGTTAGGCCACGTAGTTACCAAACGATCCTCGTATTTTAAATTTTTACGCTCTTCTTTGTTACCATTACTAAATAATAATAATAATAATAATAATAATTACTACAACCCATAACCTAAACCAAGGCCCCAGAAGCTATAAGCTTGTGCGGGAGGGAGGGGGCGATTATTATTATTATGTAGGCCCAATGTGCGGCTGCAGCCGACTTATAGATGGAACAGCGCAAATCCCACATTTGTGTTACAGCTAAGGGAAACTGCAGAAAACCTTAACCAGATCTGCCAGCACCAGGAGTCGAACCCGGGCCGCTTGGGTGAAAGTCCGGTACGCCAGACATTACACTACGAAGGCTGTTATTAAATAAAACTATAATTTAATAGGAGACGTTAGTAAACTCTTATGCGAATATCTCTACATATTATCTGAAATATCTATGCGAACTAAGTGAATCTCAAGTAGAATACATATTATCATTAATGCTTAAATTAAACACTTTCAGTTTTTTTCCTAGTGGAGGTGATTCCACGAGTGAAGAATTTTGTGACGATATTGCTCAAGAAACGATATTAGATTTGTTCGCAGAGGCAGTACAAGACTATTCGCAGCTAATTAGGAACCAATAAGCAAGCGCAGTAGTCTTTTAAAGCCACTGAAATCACTACTTCGCTGGCTAACATATAACGGGTTTTTTTTTTCAACCGAAGGATCGCGTACTTTTTTTAATTTTTGCATTAGATTGTTTTGGTTAGAAAAATATTTCCGCATAAGCGAAATTTGTAAAAACGCTTAGTTTACCAGAAAAATTTTAAATAAATTCTAAAATTCTGGTTAATTTAAACCTAATTTGACCTTAAGCTATTTGATACCTATACCCTAAAAATAAGTACCGCCACAAATGAGAAAACGCAACATTAAGGATTTACTCACCGTTAGATGGCACTGATGAAAATGAATGTGTATAGCCCCCTCTATTTTCAAATAGTAGTGACAACGATTAATCTCACCGCTGGAGCAAAAGCACCAGAACGATATTGGCGACACTGAATATTACCAGATTTGACATTCCGTTTTACAATAAATCTTAGATTTAATAATAACCATTGACAAAAATATTCACAACTCAACATTAATTTTATAATGAACATTCATGTTCTGTAAAAACGATCATATTAATATAAAATATACCTACGTAATTGTAATTTTTAAATAACTTTTTATTAAATTTCCGTAACAGCGTGCATGTAGTAATTTTTGTTTTATTAAAGTTTGTGTCAGTTTTGCTCCACGATGTCGCTACTATCTGAAATAGAGGCTATATGAATGTGATGAATTTTGAATTTACAGTGACAGAAATATTCTATACAACTTTTATTATGGCAGTTAATTGCACATGCTGTTGTGCAACTGCCATTCTTCTTTTAATTAACGTAGATTCTTATTTCAATTACTTGTTAATAGATAGACGATATTTGATCTTTGAAATAAAGCATCTTTCAATCTGACGGGTAATACAGAACTCTAACATGGTGTTACTTTAGCACCAACAGTGCGTCGTCTTTGGAACTGTGTGAGATAACGAAGTATCTTCCATTAGAGGACACTAGTTTTGCATTTTAAATTTTTTTAAATTTTCAAAGTTTTCGAAAATTACTTACTTAAAATTGGTAATTGTTTAATGCATTTCTAACTAATATTCCAACTAATTTAGTAATAAAGTTTATGTAAATGCAACAATTTCCTCAACCGACGGCATATATGTCTGCCCCATTGAAGATCCTGGTGCAAGCAAGGGATAAGTAATAATAAGCAAATTTTACAGAAGAGACAAAAAACTTTTTTATTTTTAATGTTTTATTCAGAGTTACCAACGTGCTTACATGTAAAAGGTGCAAGAACGAGATATGTTACTACGTTTGTTATTTATTTTTATGAAATTTATGTCAGCTGCAAGTAAGACAATGCTTTTTTGCATAAAACACTCAGTTGATTAGATAATACAATACAGTAATTAATGCATAAATAAAACGATTCAAAATTGCAAAAATGGTATAAGTAACATGTATCCATATCCCATTATTACAGCAGTCTACAGCATGGGATATGTGATTTACTCTTACAGCTCAATTTCTATTAACCGAAGATATTTTCTTGTCGTACTAGGCAAAGAGATTTGGGAGGGATGGTAGTTGTGTCATTTCTACACTTAAATATTACTTAAAATATGTATGAAAGAATTGCGCAACCAAAATGATTAAAACCACAATCCCAAATCTAGAGCGCGTGCTATAGTAAAAGAGTTCGCGTAGAATGCACACCGTAATGGTATCAAAAATTTTCGCAGGCCCTGGATACTGACGATACAAATGTAACTACATTTAATAATCCTTTTTGAAGAGCAAATTGAATTCATAAAAAACGTCATTATTTATTATCCAAACAGCGACTAGAAGACACTGGATTTGAAAATTATTGCTGAATAATAATATTAATATAGCAAATAATACAACTTCTTATATAATAAATATAATATAAAAACATTTTTCAAGCATAACTACAAATTAATTATTTCGATTTGTAAATATTAATTTCAAGTGGTAAATAGTAATTCACACTACAATTTAATTTCCAAATGTTTAAATTTCTTATGTAATTTTATAAAAAAAATATTAAATGAAAACATTGAAAGCTCCTCCGGAAACTGACAGAAGATAATTTTTTTAGAAATATTGTTCCGCATTGTAGGTACGTTAAGATTTAACACATACCTATATTCTTATAGTTTTAAGAAAAATTGTTGTATTTAAATGTTTCCATACACGTATTTCGGTTTGTTAGACCTTTTTCAAGAGATACTCGTAAACTTCCACATTCATACATACCAACTACATTACATGCGCAGGGAGGTTCATAATTAGAATGTACATTATGATAAGTAAAAGTAATTTAAAAAAAAACATAACTTTTTAAAAGTCACGAGGATGATGTACTCATAATATACTAAATTTCTCTCATACTTAGTTTCTAAAAATTCTACTTAAATATAGCATTAAAATACATCAGTTAGTAATTTAATAAATTTTGTAATTAATGGTTAGATGATGTTAAAGTTTTTAATCACTACTATCTAATAAATTATAAACCTGTATAATTATATATCCGGAAAACATACAGTACAACATACCATATCGTAGATTCTAGCAATTAGAGCAAAAAAATACTTTTAGAAAAAGTGTGAAATAAAAATTAGTCTTCCATTGATTATTATTTATTGCAGATTATGAAGACGATTCGAACGTGAAAATTATGTAAAAATATTACGAGCAGGTGGAAAAATTTATACGATCGTTTCATAAAAAAATATCTTCTCTAAGAATTTACCTATATAATTTCTAGGTTAAGCAAAAGTTATCATTTCCTGCCAATACAAAATAACGATATTTAAATTTAAGGACACCTTTCAATAGACGGGAAATGAGTGCGATATATAATAATAAATAGAAAGGTAAAGAAGGAAAACGTGAAGTTTTTATTAAATCAATACTTGTTTATGTATGTTTAAGTATTTGCATTTCGCAAGTGCAACTTCGTTGCATTTGTTTACTTTGGTTTGATGCAGGTAGTTAATGTTTTCTAAATACTACAGCACATATTATTGTTGCATAATAATTTAATTATTTTGATTATTATTTGCGCTACAATTGCTAAAGCGTATCTTTCCGCAAAAGTAGCGTAAGGTGTATTTCATTTTTAGATATGGCGAAAAACTACGATGTATTAATCTTGATAATGATGAAACAACCTTCATTGTACTTTTTTTGCTAAAATTGATACCGATATTAAATATTAATTAGACGGTACAGAAACAGCATACCAATTTATGATATTGCAAGGTTACTAATTATTTATTTAATTGTACCTATAGTAAATCTGCATGTTTTATTTTTATTAGTATTGCAAATATGTAATAACTGAAGCTCTAGGTTACATAGTAAGTATAGCTATGTTGAAATGCGTTTTATTATTCCAAAAGGAAATTAATTAGAAAAAGGGAAAGATTATTACTCAATTTAAAATTAAAATGTTTATATTTTATTTCCAAATAGTAACTATATAAGGAATTGCAAAATGCGCAAGGTATATGGGCTCAGTGGTTAAGAAGCTGTCTTCCACTTAAAGACAATAAATTAAATATGTTGATTGTACATATATGTTTTCAGACATGTTTTTGTGACATACATATACCGTATATTTTTCTTCTTCCCCATCGTTAAATGATTCGTTTAGATTTACAATATTTTTCAATCCATGTACTGTAAAACTATGCTTCTGGTTCGTGACATGAGGTTTCTTAATATCTTCCAACGCTCTATAAGCTGCCACGTGATATATGCACAGTAAAGAAAAATCAGTTCTGTGAACAATTTATTGTTAGAATACCGGATGAATATTTTAGAGTTAAAATTTAGAGTAGAAAAACTTTTTTTTACTCTAAATATTCTTATAACAGCTTTACTAATTAAATCTATTTTCTCTCTATATTATTAAGTCTCTATAGATTGAATATCCAATATACATAATAGTATTCTACTCTAAAGGTACAAAAAGATTCACTCCAATCTTAATTATTTAAAAAAAAGCCCTTAAAAAGTTATCTAAATTGGTAAAAATAGTTTTGTTAGTATTCATGTTACTCTAGTTAGAGTAAATCAGGAAGTATTACATTTTATTCTAATTAGACAAAGCAATACACTTGATAGTGTATTTGACAAGAGAAACGTTTGCGCAATATAACGACAGTAACTAAAAATGGCGACAAGCAGCAGCTGCATCCGACTTCGCTCATTTTCATAATTATTACAAATAAAGTGCCTCAAATTCATATTCAGTGTTTTATCTATAAACAATAAACAAAAATATTGAAAAATTAGTTAAGTAAAAGCAATAATTCCCAATACGAAAGAGCAATTTTGAACTTGTTATATCCTAACAGAATTTCATAAAAGTTAGATTGGAGTAGGGGAAGTAGTTCACTGTAGCAACTAAGAACTGCCATACCGTGGACCAAGAAAAAGAATTTCGAAATAAAGGTTCCGGAGTGTCCTTTAACAAAAATAGAAGTGTCCCAACTGTTATGAACCTGGGCCAGTATATATTTTTTCAATACATTCCTATGTTTTTATTATGTATACACACATAAAATAAATTTCTCAAAAATAGTATTTATATTTGTTGAACAAGTAAACGCTCAGAATGAAAAGTTGCATTCAAATTAAATAACCTGTATTTTTGGAAACAGACAAATATATTCTGAAGGACTTTTTTCAGTTCAAGCAACAATATTCATCATGAAAAAAGAGAATGTTCATGTTGAAAGAATTAAATTCTATAACAGAAACTTTTCAAAGTAAAGATATGGTTGTTACTGTACATTCTTGTTGTGAATATTATAGTTTGGAAACAAACCTAAATCATTATTCGAAATGAAATCTGCAATTTGTTTAAATTAAATAGATCATCGTCGTTTTTAATTTTCATTCAAACAAATACTTACACTAATTATAGTCTATAGTATATGAATTGATGAAGATTCATATTGAGCTTATTTATTTTCTTTTTGATTATCTAGGAGTCTTGCGAGGAAAAAGAGTTACTCTTGTACGGAATAAATTATTGCAGATTTTATTTCAGTTGAGAAAATATGATAGTGTTATCTCAAGACGAGAAAGATTTATTTGGCTTTACCCCTTCTCGTGTGTATCCTAGTGCTACTCCGAATTCAAACAAGTTTAGTACAGTTTCTACCCAGAACCAAACGGCAGCAAAAAAGGTCCGAAAAAACACTGCTGCAAAAATAACTATGGACATAGGTGAACTGTTGAAAACATATGGGTGTTCTAAAGACGTTATAAGTAAATCTGTTGGTAAGTACATAAACATGATGGGTATTTATTTTAACAGTAAACATTATTTCATTTTGCTGGAGCGGTACTTCTTTTAAGATGGTGATGGTTCACTTCTGCGAGTCCGATCAGGTTGTAGTGATTTGGCTAGACTGGTCCACTCAGAAACATGCCTCTGTTTTTTGTGTAGTTGTGAAGAATCCTACTTTTAGAGCTCATAAGCCTGCCGTGTATGCCGCGTGATTGCCGTTGAGTCTCTTTCCATTGAACACACAGAGATCTTTTCTAAAAGAGTATGGTTGATTTATTTTAATCATCCCTGAACCTCAGAAGGAGTAACTCTGTGTTCCAATTGAATATACGTGTTTCATGAATCAAACAAGTGATTTTGGAGCATATTGGGGCTGTTAAATATTCAAACAGAAAACAACACATATTCCAAAGAAATATTCATTTCATCATCAAAATAAACATTCATTTTCACAGACAAAGCATTTACTGTTCTCCATCAAATGATTTAATTTTCTCTATTGGAGCAAATCGAATTACTGACCAGAGGAATGTTACATACTTTAAACAAATATTGGGTTTATTTACCTTGAGTATATATGCCCGAAAATATTATTTCTTCATTTAGTGTAAATATTAGTCGAGTATATACAAATATTTAATTTATTTGGAACAAATAATATTCATTTCATTAGAAGAAACATTTTTATGTGTGTAATTTTTATGTATGTTTGCATTGCAATAAATAAATAAATTACTTATTTTATTATTGACTCCCACCCCCATAATAAAAAAAACTACACTACTTTCACTCTTAACTTTAGTACTTCCTAAAATTTTAATCGAAATAGAAAACAAATTATGCAGAAGTTTTATAACAATCCACATTCAATAGACAAAATGTTACCATAAATTATTAAAGATATAATTGTTTTAGAGTGTGATACATTTACACTATCATTGTATTGAAGTTAGCTCTATGGTCTACACGAAGGTACAGATTAGATATTTTACTTTAATGTATTAGACCTATCCTATACACATACATTTTTGAGTGGTATAATGTTCGAATTTTACACAAAATATTTTACTGTGTTCAAAGCATAAGGCAGTAGCCATATTTTGCAAACTTACTTTCGAAAATTGTTTTATTAAATTTATTCTTTGGATAGATATTGCTTTATGCAATTTTTATGTTATTTGATAATAGTATTTCTAAGATACGATTTCTATAGATGTTAGAAACTGTACTCAGAATCGTCAGTACCTACTATCTTTGTTACCAACTGCGTGGACAGGTTTTTACTGAAAAACCAACTGTAAACCAGTATTATGTTTCTTATCCATATTTAACTTTAGACACCTGAAGACTTAAATCATGTACTCGTTTCGATAAAATAGATAATTCGATAAAGCAATTTAAAATGGACATACTATTCTGGATACATATAGGATTTAGATTATATTTATTAATGAATACGCGCTCGTTTTTCGTGTTCCTTTTACACCTACGTACATCTTTCTAGTTTAAATAACTAATCTACAAGATTGGCCTCAATAGGTACTATTGAAAATGAATGAAATTAAAACTCATTTATATTACTGTCAAAAACATTAATATTTACTAAAGTAATTTCGTAACTTTGTTCTTTTGGCTTCCTTCTAGCCTCGCCTTATGTAATTATATAAGTAATAAAGCAGTTGTACAAAGTTATGTTGATAATAATTGTACAAGTACAAGTACTGACAAAAGATTTACAAAGAAAACCCAGTTATAAAATTGACTCTATATCACATTGTGAATCTTACCGAAATTATACTGCCGTCCTAAGCCCAAAGGGCGTATCTCAATTTCTTTCATATTTTAGATTTTACTGTCTACATACTCCTTATGACATAGTAGTTCTCTTTTCCAAAAATTGGCCCTATCTCATGGTGCTATACATTAAAGGATTCGTAACTTTACACGTCTCTCCAAAACACAAGAAAAACCTAAGCTATATAGTCGTAACTCAGTTATACTAAGCGAAATCGACATACCCCAAACATACGTCCTATTTGCTTTACTTTAATTTTTAAAATTACTTTTTTTAAACTCTCCAATGAAGAGTATTAAACGCTGACACAAAGACCTTTTCTATTTTTTACATTTGTGCTGATCAACATACAAAATCCTTAATATCTCAAAATTAGCTATTCTTGAGATATGCCCTTTGGGCTTATCACGGCAATATAGTGAGTCACAATTTTTCCCTAAATAAATAAGGTAGTTAATTAGTATATAAATTAGTAGCAGTTAATCAGTATACTATGAGGTAAATTGGTAGCATTAATACAGAATATAATTTACATATCACAACTATTATTTCTATTATATTTATAGTAAACTGATTTTGACTAAATCAATTTTTATTTCTTTCTAGATATGTACAAATGTATCAGTTTTGACTATTGTTTGGGACTTGCTCTAAAGATAAGTAAACTATTGAAAAGGTGAAAAAATAGATAATACAAAAACTATTAGAATAAAAATGACATAAGTAATAACTGTGACATGGATTTGAAGAAAAATAAGCTCTGATAATAGCGTTTGCAATAATATAACAAATATGTACATATGTGGTATTATTTTTCAGTTTTGCATACCTGAAGCAGATAAAATTCCTTTATAGTGAGTGAAAGCTGTATTTTTGTTTCAGAAGAAGCATATCATGTTATTGCAATTAGTTATCATTACGAAGGGAAATTTAATATTTAATTATTTCACTTTTAATATTATTGTAATTGCTGTTTAATTAACTAAAAACTTTTCGAAAATATAATTCAGCAAGTTGCTTTCTTAAGTAAGTGAAAATTGTACATTTTAAAATTTATATACCCTTTATTTATCCCCGTGGATATATGCATTTATTCCAGTGGAATTCAGAACTATTAAAAATTAAACAATATTGTAAATCTTACCTTATCCTTCTCTAATAAAATATGTAATCCACATTATTCAATACAATCATCCCTTTAACTTTTAACTTTATTATTTTTACTTTGATCAACCACAAAAATTCTCCATAATTTAGAGAAACCACTATTAATTCAAAAACTTTGAAACTTTTAAATTTTATATTATATTTGTTTAAATTACATCTTCTATTTGTATTTTTATACTTTCGTAAATATAATTCTTTATTTCTTCGTTTACCACACACCTAAATCACACCGCGATCGCGAGCAACTACCAAGTTTCAGACCGAATGTTCAAATATAGGTCATTTAGCGCGTTTTCCAAGCGTATTGTAGCCAATTGTAAAAGGCAAGCGTGATGGTTAGCTGCTGGTGTTAGATAAGAAAGGGATTAACATAATACTGCCTTTTCTATGCATAAAGTTTATTAAGATACTGTATTAATTTATTATATAATTGTTTTTAAAAGTTTCCAATCTATTTAGTATATTTCATATTGTATCAATTCGAATTCTTTTATTTATGTTAAACACGATTAAATAACCATCATCATAATGTTATGCACGCCTAGATGTAGGCAACCAATACTACAACGTGTAGTTTTGCTTGTAGGTTTTGTATTTATTTTTTCTTTTGAAATTATCTGGATCGTTTTTCATAATTTTGTTTTTATACGAAACATGCTAGACTCTGATGTTTTCTTAACTATAAAATGCACTTAATTCCCTTGTCTTTGCTATCACTTAATAGATTTAATATTAAATGAATAAGAGTGCTTTTTGTACGGATATTGTTCCGCAATTCTTATTGTCTTGTATTACATACAAAAAGCTACTCAACGTTACTAAAGTTTATAGAATTTGATAAGCGTTTAAGTGAGATAAGTGCATAGTTCACCATGGAAAAAGAAAACCTCAACTGCAACCAGCCGGTTGTTGACAATGCAATTAAGTTGACAATTAAGTTACCCACATACTATAAACTTGAAATCTTGAATGCATGAAAACTTGTCAAAATGCTTTCAAAAGGTTTTTCAAACTTTTTCAATTTTCTTTTCGTTTTTGTGCTCGTTGAATGGTTGTCTCCATGGCTCCTAACTTCTATAGTAAAGGCAGCACATTTATAATGGCGCAGGTGTATAGATTACAGAGTGTATAAGTTTCCAGAAACTTTTGATAGATTGCAATTATTTTTATTAGTTCTTATGGGACAAGTAAGACGTGGGTCCATTTTGAAACAATAGTAGCTTAGAATGTTAAGTAAACTACAAAATCAAGTTCAGCAAAATTTAACCTTGTATACCAAATCATAAGTCAAGAAATTCAAAAACAAGATCGCTCTAAAATTTGAGTCCTTAAGAACTCACGCCTGAAACACTACTGGTAGAAATTACAATGATTTTCTCAACCTTTTTGTGGTGTATTTAGATTATACAAAAAACATATACCTATGACGATTATTTTACGATAAACCAATGTATTTACACAACAATAAGCAGTGTATGCTCCTACTCCGAAAAACGCATTTACCCCACCTAACCTTACGTGCTTTCCAATTTTAATAAATTCGACTTTCTAAAAGTCAGAAAATAACTGCACTTTTTAAGAAAAGTCACAATAATCTAGGTAAAAAGTTTATTTTTTATTAAAGAAAATTATTCACAATACTGGAATCATGGTCGGCGTTAGGTATGACTAGGCTGATCTTAGGGTTCCCATCCCTTACTTTGGGGATGGCTCCAGAACAAGGCTGGACTCCAGTACGAGAGTGACACTGGCAAGATTCATCCCGGCAGCGACCCCCTGATCGCTGATGTAGTTACTTCGGTACTGTGGATCGGATGCCATGGAGGAAACTCTGCGATAGATCGGTTACTTGAGTCACTTGTGACTCAACAATTACAGGTATGACTGATCCCACGAAGGCTATACCGTGGGATTACCTTGTAAGGGTAGTTGATGTGAATACAGAGCGAATACGACTATTATAGCCACTCACTCTAAGACAATCTCGCCTCCTAGTTGGTATAGGCCGGGTCTCTACTTTTAGATCGAGTTGGATGGGCTCACAAGCATTATTTATGGAAGGGCGGGTTGGTTAAATCCTAGAATATCCCAGATAGACCTAGGATCCAAGTCCGAGCCACACTAGAGGTTTGATTCATCCGGGTAGTGACATGGTAGCCTGGAGAGCTATTACTGGTAGCTCTTAGCTCTTACAAAAGTGACACGCTCATTGAGCGTAACTCAATTCGTTGATCCCCTAAGTGAGCAGTGGCCATTAAGCTTAACGCAGGTGGGCCATCTTAAAACAAAACTGTGACAATACTTTAACAATATCGTATTTTTAAACGTCCTTGCGCTGCATAAGTAAAAAAACTGTGCACTAATGTGTTGAAATACCACTTACAGACACATCACAGTGCACTGTCGACACTTGTTATACAAAGATTTAAAAGTTTTAAACATTTTTCGAAAAAGAATTGTTTATTCTCCATATCAAAAAACTAAACTGCTCCACATAATTTAGGTGTATCAAAAAAGATATAGTACGACCCCGGAGCATATTAATTCGTCTAATTTCATTTTTGTTAAAATTCAGCCCGCAATCTTTACTCAGAAGTTCTCTTCTGGTCTAGAAAGTAACTCTTTTTTGTTGCCAGAAATGAAATATCTGAACTCTATCCGCTTTTTGCACGGTTTTTAGGTACTTTTGTCAATCTCGGGACGGTGTGCAGAAACTTCCCTACAGAATTTCATGAAACTTGTCGTAGAGTAGGTGCAGGAATAATACTTCACGCTAGCAACAGGAAACAGCTACTTCGTAGACCAAAAGAAAAATTTCGCGGTAAAAATGGCGGGGTGTTCATTGTTTTAAAATTTAAAAATTGAATACTACATGACAAAATGTATAACAAATTTATATATTTTGCAATAAAGGATTGTTCTTAACCTAACATCACATTTTATTAGTATACATGTATAATCATTTAATGTATAAACCATCCTATATTATAAGATACCTAGTACGTATGTTCATTATACTATATATTTTTTGGGGTATTCTTTTTAATATTTTAAATTAAAGGGTCCCCAGTAATCTTTATCCAGCATTTTTCTTTTGTCCTTTGAGGTGTATGTTTCCTATTACTAGACTGAAGTATTATTCCAGCACCTACATTATGCCAAGTTTCATGAAATTCTGTAGGAAAGATTCCTATCATGGACCAAAACTTTGAGCCGTTTTTACCTTCAACAAGAGGCCTTTAATAACATCTGAATGATGTTAGCAATTTCAAGACCGGGTTAAGATAGGCGGCCGCCTTTATTCCGGAAGGGAATAACCGCCCTTCCTAGGTAATATTTCTAATTACTTTTCAATAATGGGTTGTAATTTGTAAGAATGAGTTTGATTCTGTTTTTTATACAATACAATTTAATGTAATAGAGTTTTAGTTTATACTTATTAATTAATGGCGAGAAGTGCATAGATTATATCGAAACATGTTACGTTACTTGTTGAACTTAGATAAAGATCATGCAACACAAATTATGTGTAGAAATATTAAGGGAATTCAAAAAATAGAAATATACAGCAGTGGCGGATTTAGGCACAAGCGTTGGAAGCGGCCGCTTTAGGCCCCACAAGTCAGGGGGGGCCGCAGAGGCCTTCTGCCAAGGACCGCACTGGACACGCGACATTGAGCGTTCCTCAATTACTTCCTCTCGGAAGCAACGTGGAGATTAAGTCTAACGACAGGTGCTCCACGTAAAACACTCTTGCAATCTTGGAGACGCGACAAATAAAAATTATTGGCGCGGTAATCCACTTTCTCGCAAAAAGTGAAACAAGAAACAGATCTTATCGTGTACAAGTTGGTAAAAAAAGTGTACGATAGATGCATTAGAGTTTCGTACGAAAAGGCAAGCACTCAGAGCGATAGGTAAAATATTGTAACGGAGTGTACTGTTTCACAGCAGACCTGCGAGGAATGTATCATCTCTGTCGGTCCGAATGCGGCTCTCCCGCACAATCAGCGTTGTCATCCGACTACTATGATGACTAATTTATTTACGCACAACCGGTGGAAGCGGTCGCTCCAGGCCCCACATGTGAGGGGGCCCCGCGTAGGACCCTTGCCCAGGATCGCAGTAGACATGCGACAAATAAAATCTATTGGCATGGGAATTCACTTTGTCGGCGCAATAGAGTTTCTTAGAATATTTCCCTTCTGTTCGGTTTTTACAACCTAGAACGCTACAATTCGGCATTATAAAGTCTTTTAAATTGTATTTATTACGTTTAAGCAAATAAGCAATAATTTACGCAAAAATTTGAAAATATTATTGATAAATTTGATGCTGCTAAAAGCAGTGAAAAGTTCCATTATAAAAGAAATGATTATATAATAAAATGTTTTTCTGAAATAGTACATAAAGTAAAGAACTTTTACGGACTCATCTGTCACAATGACATACATTTACGTCTTACATGTATTTGACATATGTCCTTAATTTCACGATTTCAGGAAAAACGTAATGTACACCTCAGCTCTAAGCTGATTTTTTATCACTCGTTATGGTTGTTCAACAATCTCCATATTCGTGATAAAAAAGTACAACACTTTATTTGGTATACTAATTTATCTACGGCCACTATAAAAAAATACACATTTCACACAGTCTAGTAACCATGAAAATGACTCACTGTTCATAAGCTTTAAACTGTATGGAAATGCCCGTGTGAAATGATTTCGCATTTTCAGTGATTCTATTAAAATGCTATAGATGTCAGCACATGCAATATATCTAATTATTTGAAATATACAAAGTTATAACTTTTAGATAAAGATTAATTTATTTTTAAAAGTTAAAAATTGTTAACGGACGACTATTATACTCACAATTTTATAGTGATATGTGTATAAACCACAGACGGCATCCTAAGACAGCTACTTCAAGCTTTTGGCTTTCCTCAGTTAGGGGCAGTTCGTCTGTGAATTCTACACACATCACCCGAGCGTATATACTAGCTCGGAAATAACATTAACACCATCAAATGACTGTAGTGCTTCCTGTACATACAAAATAAAGTCCGGTCGAGCGTCCGACCGTATAATTAACATAAATAAAATACAAAATGAACACAAACGTGTTTTAATAAAGTGAATTTTTAATAAATTTAAAAGTTAAAAATTGGTTAATGGACCACCATTATACTCACAATTTTATAGTGATATGAGTATAAATCACAGACGGCACTTAAGACAGCTGTTTCGAGCTTTTGATTCTCTTCAGTTAGGGGCAGCTCATCTGTGATTTATACACATATCACTATAAAATTGTGAGTATAATAGTCGTTCATCAACACGTATAATTGTGTTCATTTTGTATTTTATTTAAGTTAATTTATTTTGTTTAATTAATATTTTACTTTTAATTATATTTTCAATGCAAATCCATATAGAAAAAATTATCACCCCAGCTGGAAATCGAACCCTGGGCCTTCCATTTTCTGAGCGACCTCTGAGCTACTGTGTCGACTACCAGCATATAAAGTTATTATTACCATATAAAATTATTACAAAAATTATTATTGAATTAACGTAAAATTGGTTTAACGATATATCCTTCTGATGGCTTTAATCCATACATTTAGAATAACCGGTCTTTGACATGGAAATCTGAAAATGTTTTGGAAATTTATTATTTCAAATTACATTCAAATTGAGCACTAGGTATTCAATGTATTTGTAAAATTGAGGTTATGATTTACTTACATTAACAAAAAAGCAGCGGCGGAACAAGACGACGTCCAAAATACATATAAAAACGTGTCTATGACATTTAAAAAATTGAAGACACCAACAAGAATATTATTAATTTAAATAATTGTTCAAATTTCAGTATTAATTTTAAATAATAAACTATTATTACTTGAGCTATACACATTTCTTAATTTTAACACCTGTTTTCCATGTGGGCATTGTCTACTTTTGACAATCCAGCATCTCAACCTCAAGTCATATTCTAGGTTAAATATTCTTCCTAGCTTTTGGTGTTTTATTATGTTTTTGTGGTCGTAGATAAACTATAGTGTATAACACGTACAAAAACGTTCATTTCACACTCGTGTGACAGCGGCATGAGACGAAGTCGGATTATTTAAAAAATTTTGGGAAGGAAATTTCCTCCAACCCCACCCCCCGTGAATTCGCGCCTGATATTAATAATTATATGTATTTACTTTTTGATAAAAAAATAAAAGGTATATAAATTGTAGTAATTGATTTATACTATGGAGCCCCAAAAATTTATAACGCTTCAGGCCCCTTAAGTGTTAAATCCGCCACTGATATACAGGGTCTTATTTAAAATATAAAAGTTGGTAAAGCAGTCTTGGCAACACTGTCCACATCAGTTTTGAATCAAGCATATTATCTAAATGAAAGGAGATATTTAAAGTTTCCATACTTTTGCTCCACATTATATTTAAGTTTATTTTAATACAACGGTTATACATATAGTATATACTGTGACGTTACTTTTGTATCGTGCAAATTTTTATTTATTTTTATATATCTCATATCTCAGGGTCGAATTATTTGATGTTCAATCGTAAAGATTACCTATAAAATTACTTTATTCTATACCTTAATATGAGACTCCTATTATAACCTTTCAATATGGGATTCTGTTATTGAAAGGTTAAATATTATCAACAAATATTTAAATTTTTTTACACTCATGCAGTGGTTAATAATCTTCAATAGATAAAGTTTGGTTATGAATAATAACCATTGACACATATAACTGAAATGTCAAACCTGACAGTTATCAATAAAAATATTTCTCAAGAAGGAAAGTACGTATAGCATATATTGTTTATTAGCTCTTTATTGTTATAAACCTTTATTTTAGGATTTAAAAATGGAAAGAAATCTTACCCTTGTCAACTTACATGTAAAATTTTCTTTAGGTAAGTCTTCCTTGTATGGCCATCTAATAGTTTCTTAAAATTTTGACATATGTATTTTCTTTCTCCTCTTCCAACAATCACCTCCACTTTCACAATCTATAATCTCCACAATCTACACTTTCTGCCAACAGTGGCGTATCCAGAAATTTAACTTGGGAGGTGCTTATTATTTTCGGTATTTGATGAAGGATACTTTTTAACTTAAATTGTTCGCACTGACTTTCTTGTAACGATTTAATATTTATTATTTTGAATGAATTTACAATGAATGGATAAACAACATTCAAAAACCATACTGCAAATTGTGCTGAGGATTTTTTTTATAAAATAAATTATAGTACCAAAAATAACTGACGGTACGTACATAGAATACAGTTATAAATCTCCACGACAATGTAAGTCAAGCAGATATTCTCAAAATTAAATTTTGTGCAAGATATAACATTAGAAACTTTACTAATCATTTCCTATCATTTTTTCAGCATGGTCTTTATGTTGTACTGGCGAATTTATTTATAAAGATATATAATAATAAAATAGATGTATAATAAAAAGCATATAACAATATACATATAAAAATTAAAATACATACACGCATTGAAAAGCAAACACGATATTCGTCTACTTTTCTTCTGTAATTCATCAAGAATTTCTTTAGCATTAACTGGATATACAATAAAGCCAATCCATTTAATCTTTCTTCCTTGATAGAGTTCCTTAAATATGATTTGATATATTTCATCATCATTGCATAATCTTTAACCCCTTATACCTTTTGGTTTCGAGGCGCCGGACGCGCCGAGCCACAGAGTGGATATGTGGGTGTGAGGCGAAGCAGCGGAGTCATGTAGGCAAGTACACTGCGCTCGTGGTTCACCCATCCGAGTACTTTCCGGAGAAAACTCGACTTAACTCCGTTAAGCGATATAAATCCTCTATGTTTTTGTAGAGGATAGTTTCACATATTGATAAAGTATCAACGATTGTTGTAGGTTTCGTTTCTAAATCTTTATATTTTTTTACCCCTAGCTTATATTCTGATTTAAGAATTTTTTCATTAAAGTCAATATCTGTTCTATAAAATCCTGACAGGTGCAGAAATTTCTAAAGTTGAGAATTATAATTATTGCGTTCTATATTAGAAGGAATAAGGCATGAGAATGATTTTAAAATGTTTTTTATGTATTATAAAGCGATCATTCATTTGAGCAATGACCTAATCCAGAAATGGTATGTACACTCTAAAAAATTCCCCTTGAAGTTGCCTCCATTTTTTGGGGTAAATTTACTTCAAAGTGTAATTTGCATAGGAAGTGGGAAATTTCAATATTAGGTTAAATTTGCATTGTCATGTTTCCTTTTTAAATAAATTTACAGATTAAAATTACGATCTCAATGCAATCTTACATTTCATTTTAACATTAAAACACCTGCGTAAAGTTATAACTTTACCTAATATTGACCTAATATTGAAATTTCCACTTCCTATGAAAATTACATTGGAAGTAAATTTACCCCAAAAAATGGAGGTAACAAAGTATACTTTATAAAAGCTTGTGCTTGTTCTAGAGCACAATTTCACTATAAGGTCAAGTCCAATAAATATAAATATTTAAAAATAGGGTACATTCTATGTAATTATTATTGAATCATTGTTTAATTGCGTATAGAATGCATATGTTCAACAAATTCGGTATTATATGCCATGCATATATAATATTGAAATTTCCCACTTCCTATGAAAATTACACTTTGAAGTAAATTTACCCCAAGAAATGGAGGCAACTTCAAGGGGAATTTTTTAGAGTGGAGAAAGATATTCGATAATAATCTTCAGCATGCACAGCGTTTTGTCTTTCACATAAATCCACTTTAAGGAGCACCACCAACCGCACAATAACATTAGATAAGAATAACAAGAAAACTTCTCACTATGTCTACTGTTTTATGAACTGCTACTTTTTACAGTACACTATGATCACTACCACATTTTATGAATGAAGTAAAGTGAACTCAACTTTACTCTCTCAAACTGGAAATTTGCAAACTTAAAATTCTTAGAAAATTCCCAGGGCAACATTAGAAATAACTGGAAAACTGACAAAAGAGCGGGTACAGGTATTCATACAAAACCAATTATTTAAAACTAGTCTGTAAATATTATAAAGGATATTATAAACTGAGCACATAAGGCATTGTATAAGGGGATTATATACCTACCTGCTATTTCTTAAGTAAAGTACTATTCAATTATATTCAAAAAGGGATTACCGACATCTGGAGTTTCTCACCATTTTTATAGGTACAACTGTAAAAAGGAGTTAGGAGCAGTATGAATGATAGGATATGGTTTTTCTTAATAATTGTTTTGTTCATTATCTGAATAAAACTTAATAATACTAATATAAAGTCTTGGGGGGGTGCTTTATTAAGTTACCTTCATAATTATTTTCTTTTTCAGGAATATGATGACGACTTCAAATCTTCCACACCTTGATGATTAACAAACCCCTTTAATTTTGTTTTCAGTATTTAATGCTCTTACTCTTCCTTTATTCAATAAAACACCGGACTTTCCTTTTATATGTTTTAATTTAACAAATTTTCTTCTTGGACTTGATCAGTTTACATTTACTAGATACACATTTATTTTATTTTTCTATTATATAATCAAATTTCTTCTTTTAGAAAATTTTATTTATTTTTCATACCTAATTTAAAAAAATCCATTTTTATTATTATTATCATCTCCCCTAAAGAGATACCTCTTTTTTCAACTATTTTATCTGTTTCTTTTTCTTTTATTAAAATACTCCCTATCTTTGGTAATTCTTTCAGTTTTCTTATAAACAATGTCTATAACCATAGAAGTGAATGAGACCTTATTATTGAAGTACAGGGAGAATTTTAAATGTGCAATAGAAAATCAATATACATACCTTTAAACTATTACATGATTTTTAATTTTCAGGTTGACTTATGGCTAGGATATCCTTTCCTTTTATTATCCTTGTTCATTTTAATATTGTATCAAAATACCATAATAAATATATGCTATTACATTTTCTTTCATTGTTTTACAAATATATACTAAATTTTTGTATTCTTGGGATATCATTATGACTTTGTATGTAAGTTTATCTGTTTTTATTTATTTATTTATTGATCCTTAATAACCACATCTGTGCAATAATGATTTTCAAAAATTATCTATTCTTATGTATATGCTCATATTAAATTTTCTAGCACACATAAACGTGAACATCACAATACATACATTGTAACATTGAATAAACGAATGTTGCGGTTTTTAGAATGAAATAGTGTAAAAAACACCATTTTGCTTTCTCATATTCATGTGTTGAAATAGGCTAGTATTTTTAAAAAATAATAAATTTGTTTTGTATTTCTCGTCGTTTTAGGACTCAAATAATCGAAATAACACGCAAAATGGAAATCAATTTTGGTTTAATTAGGTAAGGAATGGTAAATTATCTAAACTTTTACCAGCGTATTTTACTGCTATAATATATAATTATGTAGAATCCTCAGGGACGCCGGTTGTATATAGGCAACCAACAACTCAACACAATATTGATTGGGTATTTCATAAGTTACTCTTTCGTCTGTAAATATTACCAATTTTCTAAATAACTAGAATCTAAAAACTGTGACAATATGATTTAGTATTTTAAAAAAGGACTTGCGATTTTGGAATGATTGCTATTACTAATTAATAATTATTATATACAGCATGATGCTTGTGCGCCACCACTAGATATTGATTGGGATTTGTTGAAAACTGTTCGTCCTTACAAAGATGTTTCACAGAGAGCAGCATGATCATTTCTCGCTATTAATGTAAATTCAGCTGTAGTATATAAGGTGAACTAGTAGGTTGCAAAGTTATCGCTTCTCGGCCTATGGCTAAGATCAAAGTGTAGTATCTGTTCTTATCAGCTTAATATCTGATACGACCCGCATGCGGGTCCAGTATATTAAACTGATTTTTGGAAATTGACGGAGGTTAGGGGCTTGCTCCACCTCTGTCGCGGGTTGGCCTGGTATTGCAGTACCACCAGGAACGGCCCACATAATCAAATAAACATAATAATTTAGATATGTATCTGGTGAGATAAAAAAAGATAGTTTGGATGTTAACTTGAAATGCTTCGGAATTATTTGTTGGACTTTGCCAAAAAGTGCGTTCAATGAAAATGAATAGCTGTTGTAACGGCCATGATCGGCATTTAGTCTCCAAGTAATGGCCACAGCAGAGAGAAGTCTAGGGCGCGGCGCGGCTTACCCTATCCCTATGGACAAAGAAACGTTAAGTTTTCGACATTTTTATGTAACCATTAATTATTGTTATAAAAATTATTTTATATCTTAAATATGATTCCTTACCATTATATAATTAGGTTACCATCGATACCATGTATTTTTATAATTTTTACTAGATTTCAGTATTTTCACCAAAACATCTGAAAGATCCCATCCTGGAAGAACATTTTAAGATTCGTTTTTTAGCACACGTTCCACCTGCTCTAGTAGCAAATAATGATAACCCCATGGTGTCACGTTTGAATTCATTCGGTTGGGCGTAATTCAAGTGCTCCGTAAGATTTACAAGAAATTGTAAATCCTATTAGAAGAGAAACTACTATTTGAACCTAATACAATACATTGAACACACGAATGTTGCGATTTTTAAAATGAAATAACTTCTATAAAACACCATTTTGCTTTCTCATATTATATTCCTGGCTCTGGTTGAGGTTGAGAAAGTCTAGTATTCGTGAAAAATCGATTTCTAGCATTTCCCAACGTTTTATTAGGGTTCAAATAATCGAAATAACACGAAAACATTAGATTCTGATTTAATTTAAGTAAAAGATAAACTTTTATTATTGGAAGTTATTCATCAGGGACACCGGCTATATAGGCAACCAAGAACTCAAAACTATTGCAAAATTTCTTTAAAAATAGGTTTTAATCAGTTACTTTTTCGTCTGTAAATATTACCAATTTTCTAAATAACTAGAATCTGAAAACGCTGACAATATGGTTTAGTATTTTAAAGAAGGACTTGCGGTTTTTTAATGATTACTAATTATTATGTAGAGGTAGAGCATGATGCTTGCTTTGGAGACTACCGTTAGAGGCGCAACCACTAGGTATTGATTGGGGTTGGTTGAAAACTGTTCGTCCTTACAAAGATTTATAACAGAGAGCAGCATGATCATTTCTCGCTATTAATGTAAATTCAGCTGTAGTATTTAAGGTGAACGAGTAGGTGGTAAAGTTATCGCTTCTCGGCCTATGGCTAAGATCAAAGTGTAGTATCTGTTCTTATCAGCTTAATATCTGATACGACCCGCATGCGGGTCCAGTATATTAAACTGATTTTTGGAAATTGACGGAGGTTAGGGGCTTGCTCCACCTCTGTCGCGGGTTGGCCTGGTATTGCAGTACCACCAGGAACGGCCCACATAATCAAATAAACATAATAATTTTAGGTATGTATCTGGCGAAATAAAAAAGACACGCTTTGTAATTTTTTGTTGGACTTTGCCAAAGAACATTCATTCTGTAACGCCGTGATCAGCATTTAGTCTCCATGTAATGCCCACAGCAAAAAAGAAGTTTAGGAGGACGGTTTATCCTACCCCTCTATGTACAAAGAAACGTTAAGTTTTCCACATTTTTATATAACAATTAATTATTGTTATGTAAATTATTTTATATCTTAATATGATTCCTACCATTATAATTAGGTCACCATCGATACCATGTATTTTTTATATTTTTATAGATCCCATCCTCGAAGAACATTTCAAGATTAGTTTTTTAGCACACGTTCCACCTACTCCAGTCGCAAATGATAACACCATGGTGTCACGTTTGAATTCATTCGGTTGGGCGTAATTCAAGTGATCCGTAAGATTTACAGGAAATTGTAAATCCTATTAGAAGAGAAACTACTATTTGAACCCTATACAATGTTGATTTTAATATAACGGGTATACATTGAACAAACGCATGTTGCGGTTTTTAAAATTAAATAACTTCTAAAAAAACATCATTTTGCTTTATCATATCATATCCATTGAGGCTGAGAAAGTCTAGTTTTCGTAAAAAGTCGATTATTTGCATTTCTCGAGGTTTTAGGGTTCAAATAATCGAAATAACACCAAAAATGAAAATAGATTCTGATTTAAGTAAAAGATAAACTTTTATTATTAGAAGTTATTCACCGGTTATATATGCAACCAACAACTCAAAACTATTGATTTTCTGCAAAATAGGATTATTGTTACTTTTTCGTCTGTATATATTTTCAATTTTCTAAATAACTAGAATCTAAAAACGCTGACAATATGGTTTAGTATTTTAAAGGGGGAGTTGCGGTTTTTGAATGTTTACTAATTATCAGGCTTAGGATTTGAGTGCAGAATTTGTATTCACGTATTTACATTAACTGTACTTATAGATAGCCTGGCCCTCCCACCTGTTTTATTTAAACATCTAATAGATAAGAAATGTGAAGTTTTATAAAATCGACATTCTACATATTTATTTTAATGTTTGTTCAAATTAAGATAATATAATAAATACCATAAAATTATCTTTTAATTGTCATATAGTTTTGATTATTAATTTATTAAGTACTTCGTAAAATACTACAAACTTTTGAGGCATTTTATATTTGCACTTAATTCTCTGTTTTTTATTTTGATCATTTCGTTACATAAATTTATTTACAAAGTATCATACAGCTCCTCATTATCGAAGAAAAATTTCTATCCAAATTTGTTTTGTCAGAACAAATGTATTAAGTAAATTTTATTTTACTGTCTTGAAAACAAGGTTTTTTAATTCAAAGATTACATACAATACTTTTAATAATTTTATAAAAACATATTGATAACGCCTTCTTTAAAATAAACAAGTTCTTTTATCAACTATTAAATTTTAATAAGACGATGCATTGCCGAGAGTTTGTAACAAACTGTGTGTGTGATTTTCCCTTCTTAAGAAAATGGTTTAAAAGGTGTCACCAGTACACTCAGGTTGCAAAGTTTTCTAATATTTAGCCACTCCTGCATGCTGAAATCGCAAGCATGCTAATTATTATATAGAGAATGATGTTTGTCTTGCAGACTGCCGTTAGAGGCGCCACCGCTAGGTAATGATTGGGGTTTGTTGAAAACTGTACGCCCTTTCAAAAATGTATCACAGAGAGCAGCATGATCATTTCTCGCTATTAATGTAAATTCAGCTGTAGTATATAAGGTGAACTAGTAGGTTGCAAAGTTATCGCTTCTCGGCCTATGGCTAAGATCAAAGTGTAGTATCTGTTCTTATCAGCTTAATATCTGATACGACCCGCATGCGGGTCCAGTATATTAAACTGATTTTTGGAAATTGACGGAGGTTAGGGGCTTGCTCCACCTCTGTCGCGGGTTGGCCTGGTATTGCAGTACCACCAGGAACGGCCCAAATATCAAAACAAACATAATAATAATTTAGAGTGGAGTCTTGATAAGATGGGATAAATGAAGATATCAATTGAGGTCTCTTAGTTTTTTAGGAGTTTAATCGCTTGAGGATTTTGTTTAATACTTTTTGGCCTCCTGTATTTTAAAACCGTTTTTTCAGTTCTGTATACGTCAACTGTAGCTTTATACATAAAAAGTTTATTTGTATTACGAAAAATACGCCAAAAGTAAATATTCATTATTACAAGTTATGTTGCTGTAGAATGGCAATCATGCTCAAGGTCCGTCAAAGTGACATTTTGGCTTAAAAGGTTGTCTAGAACGAATTGAACGAAATTTTCCCTATTCAGATTTCGAGTTGGCTTGTGACGTCATCTTGATATACGTTAACCATATCCTGATTTGCAAAAATTCTCAAAACTACGTCACAAAAACAAAACAATTTCGTCAAGTATTGAATGTATAGGGATCGAGACAACCTTTTAACCAAAATGTCACTTTGACAGACCTTGATCATGCTCGCACGTCGCGCCATCTATCACAAATTTAGCTCGCGTTAAAATTGGTTGACGAAATGACGGCGAGTTGACATACCACATGTTATATATATCTTGCTTGTAATAATGAATATTTACTTTTGGCGTATTTTTCGTAATACAAATTAAATAAACTTTTTCATGATGATAGAGGTACAAACAAAACACGGAAATTACGGTGTAACAGACGACATTCAGTTAGTGGATTTTCTGACAATGAGTAAAAATAACAATGAAGAGGAAATCGATTTAGCATGTCTTCCTTCTTTTAATTCTGATTCAATTTCTAATGATCATATTGGACAAATTAAAAAAGAATCACTCTTTTACTTATTAGGTTCTATTATTCATAATATTAAAACAAATCAAATTCATTGTACTAATTGCTTTGAAGCAATCATTGCACAAAATTTAGAAGCAGTGACGGAAGTAAAACACTTAACAGTTTTAAAGTCTTATAAGGAAGGATCTTTAATATATCCATCAAGGGCAATATTTGATACAATATTAGAAGGCGAGTTATTTTTTCGAAAACAGACCAAGCAGTTAATTGCTGGAAATGTAAAATTAGAACAATTATCACATTCATTTTTAAATTCAATTAATACAACACAGTATCCTGAATGCCATAATATTATAAAACATGTTGTAAATTTGTTCTACAAAAACCGACTATTCATTTTTTTTTTTAAATATAATGAGTCAAAACCTTCCTTATCAGCAAAATGTGCAAGTAAAAGCATTGGTATGAGAACAGCTGTACAAAATCTCTAACAGAATGTATTCTATGTTTTACTTACCTTTAAGATTTATTGTTTTACGTTAATAAAATATTGTTTTCTTTAATAAATTATTTATATTATTAGCATTTAATCAATTATTATAACCTGCAATAAAATTTGAAAGCATTTTGACATTAATGTCAGTATGACGGTTCCTGGCTTTGACAGTTCTTAGAGTTCCTTTATAATAATATTAAGAGTTGGGACATGTGGAACCAAAGTCAAAGTTAACCTGATAACATTCAAGCATTTTGACAACAGTTGACAAATTTTTATTTAATGTCACAATGACATTAATAATAGAAGTTGACGTACAACTAAAATTTTGGCACATTTTTTGCTGTCATCTTGACAATTGTGGAGCATTTGGTTTCCAAAAAGTGTAAATTTAAGGCAAAAGGTCGCAAGATCTTTAAAATTAACAATTAGTGTGCTTTCAGTTCAGTCGTCATGACAGGGTGTTCAGCATTGAATTGCAAAAATCGATCAAATGATGGATTTTCGCTTCATAGATTTCCAAAAAATTCAGCTCTCAGACAAATTTGGATAGAAAAATCAAAAACTCCTAATTATTTTGAGGGGTCCCGACTTTGCAGTCAACATTTTACGCATGATCAATGGCTGGTTGGTTTGAAAAGAAACACACTCAAACAAGATGCAATACCAACGGTGGTTATTTCTGATGTCATTGATGATCAAAATTTTTCTAATTTTGATGAAAATATTCCAAACGTTTGCTCCGAAAACCGATGTGCAAATGAGAAATGTGAAGAAAGGATAGCCAATCTTAAAAGAAAAATGCATATCCTTGTACAAACTAACAAAATTTTAAGTAAAAAATTGAGAGAACAAAAGAAAAAAGATAAAGGTTTCAAAACAATTTTCAATCGTGATCAAATTGAAGCTGTTAATCGTGGCAGTAACCGTTTTGTTTGGTGGTCCAATAAAACTGTCGGCACTGCTTTAGGAATAAAATTTACATGTGGGACGAGTGGCTACAATAATTTATTGAAACTTGGTTTGCCATATCCATCTGTGAGGACCCTCAATAGAAGACTCGAAGGACTAAAATATGAAAGCGGAATTCTGCATGAAGTGTTCAATTTTCTCAAAATTAAAGTTAACATCATGAACGATTTTCAAAAACAATGCATTCTTACTATGGACGAAATGGATTTAAAAGAATCGATGGATTATTGTGTATCCTCCGATTCATTTGTTGGTAAAATAACACTTCCAAAACATGATGGTACTGCAAGTCGAGCGTTAGTTATCATGTTAGCAGGGATTACGGGCCGTTGGAAGCAAATTGTGGGGTATTATTTTACTGGAAAGAGTACCGACGGATCCGTTTACTGTGATATTGTTAAAGATGTAGTGGAGCGTTCTTCAGCTATTGGACTTTATGTTAACAGTGTTACCACAGATATGGGTTCAAGCAACCAAGCCATGTGGAGAAAATTTGGTATAACTGTTGGAAAACATTCAAAAACAGTTAACTCTATTCCACATCCAGTGGAGATATCCGATCGATTGTATTTTTTAGCAGACGCTACACATCTATATAAAAATATTAAGCAATCCCTGGTTATAAATGAAATAATTCAAATACCAACTGATCTACAAGAGAAATTTAATTTGCCTACTAATGTGGTAAAGATAGCCCACATCAAAAATCTTGCAGGTTATCAAGATAACTTGGAGTTAAGATTCGCTCCTAAGTTAAAGTCAGAGCTATTGGAAAATAATAATCATTTTGACAAAATGAAGGTTCCAAATTCTTATAGTGTAATCCATCACGATGTTGCTGCTGCATTAAAGTTTATTGCTGATGAAGATGATAATACTGTTTTGACAACTGCATGGTTCGTAGAAACCATTTTCAAATGGTTTAAATTAATGACATCGAGAAATTCTACTTTGGCTTTAAGTAAATTAAACACAGAAAAATACAACGATACCATCGAATTTCTTCACATGGTAATTAATTTATTTACTCATATGAAAATAGGTCATAAAACTGTATGGAAACCTATTCAAACCGGTGTAATCTTAACAACTACGTCGATAATAGACCTACAAGACAAATTTTTGAATTTGAGAAAACACGATTTTTTACTTACCAGCAGATTTACACAGGATTGTTTGGAAAATTCATTTTCACAGTTAATAAGCAAACAACCTCTTCCTTCTCCACTCCAGTTCAAACAAAATTTAAAACTCCTTTGTGTTGCGCAGTATTTAAAAACTAATTTAATAACCAGCAGTTATGAAGAAGATGATCGCAAACAAGTGAGTGATTTTTTGGACATCCTTGTTGAAACCAAGAAAAAAGAAAACACTGAGGAAAAGCAGAAGCCTCCTATTATCCTCCCAAAAAATTGGAAGTGCGTACCACAAGTTTTTGATTTAAAAATGGAGAACATTTTGTACAATTGTGCCGGTTATATTTTACGCAACTTGAAAAAACGAAGAGTTTGTGCCAAATGTATTTCCAGTTTGGGCTCCAAAACACCATTAAATGAAACTTTTACTAAATTCGTCCGACTGAAAGAATTCAAACCAGAAAAACTAAATTACGTAAATTATAAAACTTTTCAGTTATTCAAAATAATGGAAACAATATTTCTAAACTTACGAAACACTCTAAACTCCATGAGCATAAATTTTAAACATATTTCAAAATTTTTGAAAGACCAAATTAAAACAGACGCAGAAGTAAAAAAAATCGACTATCCTAATTGCCACAATATAAAAGAAAAATTAATTAATTATTATGTTACATTTAGGGTAAAAATTTATTGTTCAAAAATTAAAAGAGATTTAAGAAAACATAAAATTGAGACTTATAGTAGCAAAAGTGTTACAATGAGAAATTTAGCCTCAAAGGTAAAATAATAATTTCTTAATGTATTTTATATTGTTTCATCATAATAACTTACGTATATTGCTTTATAAATAAAATTTCTGAAACATGAAAGTTTTTTTCTTGCTTTTTGAAGTGATGTCATTGTGACATTAAATAAAAATTTGTCAACTGTTGTCAAAATGCTTGAATGTTATCAGGTTAACTTTGACTTTGGTTCCACATGTCCCAACTCTTAATATTATTATAAAGGAACTCTAACAGTTCTGAACCCAACGCGCCCTCTGACGGGTAAAATATCCGTATTGAGCCCAATTCATTTGTTCTGTCGTTACTTTATTATCTACTGACTTTGACATGAGTGTCAAACCAAACCACATGTGTTAACCTTAAAAATTTATTAAGCTTTTTTAATAATAATAAAATTCATATTTTTATTATTGTCATTCGAGAATTTAATTGATGTTTCTTATGCAGCTTTGTTTCTGTTTATTATAATTAACAAGCCAGAATTAATAAAAGATAGCGCGTTCTCAAATATACAGGTAAGTATAAATGAACACTTATTATTTCTAAACTAATTTTTCTGGTTTGTTTTCGATAGCAAAACGCCATTCGTATCATGTGATAAATTTTACCAGTAAATAGTTTGATGTTTAATTGTTCTATTAAAATTGCTCTTTTTAGGGATTCCACCTTTCTGTATGTGGCTAATGGTAATGGAGTGAGGGCCGTTATGTATTTCTCAATCACAATATAAGGTACTTAGAAAATCAGTTGTCAAAATGTAATTTTTAAATATATCATAAAATGAAATCGCTTTAATCTAAACCTCTTATATTTTCAGGGACATTGCATGGAAGGTCTTGTATGGATTCTCATGGAAGTGACTGAGGTTCTTAAAATAACTTCAAAATTTGGTTACCAGAAAGAATTTTGTTTCCAAAATATGAATATGTCTGTACTACAGGGTCAAACCAATCTTTACGTACATTACATTTATGTTTAGATTTTATTGTAATAGTGATCGATGTCGACTTCACTTTCCTTGCCAGACCACAATTGGTCTGGTATATCATTGATTTCGTTGTTGTCATCATCGATGGCCTTGTTATTTGTTATTTTATAAATGTTTGTAATTAAATTTTTAAAATATAAATATTTCATGGATAGTTTTGCTGTAATTGATCTTGTTTGTTACAGAGTTAGATGCACAATAATATAATTGTTATCAAGTCAAAAAACTATTGCTTTTCAGTACAAAAGTCTGTGTTCTGCTGTTGTATTTAATATTTTTGTCCCTTTCACATGTGGACCATGTTTATATTGCTATTTAGCTTCTTGTTGCTATAAAAATTATGCTGAGATGTGTGCTTTATTGCTATTAATTACCAGTAACAGTTTTACTTAACCTGCTTAATGCATATAATTAAAAACATGTTTAAGCATTAAGTATATATATAATTCGACTTATACCTACTCTTTTTTAATACTTGAAATCTTTAGAGCGTCTACTAGGTTTGAATTTCGCATATAGATTTTTTTATAGTGGCTAGTGGCACACAAGGTCTTTACTTGTTAATAAAACTCCCGTTGCATCAATACATGCTTGCAGTTTATCTACTTTCCGTAAAATATTACAAAATAATTGATGAATTTAATAACAATTCTCAAAAGAAATGTTTGCATAGGTCAATTTGTATTCTTATTATTTAAGTTAAATGAAAATAAAAAAAGATGTTACCTTAGTTTGCTGTAAAAAATAAAATTTCAATTTAGTTTTATTACCAAAGATGTTTTAAATAAAGAAGTCACAATTTAGCATTTTAATAGTGCCAAAGAATCTTGTACCTCTATCATCATGAAAAAGTTTATTTAATTTGTATTACGAAAAATACGCCAAAAGTAAATATTCATTATTACAAGCAAGATATATATAACATGTGGTATGTCAACTCGCCGTCATTTCGTCAACCAATTTTAACGCGAGCTAAATTTGTGATAGATGGCGCGACGTGCGAGCATGATCAAGGTCTGTCAAAGTGACATTTTGGTTAAAAGGTTGTCTCGATCCCTATACATTCAATACTTGACGAAATTGTTTTGTTTTTGTGACGTAGTTTTGAGAATTTTTGCAAATCAGGATATGGTTAACGTATATCAAGATGACGTCACAAGCCAACTCGAAATCTGAATAGGGAAAATTTCGTTCAATTCGTTCTAGACAACCTTTTAAGCCAAAATGTCACTTTGACGGACCTTGAGCATGATTGCCATTCTACAGCAACATAACTTGTAATAATGAATATTTACTTTTGGCGTATTTTTCGTAATACAAATAAACTTTTTATGTATAAAGCTACAGTTGACGTATACAGAACTGAAAAAACGGTTTTAAAATACAGGAGGCCAAAAAGTATTAAACAAAATCCTCAAGCGATTAAACTCCTAAAAAACTAAGAGACCTCAATTGATATCTTCATTTATCCCATCTTATCAAGACTCCACTCTAAATTATTATTATGTTTGTTTTGATATTTGGGCCGTTCCTGGTGGTACTGCAATACCAGGCCAACCCGCGACAGAGGTGGAGCAAGCCCCTAACCTCCGTCAATTTCCAAAAATCAGTTTAATATACTGGACCCGCATGCGGGTCGTATCAGATATTAAGCTGATAAGAACAGATACTACACTTTGATCTTAGCCATAGGCCGAGAAGCGATAACTTTGCAACCTACTAGTTCACCTTATATACTACAGCTGAATTTACATTAATAGCGAGAAATGATCATGCTGCTCTCTGTGATACATTTTTGAAAGGGCGTACAGTTTTCAACAAACCCCAATCATTACCTAGCGGTGGCGCCTCTAACGGCAGTCTGCAAGACAAACATCATTCTCTATATAATAATTAGCATGCTTGCGATTTCAGCATGCAGGAGTGGCTAAATATTAGAAAACTTTGCAACCTGAGTGTACTGGTGACACCTTTTAAACCATTTTCTTAAGAAGGGAAAATCACACACACAGTTTGTTACAAACTCTCGGCAATGCATCGTCTTATTAAAATTTAATAGTTGATAAAAGAACTTGTTTATTTTAAAGAAGGCGTTATCAATATGTTTTTATAAAATTATTAAAAGTATTGTATGTAATCTTTGAATTAAAAAACCTTGTTTTCAAGACAGTAAAATAAAATTTACTTAATACATTTGTTCTGACAAAACAAATTTGGATAGAAATTTTTCTTCGATAATGAGGAGCTGTATGATACTTTGTAAATAAATTTATGTAACGAAATGATCAAAATAAAAACAGAGAATTAAGTGCAAATATAAAATGCCTCAAAAGTTTGTAGTATTTTACGAAGTACTTAATAAATTAATAATCAAAACTATATGACAATTAAAAGATAATTTTATGGTATTTATTATATTATCTTAATTTGAACAAACATTAAAATAAATATGTAGAATGTCGATTTTATAAAACTTCACATTTCTTATCTATTAGATGTTTAAATAAAACAGGTGGGAGGGCCAGGCTATCTATAAGTACAGTTAATGTAAATACGTGAATACAAATTCTGCACTCAAATCCTAAGCCTGATAATTAGTAAACATTCAAAAACCGCAACTCCCCCTTTAAAATACTAAACCATATTGTCAGCGTTTTTAGATTCTAGTTATTTAGAAAATTGAAAATATATACAGACGAAAAAGTAACAATAATCCTATTTTGCAGAAAATCAATAGTTTTGAGTTGTTGGTTGCATATATAACCGGTGAATAACTTCTAATAATAAAAGTTTATCTTTTACTTAAATCAGAATCTATTTTCATTTTTGGTGTTATTTCGATTATTTGAACCCTAAAACCTCGAGAAATGCAAATAATCGACTTTTTACGAAAACTAGACTTTCTCAGCCTCAATGGATATGATATGATAAAGCAAAATGATGTTTTTTTAGAAGTTATTTAATTTTAAAAACCGCAACATGCGTTTGTTCAATGTATACCCGTTATATTAAAATCAACATTGTATAGGGTTCAAATAGTAGTTTCTCTTCTAATAGGATTTACAATTTCCTGTAAATCTTACGGATCACTTGAATTACGCCCAACCGAATGAATTCAAACGTGACACCATGGTGTTATCATTTGCGACTGGAGTAGGTGGAACGTGTGCTAAAAAACTAATCTTGAAATGTTCTTCGAGGATGGGATCTATAAAAATATAAAAAATACATGGTATCGATGGTGACCTAATTATAATGGTAGGAATCATATTAAGATATAAAATAATTTACATAACAATAATTAATTGTTATATAAAAATGTGGAAAACTTAACGTTTCTTTGTACATAGAGGGGTAGGATAAACCGTCCTCCTAAACTTCTTTTTTGCTGTGGGCATTACATGGAGAATAAATGCTGATCACGGCGTTACAGAATGTTCTTTGGCAAAGTCCAACAAAAAATTACAAAGCGTGTCTTTTTTATTTCGCCAGTTACATACTAAATTATTATGTTTATTTGATTATGTGGGCCGTTCCTGGTGGTACTGCAATACCAGGCCAACCCGCGACAGAGGTGGAGCAAGCCCCTAACCTCCGTCAATTTCCAAAAATCAGTTTAATATACTGGACCCGCATGCGGGTCGTATCAGATATTAAGCTGATAAGAACAGATACTACACTTTGATCTTAGCCATAGGCCGAGAAGCGATAACTTTGCAACCTACTAGTTCACCTTATATACTACAGCTGAATTTACATTAATAGCGAGAAATGATCATGCTGCTCTCTGTGAAACATCTTTGTAAGGACGAACAGTTTTCAACAAATCCCAATCAATATCTAGTGGTGGCGCACAAGCATCATGCTGTATATAATAATTATTAATTAGTAATAGCAATCATTCCAAAATCGCAAGTCCTTTTTTAAAATACTAAATCATATTGTCACAGTTTTTAGATTCTAGTTATTTAGAAAATTGGTAATATTTACAGACGAAAGAGTAACTTATGAAATACCCAATCAATATTGTGTTGAGTTGTTGGTTGCCTATATACAACCGGCGTCCCTGAGGATTCTACATAATTATATATTATAGCAGTAAAATACGCTGGTAAAAGTTTAGATAATTTACCATTCCTTACCTAATTAAACCAAAATTGATTTCCATTTTGCGTGTTATTTCGATTATTTGAGTCCTAAAACGACGAGAAATACAAAACAAATTTATTATTTTTTAAAAATACTAGCCTATTTCAACACATGAATATGAGAAAGCAAAATGGTGTTTTTTACACTATTTCATTCTAAAAACCGCAACATTCGTTTATTCAATGTTACAATGTATGTATTGTGATGTTCACGTTTATGTGTGCTAGAAAATTTAATATGAGCATATACATAAGAATAGATAATTTTTGAAAATCATTATTGCACAGATGTGGTTATTAAGGATCAATAAATAAATAAATAAAAACAGATAAACTTACATACAAAGTCATAATGATATCCCAAGAATACAAAAATTTAGTATATATTTGTAAAACAATGAAAGAGAATGTAATAGCAATATTTATTATGGTATTTTGATACAATATTAAAATTAACTAGGATAATAAAAGGAAAGGATATCCAAGCCATAAGTCAACCTGAAAATTAAAAATCATGTAATAGTTTAAAGGTATGTATATTGATTTTCTATTGCACATTTAAAATTCTCCCTGTACTTCAATAATAAGGTCTCATTCACTTCTATGGTTATAGACATTGTTTATAAGAAAACTGAAAGAAGTACCAAAGATAGGGAGTATTTTAATAAAAGAAAAAAAAACAGATAAAATAGTTGAAAAAAGAGGTATCTCGGGGAGATGATAATAATAATAAAAATTGGGTTTTTTTTAATTAGGTATGAAAAATAAATAAAATTTTCTAAAAGAAGAAATTTGATTATATAATAGAAAAATAAAATAAATGTGTATCTAGTAAATGTAAACTGCTCAAGTCCAAGAAGAAAATTTGTTAAATTAAAACATATAAAAGGAAAGTCCGGTGTTTTATTGAATAAAGGAAGAGTAAGAGCATTAAATATTGAAAACAAAATTAAAGGGGTTTGTTAATCATCAAGGTGTGGAAGATTTGAAGTCGTCATCATATTCCTGAAAAAGAAAATAATTATTAAGGTAACTTAATCATAAGAAAGAGATTAGAAGATACTTACTGAGATGTTGGGGAGCTGGCAGTCATCCTTCCGGTCCTAGATAAGAAGAAAACCATGGGCGTATCTAAGGGGGTGCTTTTGGGGCAAAAGCACCCCCCAAGACTTTATATTAGTATTATTAAGTTTTATTCAGATAATGAACAAAACAATTATTAAGAAAAACCATATCCTATCATTCATACTTCTGCTAACTCCTTTTTACAGTTTTACCTATAAAAATGGTGAGAAACTCCAGATGTCGGTAATCCCTTTTTGAATATAATTGAATAGTACTTTACTTAAGAAATAGCAGGTAGGTATATAATCCCCTTATACAATGCCTTATGTGCTCAGTTTATAATATCCTTTATAATATTTACAGACTAGTTTTAAATAATTGGTTTTGTATGAATACCTGTACCCGCTCTTTTGTCAGTTTTCCAGTTATTTCTAATGTTGCCCTGGGAATTTTCTAAGAATTTTAAGTTTGCAAATTTCCAGTTTGAGAGAGTAAAGTTGAGTTCACTTTACTTCATTCATAAAATGTGGTAGTGATCATAGTGTACTGTAAAAAGTAGCAGTTCATAAAACAGTAGACATAGTGAGAATTTTTCTTGTTATTCTTATCTAATGTTATTGTGCGGTTGGTGGTGCTCCTTAAAGTGGATTTATGTGAAAGACAAAACGCTGTGCATGCTGAAGATTATTATCGAATATCTTGCTACATACCATTTCTGGATTAGGTCATTGCTCAAATGAATGATCGCTTTATAATACATAAAAAACATTTTAAAATCATTCTCATGCCTTATTCCTTCTAATATAGAACGCAATAATTATAATTCTCAACTTTCTTCTGCACCTGTCAGGATTTTATAGAACAGATATTGACTTTAATGAAAAAATTCTTAAATCAGAATATAAGCTAGGGGTAAAAAAATATCAAGATTTAGAAACGAAACCTACAACAGTCGTTGATACTTTATCAATATGTGAAACTATCCTCTACAAAAACATAGAGGATTTATATCGCTTAACGGAGTTAAGTCGAGTTTTCTCCGGAAAGTACTCGGATGGGTGAACCACGAGCGCAGTGTACTTGCCTACATGACTCCGCTGCTTCGCCTCACACCCACATATCCACTCTGTGGCTCGGCGCGTTCGGCGCCTCGAAACCAAAAGGTATAAGGGGTTAAAGATTATGCAATGATGATGAAATATATCAAATCATATTTAAGGAACTCTATGAAGGAAGAAAGATTAAATGGATTGGCTTTATTGTATATCCAGTTAATGCTAAAGAAATTCTTGATGAATTACAGAAGAAAAGTAGACGAATATCGTGTTTGCTTTTCAATGCGTGTATGTATTTTAATTTTTATATGTATATTGTTATATGTTTTTTATTATACATCTATTTTATTATTATATATCTTTATAAATAAATTCGCCAGTACAACATAAAGATCATGCTGAGAAAATGATAGGAAATGATTAGTAAAGTTTCTAACGTTATATCTTGCAGAAAATTTAATTTTGTGTATATCTGCTTGACTTAGATTGTCGTGGAGATTTATAACTGTATTCTATGTACGTACCGTCAGTTATTTTTGGTACTATAATTTATTTTATAAAAAAAATCCTCAGCACAATTTGCAGTATGGTTTTTGAATGTTGTTTATCCATTCATTGTAAATTCATTCAAAATAATAAATATTAAATCGTTACAAGAAAGTCAGTGTGAACAATTTAAGTTAAAAAGTATCCTTCATCAAATACCGAAAATAATAAGCACCTCCCAAGTTAAATTTCTGGATACGCCACTGTTGGCAGAAAGTGTAGATTGTGGAAATTATAGATTGTGAAAGTGGAGGTGATTGTTGGAAGAGGAGAAAGAAAATACATATGTCAAAATTTTAAGAAACTATTAGATGGCCATACAAGGAAGACTTACCTAAAGAAAATTTTACATGTAAGTTGACAAGGGTAAGATTTCTTTCCATTTTTAAATCCTAAAATAAAGGTTTATAACAATAAAGAGCTAATAAACAATATATGCTATACGTACTTTCCTTCTTGAGAAATATTTTTATTGATAACTGTCAGGTTTGACATTTCAGTTATATGTGTCAATGGTTATTATTCATAACCAAACTTTATCTATTGAAGATTATTAACCACTGCATGAGTGTAAAAAATTTAAATATTTGTTGATAATATTTAACCTTTCAATAACAGAATCCCATATTGAAAGGTTATAATAGGAGTCTCATATTAAGGTATAGAATAAAGTAATTTTATAGGTAATCTTTACGATTGAACATCAAATAATTCGACCCTGAGATCTGAGATATATAAAAATAAATAACAATTTGCACGATACAAAAGTAACGTCACAGTATATACTATATGTATAACCGTTGTATTAAAATAAACTTAAATACAATGTGGAGCAAAAGTATGGAAACTCTTTAAATATCTCCTTTCATTTAGATAATATGCTGGATTCAAAACTGATGTGGACAGTGTTGCCAAGACTGCTTTACCAACTTTTATATTTTAAATAAGACCCTGTATATCAGTGGCGGATTTAACACTTAAGGGGCCTGAAGCGTTATAAATTTTTGGGGCTCCATAGTATAAATCAATTACTACAATTTATATACCTTTTATTTTTTTATCAAAAAGTAAATACATATAATTATTAATATCAGGCGCGAATTCACGGGGGGTGGGGTTGGAGGAAATTTCCATTCCAAAATTTTTTAAATAATCCGACTTTGTCTCATGCCGCTGTCACACGAGTGTGAAATGAACGTTTTTGTACGTGTTATACACTATAGTTTATCTACGACCACAAAAACATAATAAAACACCAAAAGCTAGGAAGAATATTTAACCTAGAATATGATTTGAGGTTGAGATGCTGGATTGTCAAAAGTAGACAATGCCCACATGGAAAACAGGTGTTAAAATTAAGAAATGTGTATAGCTCAAGTAATAATAGTTTATTATTTAAAATTAATACTGAAATTTGAACAATTATTTAAATTAATAATATTCTTGTTGGTGTCTTCAATTTTTTAAATGCCATAGACACGTTTTTATATGTATTTTGGACGTCGTCTTATTCCGCCGCTGCTTTTTTGTTAATGTAAGTAAATCATAACCTCAATTTTACAAATACATTGAATACCTAGTGCTCAATTTTAATGTAATTTGAAATAATAAATTTCCAAAACATTTGCAGATTTCCATTCCAAAATTTTTTAAATAATCCGACTTTGTCTCATGCCGCTGTCACACGAGTGTGAAATGAACGTTTTTGTACGTGTTATACACTATAGTTTATCTACGACCACAAAAACATAATAAAACACCAAAAGCTAGGAAGAATATTTAACCTAGAATATGATTTGAGGTTGAGATGCTGGATTGTCAAAAGTAGACAATGCCCACATGGAAAACAGGTGTTAAAATTAAGAAATGTGTATAGCTCAAGTAATAATAGTTTATTATTTAAAATTAATACTGAAATTTGAACAATTATTTAAATTAATAATATTCTTGTTGGTGTCTTCAATTTTTTAAATGTCATAGACACGTTTTTATATGTATTTTGGACGTCGTCTTATTCCGCCGCTGCTTTTTTGTTAATGTAAGTAAATCATAACCTCAATTTTACAAATACATTGAATACCTAGTGCTCAATTTTAATGTAATTTGAAATAATAAATTTCCAAAACATTTGCAGATTTCCATTCCAAAGACCGGTTATTCTAAATGTATGGATTAAAGCCATCAGAAGGATATATCGTTAAACCAATTTTACGTTAATTCAATAATAATTTTTGTAATAACTTTATATGGTAATTATAACTTTATATGCTGGTAGTCGACACAGTAGCTCAGAGGTCGCTCAGAAAATGGAAGGCCCAGGGTTCGATTTCCAGCTGGGGTGATAATTTTTTCTATATGGATTTGCATTGAAAATATAATTAAAAGTAAAATATTAATTAAACAAAATAAATTAACTTAAATAAAATACAAAATGAACACAATTATACGTGTTGATGAACGACTATTATACTCACAATTTTATAGTGATATGTGTATAAATCACAGATGAGCTGCCCCTAACTGAAGAGAATCAAAAGCTCGAAACAGCTGTCTTAAGGTGCCGTCTGTGATTTATACTTATATCACTATAAAATTGTGAGTATAATATAAGAGATTTTTAAAATTAAATTTATTAAAATTAATTTTTTGATTTGTAAGGTTAAGTTGTGGTCCGAATCACATATGGAAACGCCGCAAACAAAGAACGCATCAAACCATACATTAAGTTTTTAGCAACCATTTTATACTAGCTCAATGCCAATTACCTAAAAGATTTAATCGCGTATGTCTTTACATTTTGATACTGCGAAGAAGCAGCTACGACGTATGCGATACCGCATTTTTCAAAAGCTATGAAAATTTAAATTTTTTAATTTAATTTTTTTCATTATGTAATTTTTTATATGAACTATTTACTGAAACTTTGTATTATTCTAGAGGTCTAAAATTGAATGTGTATTGTTTTAAATGAATTGATGGACGGTGTCCACTCGCCTATTGTTCAACCTCGTGATGTACGTTTAGGTATTTCTGAAGCAAATACTTTTCAAACGATGCAAAGTTCAACCCTTGTTGCCATTTAAGAATTTCAACAATAGCGGCACTCGACAAACACCTCTTGCAATCAAACTCATATCAAAAGTTGGATTTTATGAATAGTTTAATCCTACCAAATGACAAATCTAAATGTTTGGTGCTATACTTTTTACGTACCCTGTATCGCCCTGTAAAATCGCGTATGTTTTTAAGTTGCCATAAAAATTTAAATAGTCAACCAATACTGATGAAACTTACTTTTAAGTATAGTTTCGATTATGTACAATAAGCACTGAAAACTCGTATGCCAGGTATGCAAAACTTTTTGTTTGAGAAGGTTTTATAAATCTACTGCGCCTGAAACTTTGGAAGTTTGCAAAAGCTGTTTGAAGCTTTGCATACTATTGCAAATGTGCATATACAGGGTGCCCATTATGTATGGAATATAATATATATCTCGGTAAATATCGACTTTATAAAAATATTTGTTATATAAAAGTTGTTTAACATTTATTTTTCATAATAATATAGCATTCAATTGTTTTTATTTTAGAAAACAAATGAGTAATGAATAACACTTTAATTTTTTTAAATAGCAATGTACCCTTTCATTAGGCTCATTTGATAGAGATTTTTTTTTCGCTTTTCGATGACCTAAAATTTTAGTACCCTTTTATCAGAAAATTTTTGAAAAAAACGTAAAAAATGTTTATAGAATTCCTTATAGAAAAATCGAAATTTTCTGATTTAAAGTATAATTTTCATGTTTTTCTATGGAATTGTTTGTAGAATTTTGAATTTTCGACGAAGTTGATACAAAAATATAAAATTTAATCTCAAATAGTATTGATTATTGGGTAGTTTAATTATTTACAATTAAATTTTACAAGTACAATAACAATATAATTGAATTTAGTTTTTAAGCATTAAACGGAAATTGTTATCTTCTTCTACTGTTTCTAGAATTAGTAGATGCTTCAGCTTTCAAAAACCAACAATAATCAGATAACATAAATTTATCGTATCTATCTTGATAAAGTTTTTCAGCCATTTTAATATCTTGATGAAAACGTTCACCCATTTAATCTGAAAAATCACTACAATTAGCTGGAAAATCATTGATATGCTTATCCATAATGTGAAGCTTGTAGGACATGTTGCAACCCATTGCTTCATAACTTTCAACTAATTCACGAGCAATTTCTTGATAATTTTGAGAACTTGTTTTACCAAGGAAATTTGTACAAAAGCTCTTCTTTCAGTTGATGATAAATATTTTTCAAATTGTTGTGAATTTTCGCTTTTTAAAAGTTTACGTATTTCTGGACCATCGAGTTGACCTGCTTCTAACTTTGGTGATGATTTATAATTAAGTAAATTGCAGATTAATTGATAAGCTGGACCATCAACTGATAGTTTTTTAATGAATTGTGCTATTAGACTAATTTTGACGTGTAAAGGTGGTAATAAAATATCAGTTAGATTAAATAAAGGTTGGGCGTCGGCAGATTCTTTACCAATAGTGGTTTGAACGTGTTTGGATATTTTTTTTGGTGATACTGAAGGTATTGATTATTACTACGATAGGTACCATACCAATCACAAAGAATACATGAATTTTTAATGGATGGATCACAACGCACTTTAAGCAACTTTAAATCTGCAATAACTTTACAACGGTATGAATTGTAGTTGGTTAAGTTAAGAGCGTATTGAACATCAGTATATGTTTCTTTTAATGATGGTGAATAGAGAAGAGGGATAGATAGATGTAAAATATCATTGTGAAGTAGAGCAATTTTAAAAGCTGACTTACTTGAATCAATGATTATTCATTGATTCAACGCCATTGATCTTGTACGTACTCATAATCCAACCAATTAAATAGACCATGAATATTTTTTAAATATGGTGTATCATTATGTTCATCAAATAAATTAAGTATATCATGATTTCTTTTTGAAGAATAACCAACTCGACAATCAGTTGTAAGTGCATTGTGTTTCAACATATTAGACGCTAGTACCATTGAGTCATCCTTAGTTAAGTTCTTTAACTAGTTGATTAAGTGCTGCTTGATCATAAGGAAAAAATTCTTTTGGATTACTTGGAGGATAAGTAGAATAATTCTGTTCGGTTTCAGAATCATATTCAGATGATAGTGACGATGATGATAATCGATCTTCATAACGAGCTTGTTTTGGGACAGGACATGATTAGATGATTGAAAACAAATCCAGAATAGGTTGAGCTACATTATGTTGACAATTTTTAGGCCATCGATAAGAAACTTGAAAACGACGATCTTTTTTCTGCTAAACACACAAAACATGAATCTTCATGATAGTAGAGTGCCCAGTGTGGTAAAACGTGTCACCCTGTGGGGGTTTTGAGAGTAAAAGCTGGGACTAGTTGTATTCGATAGCTTATAATTGATTGTTATTCCAAAAAAAGTTGGCTAAAAATTGGCCCGTGCAAAAGGGCACAATTAAAAATTTTGGAGTTATCTATCGTACGTGATGCACCGTTATTAGATCAATTTTTTCATGTAGGTTTGGATGTAAAGTTTGTAACCGTTTTTCTAAAAAAAATAAATAAATCTTTGCAAAGCATTGAGTCTTACGGGAACTATAAACTTTAAATGCTTGAAACTTCTGCGAAGCTTCAAAAATTAATTAATTTTAGGGTACTTTCGCGTTTATCAACTCATATTTCAGAAACGAAGCCTTTAATCGAAAAAAGTCGTTCTTATAAAATTGTAGACCGCGATCTTTCGCTTCTAACTTTGTCACTTTTATATTTTTAGAGATTACAATAATTCCGTAAAACAATAAAATTTAACACCAAACACAATTTAAATTGTATCGACGCCTGTAGTCCTCGATAAGCCCCTCTTGCTCTTCCGGCCCCGCGCGCAGCAGTTGTCCAAAGTGTTCTAGGACTAATAAATACACCTAAAAATGTATTTCGTTTCTCTTAAATTAATTATTAGATGCCTAATATAATAAATAATTTAAATAGAATAATATTTTTATATCTTCGTTATTTACCCATTACCTAATAATAAAACAGTATTCCAAAATAGTTAAAATTATAACATAGGAATTTATTTTTTCCAAAACACTTCATAACAAAGAATCTCGTAAGTAACTTGTTATTTTTTGGCTAGTATCATCTTCTGTAAAGAGATAGTAAATTACCCAAGAAAGAAAAAATGTAAAGACTTAGTTTCCCCTTACTAGGTATTAGTAGAGTTCAGCTAAGCCACGGATCACTGACACTACGGGTCACTACAACCCTACGTTTCATAAGAAATTAGTTTCAGTTGTGTATATTAAAGTATAAAATTTATGATATTGGAATTTAGGAGAATGTTAATATTAAGAAAGGGGCCAAACTGATCATTCTGGTGTGAAAACGGCAGAAATAAACTCGTGTTGTTTTATTAGAAGATAATTTGTTTAATTTACCGCGCAAATTATATTTATGATGGTATGTCACTGGTACAGAGCTTGGGCAAACCGATCAACACTAAGACATTCGGGGATTATTCAAGAACTTTCTCTTCGATCATATTTAATAACTCATACAAGGCTGAACGAGTAGATTTGGTATTAGATCACTATAACGACATATCAATCAAAAATATGATTAGAATCAAAAGAGGATCCGGTAAAACAATTGATACAATTAATGATACGGTCGAATTGCTACTACCTCGGCAATGGTAGTTATTTATTCATTGTACTTTTAATAAGAATCAGTTGACGAATTTCTTATCAACTAAAATCAGTGACTATTCGAGGAGCCAACATATACAGAAGCAATTTTTGCCTAGTAGATGATTTGTTGCATTCGAATCATGAAGAAGCCGACACACGGATTCTGCTACGTATATTATCTGCTAAAAAAACTGCTACAGCAAATGCATTATCGAATGCAGGGACACTAACGTTTTGGTATTTCTACATCACTTTAGAAAATATTTAACCCCAGAAGTCTAGATGAAGATCGGAAAAAAGGATAGCATTTGCTTCATACCAGTTCATCTCTTAAAAATAGAACATCTTTTACAAAATCTTCCAGCGTTTCATGCCCTCACAGGATCGGATACTACAAGTCAGTTTTCTGGCATCGGGAAGAAAACTTGTTGGAAAACATACCTGGCTTCATACAAATTGCTTAATAATTTCGGATTTCGATGAACAGATTTTTCAAAACTTGAACAATTTTGTTATTAAGCTTTATACCAATAATCAAAACGTTAATTCCATTAATCAGCTTTAAGGTATACTTGCAGGTTCTAAAGCTATTGATAAATTACCACCTACAGAGGACAGCCTAAAATATCATTGCTTACGAGCACACCACCAGTGCAACATTTGGCTAAATGCCTTAAACCCGATTCAAAACTATTTAAAATATTGCGATTTCACGGTTGGCAATTGAAGAGTAACCAGATTTTTCCTATCTTATAAACTCTTCCATAATTACCGACAGGCATTACAGTCTTATCAACATGCGGATGCAAAAAAGGTATACAGGTACATTTCTACATTTTTCACTATTTTCTTACGACCTTTACTTTCCGACTGCAAACAGAAATGGTGCAGTTGCAGGAAAAAAAATATTGCATGTATAGGTTCGTGTAGGTGCATGTGCAAAATAATGTGAACAATAAGCCCTTCAAATCCAAAATCAAATGAAGAAGGTGAGGAAAGCAAGGTCGACAGTGAATAATGTTGATAATAGTACACAGGCACATTCATGTCTTTACATTTTTTCGTTCTTGGGTAATTTACTATCTCTTTACAGGAGATGTACTAGCCAAATAATAACAAGTTAATTAAAGTTAAAATATTATTCTATTTATTCTATTAATTATTTATTCTAAAAAAATTTTTAATGCGTTTAAAGTTATATTAGGCATCTGTTAATTAATTTAAGAGAAACGAAATTCATTTTTAGGTGTATTTATTATCCCAAGAACATGGACAACTGCTGCGCGCGGGGCCGGAAGAGCAAGAGGGGCTTATCGAGGACTACAGGCGTCGATACAATTTAAATTGTGTTTGGTGTTAAATTTTATTCTTTTACGGAATTATTGTAATCTCTAAAAATATAAAAGTGACACCGTTATAAGCGAAAGATCGCGGTCTACAAATTTATAAGAACGACTTTTTTCGATTAAAGGCTTAGTTTCTGAAATATGTGTTGATAAACGCGAAAGTACCATAAAATTAATTAATTTTTGAAGCTTCGCTAGTTCCGGTTAAGAATCAATGCTTTGCAAAGATTTGTTTATTATTTTTTTTAGAAAAACGGTTACAAACTTTATATCGAAACCTACATGAAAAAATTGATCTAATAACGGTGCATCACGTACGATAGATAACTCAAAAATTTTGAATTGTGCCCTTTTGCACAGGCCAATTTTCGGCCAACTTTTTTTGGAATAACAATCAATTATAAGCTATCGAATACAACTAGTCCCAGCTTTTACTCTCAAAACCCCCACAAACATCAAAACTAAGCCACTTATTGGCCAGCGGGCACTCTACTATGATTACTAAATGAAAATTTTGTTTGATTCCAAATTGCAGGTGATGAATATTTTAACAATTTGCTTTTATTTGATTTCATATGATCTTTCATATTTGTAATAGACGAAGCGCAAATCAGATTAGATGAAGAGAATTTATCGGCACCATTTTGTCTAACATTCGTTCGTTAGCAGTTTGAATACAACGTACGATTTGCTTCAGCTAACGGATAACTTTTAGATTTAGTAGTGTAACGAATGGAAAACCCCTATACGCCGTCATCGAACATTCTAGATTCTGGCGGCAAGATGTGTGATTCATCAACGTCTGCATGTATGATTCTCGGCGTAAGTCATCGACGGCTGCGCAAAACAATACACCAACTAGTTTAATCCAGTACGTTCTAGAACATTTACATGTGGGATATAAATTGACCTTCGCGCACAGAAGGGAATTCAATTAGTGTTTAACCGGCGTATTGAACTGTGCTCTGTGTAATTAGTAATCGAATATTAAGTGATTTATTACACTTCAAATTGTTCATTGAAGAACGTGGCTTATTATCCATTTTATCGACTATTACAAATAAGTACCAAAGGTAACAAAATCTAGATGATAATTGTTTAAAAACAAAATGTAAAATGAATAACGAACTCTTTTAAGTAGGTGAAACAATTCTATGTATATTTATATACAATGTAACCGCAATTGCGAGAATTGTGTCACCACCAAACACGTGGACGCAATTGTAAAATACAACGAAGATCACATAAACACCATAAAAGATAAGTTTGATAAACGATAAGATAAACCAACGATGAGTTTGAGATGTGCAGTAACGTCACAAGCAGATCTTAATCAATAAATAATATTTAGGGTTTATGCGGTCATTCATAAGTCATAAACAAAAAACGATCTGTGTAGTGTGTTTTTATGATTACACTATCTTGATACAATGAAAAGTAAATATCTTAAGACAAATATCTATTAAACAAACAAACAAAAAATGTGGAAGACTTCACAACAAATGTGCCATTTTTGAACAAAAAATATATTTTCCCTTTAAAATAATGTAAATATATAAGTTCCGAAAACAATTCCATAGAAAACATGAAATTTATACTCTAAATCAGAAAATTTCGATTTTTTTTCTAACTAGAAATCTTCAAGAATTTTTTTCTCAAAAACTACTGGTCCGATTTTTCTCATTTTTTAGTATTTCACTAAAACGAATATGCTCTTCACAGTGGGCACCAAAAAAAGAAAAACGTTCTGAAACTTTGTTCTAAGACTTTTCAAAAAGTTCTAAAAATTTTTATCTTTTCAAATTTTCAGATTTTCATCTACTCACAAAAACGCGTTGATTGATACATAATTCATCTAGGAAAGTTTTTAAACATTCAATTTCGCAGCCTTGTGTAATAATTTATTTTAAGTATCCAACATAACCTAGAAATTAAAAACAATTCGTAGCTATTTTCTATTGAAACCGTACAGTGTTAATTTATCTACTTAAAGCAGATTCAGGGTGTATTTTAATGTTATACATTTGTTTAAGGTTGCATATGTAATTAACTGGGCAAGCAGTCTGCAAAGCAAAATATTCCATTGGATCAGTTGCGACAGATACCTATAGATGTTGATTTCAAAGAAACACGCAACTGTTCTTACAGCTACCGGTAAGAATTTAAGGATTAGGTTAGTCACATTAGATAGATTTTCTTTGATTTGATTTAGTTTTACATATTTAATTTTATTTTTAATAATTCTTGTACATCTAGGTTAAAAGCACCAGCAGTTCGTTCGCATCGTTTGTCGGCCGCAATTATTATGCAATGCTACGCTCGCAGCACAACGCGTGGGTTACAGTATTTTAATGCATGCCTTATTATCCGCCTAGTTACATAAAAAAGTAAATATTCTCTATTTTACTAAAAGGTTTCAATCGTGCTGTTTGTTATAATGCATTCAGCTTTGTTAAATTTTTATTGCAGTTATTAGAAAACCCCTTCTGCGTAGGTAGGGATCATGGTAAAACTTAAAAAACCAACTTCTTAAGGGGTAGTATTTAGTTGTTTCTAACAGTTGAGATATAAGGTGCAAAAACACAATGTTGCATCATCAACAACTATGCATGGAGCACAAACGAATAATACCGGAAAATATTTCTTGCAGTGTCTACAATAACGGCTTTTAACTTTTTAAGTTGGATCGAGTTGGATTTGGTTTTTGTATGAAAATAACCAGGAAGCTTTGGCTTTTTCTTCGACATAAATTTAAAAGCGGGCATATGCGGGCGTTTTTTTATAATCCCAGCAAAATTTGAACTTTAGCAAAATAAAAGCTCTTACAATTTAGGATTTCTTAAAATAAAAACTACAACACATTTTCATGTTTTTTTTAAGTTGTGTAGTTACAAATACTATGCCCCTTTTTCATTTTTAATTTTGATTTCAATAAGTTCCATACAACAAAAGTAATTTAATTTTAAATCTCAGCCTGGAAATGTCGAGAAATTGTTAGTCCAAAGTAGTGACAACTTTAAGCATCAAAACTTTTATCAATAACAAAGATTTTTAAATTTTGCCATCGGTTCTAGATGCCCTGAACATATTATAATCAAACGCCAATATGTTTTTTATTCTTTACACAAGTTGGATTTTTACGTCATTGCGCGGTTTTTGTTAAGGCTCGCCCCACAATGCGACCGCGAGATTTTGACCATCGAACATACGGATAATTTATGGAAAATGTGAAAGTAAACAGTACAGGTAACACAAACCTCTTATAGGTTTATATGCAAATCCTGGCACGACTGCAGTTAATGGCCTAACTAAGGTTAATTAATTCGTCAGTATTTCGCGTTCGTTACATAACATCTAGATGAAATTTACAGGATTTGTAGAGAAATAGCCGTACTTCAAGAATATCTTTGTCCTCCTTACCCCATACTGGCAGAAAACCACCTTAAGAAAACCGGTCTACCGCGCATTTATACCAAGTTTTTCCCTAATAATATTTCTATAGCATGTGCTTGTGAACAGGGTGGCTCGTTTATTATAGATCTACACCTTATCTCAAACACTTTTAGGTTTTTGAAACATTTTATATAAAAGTTGTGTATGTTAAAATAATTTCTGACTGTTTAGCAATGTAACATTTCTTCTTGGTTGTATATGGGTGTCACATTTCTGAATAGCGCTTTTAAAGACAACTTTAACTATACTAGGAACATGGATTTTTCCGGTTTGGTATCGATCTTATATGTCACACTATTACATATCTTCAGCCACTAAGAGCTCGAAAAGTTGATTAGCAATTTTCCTATGTCAGTTTGAATTAACCATTTACTGAAGATAAAAGTGCGTCATATATTTAAGTACGACACCAAACCGGAAAAATCCAGGTGCCTAGTATATAGTTAGAAGTTGTCTTCAAAAGTGCTATTCAGAAATATAATAATGTACAGGGTGTGCTATCAGAAAATAGCTATATTTGATCATCCCGTATACAACCACGAAGAAATGTGGCGTTACTAAAAAGTTATAAATTATTTATGTCATAAATAATCAATTAAATTATTCAATGCAAAAAAATATATAACTGGGATTACCTATAAAATCCATTATAATTAAATAGGAATAAATCGAATCTACAGGTACCACTTCTGATGAATATTATACAAAATTCTTCAGTGACATTTTTTTTATTTATTTCGAATCGTTTTGGGGGCGGCTTAGTTAAAATTCCCAAACACCCTATTAAGGTCCATCGTAATGTATATAAAGATGCGCATATTTTGTATGTACATACATACGAGGGTGGTTTGATAAGTCAGTGACTTTTTGAATAAACGATATTTATTTCGGCAAATAAGCGTTTTATTTCTCAACATAGTCTACTTTTAGCTCGATACATTTAGTCCAGCGTTTCTCTAATTTTTCTATTCCTTCCAAATAATAGGTTTTTTTAAGTCCCTCAAAATAGGCGTTTGTTTCAGTGATGACCTCTTCATTCGACTCAAATCTCTGACCGCCCAGCCATTTCTTCAGGTTTGGAAACAGGAAATAGTCACAGGGGGCTAAATCTGGAGAATATGCTGGATGGGGTAGCAGTTCGTAGCCCAATTTATGGATTTTTGCCATGATGACTTCACACGTCTGCACCCGTGCATTGTCTTAATGGAACAGCACTTTTTTCTTCGCCAAATGCGGTCGTTTCTGCTTCAAATCAAAATCGAATCTGTCCAAAAGCCATGAATAATCTTTGCCGGTGATCGTTTTACCCTTCTCAAGGTAATCGATGTGAATGACACCGCGTGCATCCCAAAAAACTGTGGCGATGACCTTCTTGGCCGACAGACCCACCTTGGATTTTTTTGGTGCACGTTCACCCGGAGAAACCCACTGTCTTGATTGTTCCTTGGTCTCTGGTGTAGTGTGATAGATCTATGTTTCGTCTACGGTAACGAAACGTCGCAAAAACTCGTTCGGATTGCGGCTGAACATCGCCAAACACTCCTTTGAAGTGGTCAAACGGTTGCGCTTATGGTCGAGTGTGAGCAATCGCGGCACCCATCGCGCGGATAGCTTTTTCATGTCCAAATATTTATGTAAAATGTGATGTACCCGCTCAGTTGAAATGCCTACAACCTTACCCACCTCATCATTCCATTCGATAAAATCATTCCATGGATTTTATCGACGATTTCTGGCGTGACGACCTCTTTTGGGCGACCTGAATGTTCGGCGTCACTTGTGCTGGTACAACCACAACGGAACTCAGTAAACCACTTCTTAACCATTGAAATAGATGGAGCAGTGAGTCCCCATAGTATTTATCAAGCATTTCCTTGGTTTCGGTGATGGTTTCTTTACGAAAAAGATAATGCTGAATCAGCACACGAAATTCACTTTTTTCCATTTTCGTTAAAATTCACGAGGTTGTTTACTTTTAATGGCTGTCAAACACAAACTAAATGGCGCAGCCTTCTCAAGATTTTACAGTAGTCTAGTCATAGATGGCAGTTGACGGGAGCAGTGTTGCATTTAAAGTGATGCGCGGGAAATTCAACAAGTCACTGACTTAGCAAACCACCCTCTTACATTACCCATTGGGACGTTGTCTTACTCATGCGACTAACAATGTCTTACGTTTACGTAATTAGCTATTGGCCAATAAATAGAATAGTCGACAGATACTTGAAACTATATAATAATTTATATATAAGTAATTTATAAAATATCCCATTTTTCATTTCCATGATTTGCATGCTTCCACGTAATGATTATTATTTGTAATATAGCTAATAAATATAAAATCACTTATTACCATCAAATACTTTATTTGTTACCACTTTAAAGCAGATCTCGGAAGTGGCTTTAAAATTCTAAAGAAACAATCTCATTCAAAATGGAAAAATGCATTACCAAATGCTTCCAGTAAAAAGTAATTAAAAAGGAAAAATGCTATTAAAAATCTAAATGCCAATTTTTTTGGGTACCGATCATCAGCCAAATTTATAAAACTGTAAATATTTAAAGGAAGAATTTGCAAGTAATTTATTACTGCATAATTTCATTTATTTTTTTTCTTGTAGAAGGTTTTTCTTCCATTCCAATGGTGCAAAACCTATGACAAGATTTTCTAGCCAAAGTGGTGATAATTATGGTAACAAGTTTCAAACATATGACCCGTGCAAGTTTGATGATGGAGCGCCACTAATAGGATTCATAGATAACAAATTTGTTGGACTAATTGGTAACAGACCAAGATTATATTATTTTATAACTTACCAAGTTGTAATTCTTTAGGAGTAGTTTCAAGTCCTCTTGGGTGCCAGAAGCATAGTTCTTGGTTTACGAACGTTAGTTTGTATGAATACTGGATACAAAGGACTGTTAAACAAGATATCTGGGCAGCCGACTGGTTTTAATATTCTTGTAATCATTAAGGATCATATTTGAGCTGAAATAAATCTGCGAAGAACAATAGTTTTTTGTGGTTTTTATATACATGGAACTACCCGTAATACGGCGTCAGTAGTAAATGCTCCCCTAACTAATGTTGCTAGGAAGATGCTGTTTTCAGTAATCATCATAAGTTTATTTACCTAACTATAAATCTTTCTAAAGGTTTTAAATATTCTAAATGATAATTCTTCAGTGAAAATTAGCTCTAACTCGCTTAATACTTTAGAGATTGTATTTATTTTAATATATCTGGATAGCAAATGAAGTATTCTAGATTTGCTGTTTTCTCAGTTTGTCCTCCCCCCCCGGGGGGGGATGTTGGACAACGATATCGTCAGACGAATTTAGGGGATTGATATACACCCTAAATAGCATCCGATAACGTACTCGATACCTTTTTACCTTTCAATGTACCACGGACAACAAAATCCGCTTTCAGATTTACTCTACTAGGATTCTTTTTACATTTAAAACTTCAATTTTTTTCAAAAAGGAGAGAACCGGATAAGCCGCCCCTGATTAGAGTCTATCAATACAGTAAATAAGGGTCAGATCACACATTGTAACTAGTTATATAGGGTGATTCAGAAATAACTGATATCCTTTAAATGGTAGGTAGAGCGGAGGTAGTAGAGCTAATTTACCTTGACAAGTATAGGTCAAAAACGAATAGTTTTCCAGAAAATGAATTTTAAAGTTTAATGAATTTTGGATCCAAAAGGATCCAAGGTCAGGACCGGATCCGAAATTCATGAATTTGTATCCTTCAGTATCTATCCTTCAGTATCCTTCATTAATACTATACAGGGTGATTCAGTAATAAAGGTAATCCTTTAAATGGTAGGTAGAAGGTAGTCAGTAGAGCGAATTTACCTTGATCCAAAAGGATCCAAGGTCAGGACCGGATCCAAAATTCAATAAAACCTTAAAGTTAATTTTGTGGAAAACTTCGTTTTTGACCTATACTTGTCAAGGTAAATTAGCTCTACTGCCTCCCCTCTACCTACCATTTAAAGGATATCAGTTATTTCTGAATCACCCTGTATAACATTTTATTGTCTGCTATGATTAGGATTTTGACTATAGTTTTAAATTAGGTTAGTTATTACTCTGTCAAAAGTTGAGAATTTAACTTTGTACTCTGTATTGTCTAAAAGTAGATTTTCAATTTCATATTGTGTAATATAAACAAGCTTTTTGCAGAATTTTTAAAATGGTTATTACTAAAAGAATATTTATTAGATATTTTCTGTTTTGATATTCATCAATTAGTACCCACATATTGCAGAGGTTTGATAACAGCGATAACGAACAGACACGAAAGTAGAAATTCTGGAAAATAAACATGTGTTAACTGGCACTTATCATGTAGCATAATATGCTACATTTATCATACATATACTGTTCCGACAGGAAAATCTCACTCGATTTTTATCATGTATACTGATTTTTCTTAAATTTTAGGTGAGTAACAAAGACTTTTCATGACATGACACAACTTTGACACAATATCATAGGCGCGTCAAAAATATCTATTGCAATGAAAATAAAATAATATTAGTTGATTTTATTATGAATATAAAAAAGTATATTTTGCAAAAAGAATTTACAACAAGATACATCTTTTTGATTTGAAAACTACGTTTACTATTTATTAAATTGCATTTTATAACATATGTCATTAAAAGAAAGTATGCCACTGAATGTGAGACCGCTTACAAAGGGAAAAATCGTAAGAAATTTTCCTGCCGAAATAGTACATATTGTTACATAAATGAGCATAATACCAAACACTACAATTACATCTGCAGATAAATTAACCTTTACTGCTTAGCAAATTATTTAAAATATGGCTGTTGAATTTTTAGAAATAAAAGTTCTTTAAAAATGTTTAGATTTCTCAGAGTATTAATCATAATCAGCTAATTATTTCAACGAAAAAGCAGATCCTCTATTTTACTAACATTGACAAGATAATACTGCAACGTTCTTTTTAAAATAATAACAAAAATGCTGTTTAAATCGTCTATTCATAAGAGAAATATTAGTTTACATGCACTAATTAATTAATTAAACACTATAATCATAAACTATTTAACAAACTATTTAAATGCTAGATATTTACAAATTTATTTGAGGACTATTTATATAAAAACTATTTATGTATTACAACAATTATTAACATTTAATTATTCACTAATATTCGACTATTAACTAATTATTCAGAGTACATTTCACTACACCGGTTAAACATTAACTGAACTCCTACCCGCGGCCTCAATTTATATCTTTCACACGATAAATCATACATGCAGGTGTTGATGAGTCATACATGCAGGTGTTGATGAGTCATTCATGCAGGTGTTGATGAATCATACATGCAGCTGTTGATTGCAAAGTTGTTCTAAAATTATAGTTACTAAGTAATACTTTATCTACCGCTATATATCTAATATTGGAACCTACATAAATTGAAAAATATAAAAAGTTACTTAGTATTCGTATTTTTGTAATCATTTTCTTGCCGTTTGGTTACGAAAGATTACGAAGCTCGAGAAGATCCAAGCTTATACCTACTAAAGTATTAGGTACTTAACAATAAGTAAAGAAAGTCCCTATTCTTACGCAGTTATGTATTTTAGATTGTATCAATTGCCGGTCGGTAGTTAGGACTTGTATGTAAAAGTAGAAGTCACTGTATGGCATTAGCTATTGTAAATGATTACGCGGTAGGCAGTGTTGTAACAGATACATTATTTTGTGTATCTAGATACAGATACAGATACTATCAGAAAAAGGCACCTAGATACAGATATAGATGCTTTTACAGTGAAATATCTAGATCCAAATATAAAACGTTACATAATGTATCTAGATACATGGTACAGTTGGCAAGATGCCCTGGACCGACAAGAATGCGTCTTCCTCACACAATCGATAATATCATCATTCTGTAACAATATCTATTGTTGATAGAGTCACTACAATCTAGTCAGTCAGGCCATGCTGGCGGATCCTAGTACCACAAACGACGCCATTTTGGGGCGAAAAAAGCCCGAAATTGTTAAATATTATTATCCAGATTGAATTTAATTAGATTCACGTTTAGTTAAAGGTTTTTCTACATACTTTCCATTCTGACAGCCCGAACTTGTAATATATCAGATACGTAAGATGCGAGTAATTTACGAAATACTAGATTTCAGACTTCCTATGCCCCAATATGGCGTCGATTGCGGTACTCTAAGACGCCAACTTGGCCAGGCTGACTAGATGTAGTGACTCTAATTGTTTAACGAGGTGACTACCATCTAGTAGATTTCAAAACAATTCCATAAAAAATTAGTTTAATTACGCTCGGTGATTTATTTCAAATTTAAAATTCCACACATCATTTATCATAGTTTTTGTACTATAAAATTATAAAAATATTAAAATAGTATCTGCACAATATAGATACACAGATACTACAGAAAATGTACCTAGATCCAAATACAGTTACAAAATTTTAAAAGTATCTAGATATGTATCTAGGTACATACCATAAAAGATTCTAGATACATTACAACACTGGCGGTAGGTGAAGACGCATTCGATGTGTCATTTTAACAGTGGCTTTGTCATGTTATGTGTTTTTACAAACCTTGTAACATATTCACTAAAAACTGCTCCACGATCAGACATCAATTGTAACGGCCTTAATTTACTCTTACTCAAAATACTTACTGAGAACAAGGACAAGTCCGTACTTACTTTATTTATCCGGATAAGATATCTTGTTAACGAATTATGTCTCATGGTAGGTACTTGTTTCTTAAGCTCATATATTGTAAAGAAAAAATAAGGTTTGTTGGAATAATAAGAAATATGGGCGCCACTCACTTGAAGTCATCAAAATACATTATCGGTATCTACAAGTGAGAATAGATTGAATAGACTAATCATATCTTCATAAATAACTCCAACAAATGATTGGCCCAACATTATCACAACCACGCCTAGTTGAATTCTCATTTATTCGTAGATCAAAAAATCTTGATTTTTTTAAACGATGGAACTACATTTTGATTAATATGCTAAGAGGTATCCCTTTAAATATAAAAATTATTCTGTCATAACAACAGGTTTTAATTTAAGAGGTACATATACTCGTAAAATCTTAAAGATTAAGACGTCTTACTTAGAAAATATTGTTCATCAGCTAATCCTTGATAAGATTGTACAATCTATTTAAACCCACAAACTTCACAACACTATATTGCCTTTTTATACACTTTTAATTACAGGCACCAAGTGCCTCTCACAGGTAGCTGAAGGAAGAACTGTGAATCCTAATTTTAACTCATAAAACTCCAATAGAAACGTCAGTTATTTACAAATTTTCATATTAACACAATCTTAATTCCCAGAAGGTTGCGCTATTTTAACTCAGTAATATTGCGACCTAGCACAAAATTGGGCACTCCCACAATATAAGTATTGCAATGAAAAGCAAAAAATGAAGGTTATTAGTTTTAAAGTTTAAATTATTATTGAATTCCCTTTACAAATCGTCAACTAACGACACACTAGATTTATTATAAATTCGGTAACACGAAGTGTTAAACTTTAAATTTAAATAAAAATTGTGTTTTCTTCACTAATCTTAACTTAACTAATCTTCTTAACCAACGGCACACTGGATTAATTGTTAATTTCATTAACACGAAGGACTAAACTGTAATATAAAAGGAACGGAAAAACCACCGATAACGGAAACAACTTATACGCACTTGGCGGACAATATCAAAATCTCGCGGGTACTGCGTTCCGCTTAACGAATTGTCCGAGACTTTTCGTTGAAAATTACTTCTACCCGAGTAGCTAATATTCTTAAGAAAGGGAAATATAAACACCCTATCAAGTGCTAAAGTGACGTACTTTCCGCCAATGGGAATATGCCTTCTAGAATCTTTGATGAATATTTACAGGGCAAGGACATGCTTTCTAGCAAGAAACCTGATATTTAAAAAAAATATTGCAGACTTCTTATCTGTAGATTTCTAAAGAATCTATTTAACAGACACGAAAATAAGCACGTAGAGGAATATAATTTGGTTTAAATGCATTTTGTACGTGTCATTTTATCTATAAAACTTGTATCTGCGTGAGAACCTTGAAAGTTTTTACAGCTGCTTCTATGTTAACGAAAAACATTATTATTATATTCTGATCGGAATAATAGCTATTTATGTAACAAGTACATAATGTAGGACTTTATAGACAAGCCCAGTTTATGGCCGAGCGAGCGAAGCGAGCCAAGTCTATAAAAAGGGCAAGTCTATCAGGTCCGATTATGTAAGAGTTCCATACAAAGCTTTATGTTCGATTCTTAAAATTGTTGTATTACTTTATTACTTGTATTACTTACAGTTGCCATACTTTATTTTACTACTATATACTTTATTTTACTACTACCACTTTATTTTACGAGTACAATAATAAGCCAGTTTACTGCCGCAAAACTACAATAAACAGTACTTTATAATACAATCGGACATAAATTCTGTTATTTTAAATTGACAAAAATATTCATATGTACAGGGCCATACTAAGATTATTTTGAATAAGTACATTTTCAAATGTATCAAAATGGATCTTAAAATTTAAGTACGTTACAACCTTTTTCACATATCATTGTACTTGACTCCTCGTTCTTTTTTGCATTGTTATGGTTTCACCAATGTATGGTAATCGCGTTTACTTTCAAGATAGTTTTAAGTTGCAGAGTATAGCACTCAAGCATAGCACAACTCAACAACTTCAACTTGTCATATTACATTGATTTTTCAGACATATTGTAACATAACATCTAATAAAACAATTTTTACATTATAGCAAGCGCCACGAAACTTGGCAAGAAGGCAGAGTGCGTAGTAGGCTCTTTTTGAAAAACTTTGCCCACCGGTGTACTTACACTTACAAGTCAGAGTCGAACGTTTGACAGTTCCAATAATAAGGTTTAATTTTTTATTTCATTTCTTATTTCAAACAATTCTTTATATACTACAATTAGTAAAATAAAGTATAACTTGATCTCCGTTGTCAATGACACCGGAGTTCAAGACGTTCTTGATCTCCGTTGTTGTTGGCAACGTAAAAATCATTTGATGTTGCATAACAGCCATACGTGATATGCTGCTTTTTATCTCCTTGGTTACGCGTATGATGACACAGACAAGGCAACTTGCTTCATTATACAATAAATTCGGATGAATTTTAAAAGGGAGAAATTAGGATTGAAATACGAAATAAAATAAAACAACTTATGCAATACGGAGATCAAGCTTCTTTAAGTCCTCGAAGATGTTATAACGCCTCGGCGTTATAATACATTTTCTCGGATTTAAAGTATCGCTTGATCTCCTAATTACATAATATATAATAAATGATAAGATGAGAGAAAATAAATGTCATAATATAGTTTCGGAAAATAGTATTTCGAGTTTTTAGGTATTTTAAAATAACTAATTCACCGGCAGAGACATCATCAACAAAAGCGTCGTAACCTGCAGAAGTATCAGTGAGAACAATAGAAAGAATAGTGAAAGAAGGTAGTAGTGCAACATCCAGTGAATTAACGGCTTCTGCAAAAACATCTGAAAATTTCAAAAGCCCAGAAAAAACATACAAGACACTCATTGGTAACTGACATCCCAGAATACAAGATAAATTAACTTCGTGATATGATACTACTTTTCACAAAACCGAAAGATCTCGTGTAACCGTAGAAAATCTGAAAATGAAAGATGATCTGTACTGGCATGGGTCGAACTTTTCCCTTAGAATAATTTTACGTAACATGGGATTTTGCTGAAGAAAAAAGCAATTAAATAGAAATGTTCTGATAGAAAAAATGAGATAAGTAAAGTGTTTAAGAAATATTTGAATAAATCAGGTGCTATCAGAGTCAAGGGCAACTCAGTGTATATTTAGATGAAACATATTTGCATATCACCCTTACTTCGTTAAAACGAGAACGAAATGAGCGACAAAAATATCAAAGGTTTATTTTCGAATATTTCCAAAGGAAATAGACTGATTATAATTCACGCAGACGGCTAATTCACGTGAGATGGACTAGATACCTAATTGCCTTTTAATGCTTTAAATCTTGAACGAAGACGGGTAATTACCACAATGGACGTCGAGAATTATGGTAAATGGTTAAAAGATATCGCATTCCAAATCTGCCACTACGATCTGTCACTGTTATTAATAATGTGCCTTGTCGCATTGTACAAAATAAACCGCCACCTACATCAAATTCCAGGAAAGCTGACATGATAAACTGGCCAGGGATTCTAAACTTGATTGGAATTTTAGCCTCGGAACCATTCACGTGAGGTTTTAGAGACTGAGGGTCGTAATCAGAGGTAGAGATAGAAAGTAAACACTGGTCACAAATTAATTATATAATAAACAACAAGTCACAATACAATGGGTGACAAACATGAGTATGAAGACAGTTAGGTTCTCCTAAGACTAACATAAACATGAGAGTGATCGCAACCACACTGTACTAGCACTATGTCCTACAACTAAGCGTTAGAAAACCAGGTAAGCGGTACTCCTGGATACTAGATCCTAAAATACTGCAACTAAGTACATTAGGGATCAGGTAATCAGTGTCCCTGGACACCAGATTCTAGATCTCTAATACTAAGCGGAGGGGATCAGGTAATCAGTGCCCCTGGACACCAGATTCTAGGTCTTCTACAATAAATAATAAAAAGTTACTTACCAGCTTGCTTCAAGATGTTGATTCCATGGAGCCATTTTCACGACTAAATATTAGGCTTGAAGCAAGCTGTTTATATACTGTATCCTCATAAACATTGCGGGTGCCATAAATGTATAAATGAATATATTATTCTGCTGAAATGAATATATAAATGCATAATGAGATGCATCTTAGAATAGATTATCCTAATGGGATATATTATCATATAAATGGCGAGTCATAGGCGAAGCGGCCGCAGATGGTCGGATAGCATAGGCAACTGCTGCATAGACGACTGTAACCTTGGTAACATTTGCACTGAATGAAATGTAAGTTGAGGAATTATGAATTTATTCAATTCGAAATAATTCCGTTAGTAACAATAACAGAAACTGAATGAAAGCAAAGGCGCCAACATGCCATTGCAAAAAAGGAAGATAAATACCTCAGCCGAGAAATACAGTTTACAAATTTGTTCAAGACTTTATAATTAATTTTAGTGACAACAGTGATACTACTTCCTCCGATGAAGAATGTAGTTTAATATTAGATTACGTTTATTTTATTAGCAGTACGCACGTTGTCGGTAATACAGATTTCCGTAATGTCATATAAGCGTGACAGGGGTAAAATGGCGGTCGTCTAATCAGAGAGCAGTAGATATGTTTCAAGATGGCCACCAACCAATCAAAGAGCAGTAGGCGTGGTCTAAGATGGCCGCCAACCAGTCAGAGAGCAGTAGGCTTGGTCTACAGGAGTGGGAGTAAATAATCAGAAACAAGGGGTGGAGCTAGCCGAAGGGAGAAGGGGAAAAGGGCGTGACTAAAAATAGGAACAGTGGGGGGGGGGGGGCTGGTTAGGTGCCCCAATACCTACTGATATTACTTCTGATTAATTATTACTCCTGACTAATTTTGAACTCGTTATCAAAAGTGGAAAATTGAAACATATTTAGAAATAGTAATTTCTTTATTAACTGTACTAATGTAAATATCAGTACAATATATCAAGATAATTTACAAACAACATTTATTCATGCAGGAAATAATCACGCCAAATACCACGCGTGAATGCTTGATAAGATTTTGACGATTTTTTGTCAAAATGGCTTGCTCTAAAGAAATACGTCCCGAAAATTTTTTCATTCAAAACCCCTGGTGCTACGCACTCAAGATTTTGTTGCGCGAAATTTGCTCGACGTATTTCTGACTATACTGGGGCCGCCGAATAGATGTAGCACAAAAAAAAGGAAGGCAGCACAGATTGTTCTGATTGGTTTTATGTGAAAGTGACATTTACAATAAAACATTTTTGCATATGAATTGTTAATTCATTATAAATAATGTCACTTCGGGAGATGCTAGTATAAATAATAACCATACATTTTAAAAAAATTGCAGTTTTATTAATTTAATAAAAATGTTATTAAAAGTTCGAGAGTAAGACAGTTTGACAGTAAACGAATTGATATCTTTTTGGTACAAGTAAACATGCCTTTCAATTTGAGCGGTATATTTGAATGCTACCAATAGAAAGGTTTTGTTAAAAAGAGGGGGTAGTTGTAGGCGGTTTTAATTACTATATCTGTTCAGCGTCCCGAGTATAGAAGCTGAGAATAGATCGTCTGGACAACGTCGTTGTATAAGTATAGTATACTAATGATATTGATGTTGATTCTGGACAGTTTTACTTCCATTTAACCCCATTCCCGCACTCCTGAAGGAGCACTGCTATTTGAAGCCACAAATGCGGCCATCTTTAGTTATTAAATACTAATTAAAGCTTTAATGTTAAAGTGGTTTGTTTCAATTAAATCGAAAATACATAAAAAAAAATTACGATGGAATAAATCTTTATTAACTCTGTATTTATAGTTTATAGTTTTAAACCGTTTACTATGGACGTGTTGTTGGTTACTATTTTTATAATTTTATCAAATGTTTACGGTAAGACAATCTATTTAAAACTTTTGTAAAAGTAACTTTGATGTAATCTATGGATATTTAAAGTTAATTTAAGCTTATTTTTATGAACTTATAGATAGTCGTTTTCTACTGAAGCAGTCCCATTAGTTCATTATCATACCCAACTTTCAACATTTCTTTCATATTTTGTCCGATATTATAGGCCAAATGTAAGAAGAACAAAAAACTAGAATAACAGATTATAGATTAACACGTACAGATAGTGAAAGGTATTCATAAGGGATCTCATTAAATTATTATGCCACGCGTATTACTTTAAAAACTACAAATCGTCAAAACGATATGACCAATTAGTTTCACCAGTAAAAATATTAATGTTCTATTCAAATTTTATTTCAGTACACATAATAATAACAGGGTAGATGGTAGACGAGTAGTGTGGAAGCACGACTTGCATTTCAAAGGTCGTGGGTTCAAATCTCACTCCCACCACCTCTGCTATGGGTATGTGAGATTGTGATGCATGCTCAATAGAGCACATACATGTAGCCTTAGCTGCTGGTTCTCTCGTAGATCAGGCGTAAAATAAAAATAATACTAGCAGTAATAATAATACAAACTCCGGAGCAAACGTATAAATACCTAGGATTATAACAGAGTCTAAATATATAAGAAAAAAGTAATAAGGGCGTCATAAAGAAAGAATACTTCCGAAGGGTTAAGTCAATTCTTAAAATCTTAATGCGAACAGCAAGATAATGATACTAAATACTTGAGCTCTACTAGCATTATCATACACCTTCGGTGTTTTACTATGGACTAAAACCGAATTGGAAGCACTAGACAGAAAAGTGAGAACAACACTCACCAAATACAAAATGCTGCATCCTAACTCAGCAATAGAGTGATTATACCTTCCTAGAGCTGATGGTGACAGGGGTACTATCAACATTCAAAACTGCTACGAGAGACAAACATAGCCCTTAAAAAATACTTCAAGAACAATAACTTACCTTTTTACGGAAGCCTTAGAACGGGAGATATCTCAATAGTTTACATCAAGAAGACCCAAATTCCAAACTTTCCAATATTTATCCAGTGATTGGATACTTATTTACCAAGACGGAGGGGGCACTACTAGCGATACAGGATCAAGTAGTGCCGACAGGATACAATGGATACTACGAGAAACATAGAATGAAAATGTAACTGGAAACAACGAAGTGCAGACTCTGCAACTAAACGGAAGAATTGGTACAACATCTAATATCAGCTTACACCTACATCATACCTGAGTAGACACGAAAATATGGGAAATGTGCTACACCAACTCCTTGCCTAACAGACCCTACTCATCAGCGAGTTACACACCAGTACAATCTGCAACCAGTACTTGAAAACACATCCTTCAAATTGTACTAGGATTATAGTATTATAACTGACCGAACCATACAACATAACCGACCACATCTAATTCTGATAAACAAGGAAACTAGATATTGGTGCATCGTAAATTTCTCCATCCCGCTAGATGACAATATTAGAAGAGCGTACCGAGAAAAAATAAGTAAGTATAAAGAATTAGCCGACTATATACAAGAAATGTGGAGGATACAAAGAACAGATATAAAACCAATAATAATATCTGCAAATGGTTTAATACACAAAAAGTATTTATCAATCTTAAAGAGTTAGTCAATACTAGATGCCAACTGCTTACTCTAATCGGTAAGCTTTAGTAACTTGTTGCTTTTGTGGAAAAACGAAAAAAGAATTCAAGCTCGGATCCTCACCTCTCTTACATCGCGTAGTTCAATAGGGTTTGGGTCATCCAGCGCTAGGTAGCGCTGGCTGTCTCGCCGAATACCGAAACACATGAATGAAAACACAATGCTTGTACTTAATAATTTAAGGATAGTCAATATTAGTCAATATACCAACTAATGCTATTACATGAATGCAAAAGGCAGTTATATACTTAGCACTACCAGCGCCGTCATTTGGATGTTGAGGTCCCGGGCACAAATATAGACCGGAGGATTTTGGGTCCCCAGTAAATAAAAAAGTGATATATACAGGCCATACAGAGTCTAACCAATATAACTAGAAACCTCGCAATGGGGGTAGCTGTAATTGTTTCGAACATTTTCCTTATCAACATGTGCTAGTTTTCTTGAAAATCGCATTTTAAATTTTAAGTACGCCCTTTGTAATCTACATTAAAAATACGAAACAAGAAAAGTAATTTTTTTGCTTGTTTATTTTTAATGTAATGCGAGTACAATAGGCATACTTAAAATTTAAAATGCGATTTTTCAGAAAACTAATAGTAAGCGAGTATATGTTGATAAGGAAAATGTGTATGTTCTAAATCATTACATCATTATCCTCCCATTACGAGGTTTCTAGTTATATTAGTTACACCCTGTATACAAAATGTTCTCGGACGCACGTGAACGCAGTGGCCACGTAAGCACTACTAAGCACTGTAAGCACTGTTGCTATATGGGTCAGGCGAACGGGATTTTTCCACTACCCCCATCGTTTTAATCCGGTCAGCGGTGCGAGACAAATTTGTTTAAAAACGTCTCACCATTTACCCGTTTATAAAAACGTTCAAACGGTAAGACGTTTAGGAATTTGGTGCGCTTCATTTGAAAAGTAAGCTTTAGCTTTATATAGAAGAACTTTCATGACCATTACTCAGTCTATTTTATGAATATGTAAGATATACTTACAGGGTTCACATAAGAGAGTGGCATGATTTTGCAGAGACGTCAGTAAAACAATTAGGGCGCCTTCAATTTTTTGTTTATTATATGGTGAAAGACTCAACAAGTTTAATCAATGTTTAATAAATTTCAATATGTGCACCAGCATTCGTTATGGAGACTTCAAAACGATAATCCATTTTCTTCCACGCATTAATCAGCATTTCAGGAGTAACGGTTTAAACAGCTAATCTTATTCTATTTCTTAAATGCTTTTGTATCATTAATTTTTCGGAGTATACAATGTTCTTGATATAACCCAAAAAAAAGTCTGAAGTAAGAACAGTTAAATCCGGGCTTTTAGGAGGCCAGACGATAGGGTCGTTTCTACCTATCCATTTGTAGCCAAATTTTACATTTAGAGCATTTCGCACAGCATGATTGAACACCAACATTGCCACCAACAATATATATTGTTCACATGCGGTGGATTCTTATTATATTTACTCACGTCAAAATATACGTTAAACCCTGATAAGTGATTTCATTTCTGTCATTCATACTACACACTGCGCTTTTTCTCCGTCTGAAAATATATTTTTTGCAACACTTGGATGTAGCTCAAGAAGCAAACAAAATTTAATTAAATATTATTCCACTAGAGATTATGCGACCTATCTAACATGTTTGTAAATGGGGTAGCATAAATTCCAAAACGTCAAAAATCATAACAGTATGAAAGGTAAACATTCTGTTTGTTTTTAGGCGACACTAATCACAATCAAGATAACAAATATCCGTTATTGAAGAACAGCTCAGACGGTAAATCCAACCGAAATAATGGGCACTTACCGCCCTTTGGAAAGAACAAAGCTCGGTCCAGCCATGAGTGGGGTCGAAGTGACGAGGATCTTATGTATCCTGGCCATGGGCAATATTCCGAGAGCCAAGAATCCAGACACCCAGCCGAAATCAAAATTGGCACATTTGCTTACGTTCATGATCATCCATATGTAGTAAGCTTATTAGCAAGAAACGACAAGGTAGACAATAAAGCTTTCTATGAAGATAGTGTTGAGTTTTTTTGTGGTGGTACAATAATAACTTCAAAAGCAGTTCTAACTGCTGCGAACTGTCTGGTCAGGATTCTATGGGTAAGAAAATAATTTCAAAAATACAATCCATTGACTTTAACCTAACCTAGTCTAACCTCATATTTAACTATAGAAAATGCCTAATATTATTTATCCTAGTCATTACACAGAAAAAAAAGCTGGTTATGAAAAGAGCAACCCAAGTAAATTACAACAGATTTTCAGGTTTAGTCATTATATCTACATTTATTTATTTTTTAAGTCGCTTGAGTAATGTATTAAAACTTTCCAAGCATACACCTCGTGACCACATTGACCACTTTAGCTTTCGAAAAGTCGATTTTACTTTACTCTTGAAAACTGTAACGTATAAACTTCTTTCCAATAAGTAAATTTTCTTTAAAATGGATGTTGCCATTATTTTGTTTCTTTACGATCTGTTTGGTATGAAACTTATGTCGAATTTATAGGTTTTAGAATAGGAAATAAAATCAAAAAGCAACGATGTACAAGAGTTTAATAAAGAGATTCGTTGACAAGTGAAGCCTTCGAACTTAGGTTCGTTTGAAAGCAGCTGCTATAAATCACCCAAGATATTTCTTTATTCTATATTATCCTACATTATCGTTTTAGTTCATTGGTGTGGTGTCAATTTGAGAATTTTCATCCCTGAATATCTTTGATACTATACATATGCACTTTTTTTACTGCCGATTTTAGAAAAAATATTTTTATAAGCTATATTCTTTCAGTGGTAATACATATTCCAGAATATTCCAAACAAAATCAATTTTCAAAAACAAAAGCCGACGAAAAAGATTCTTCTATATGAATTTGCATTCAAAATATAATTTAATGTAAATCATTAATCAACTTAATAAATAATAATAAAAATTAAAATTCATAACTTCATAAAAAATAACTTCATCTAAAATTTATAAAATCAAATATAGATTTTATTGTCATCATTTCTTAATTTATACGCTTAATCTATACGCAATATTTAAAAGTGCTAATAAACTACAAGTGCTAAATAATAATAAACACGCGTTTTGGATTAGTGCACATAATCACGTGATGCATCTGAACTGGGCAGTACCACTCAAAGCAGCGGTAGACTGCGCATCGCGCCTATATGGTGTTATCATTATTTTGTTAATTTACTACTTATCTAAAATTATTTAAAAAATTTGATGTTATTTTCGTTTTCATTCACTACTTCAAAGCCCTCGAAGACATATATTCGTGTCTCAAAAACACTTATTTTAATTTAATAATAAACTGTCAAAACTGTGTTACTATTTAAAATTTGGAGTTCCTTTTTGAAATAAATACTACTCTCAAGGGAAAAAACGCACCACTTGAAAACGCACCAAAAATACCAAAATTTCATTTCGGCGGATTTTGGACGAAAATGGATGAGCCTTTTCGTACTAAAAAGTTTGAACTGTCTAGTTTAAGGTCGTGAGAGCGAATGTTACGTTTAAGCCTTTTTGCCTCCCGCCAACCCCCGAAGAATAAAAAGTGTTTTTGATTCAAAAAATTTCAATCTTTAACAGCTTGTACGGTGTACATCAAAAATCGTGGATCCAATCGACCGCCTGGGCTATAAAGTTCAGTCTTTTTTCTGTAAAGTTTTCAAAAGCTTTAGTGCCTACAATGATTTCGCGCGAAGTTATGATTTTGAAATTTACCCTGCATTTTTCGTGTGTTTTTTCTCTTTTCGTTTCTGCCAGCGACATTATTATCGGTTGAGTTTAAACTTTTTCTTTTCCAAATTCAAAAGATTTTGGAAAATGTTTTTAATAAATAAAACCATTTTTTATTAACGTTCATTGCATGTTTCTAAATTTTAATGTATCGATTTTTTATTTTACGAGTGTTTTGAAATTAATCAGTTTCAGAAAGTTATTCGAAGTGTTACAATGCCACAATTAACGGACATTCAACGTGCGAAAATTATTGCTATTTTGAAGGAAGGAGTTAGTATGCGACACCGACAACCTCCTCGTGGTGCACATCGGGTAACGGTGATGTCGGCGGTTACACGTAAAAAAAGATCGTAAATCAGCAAGATCGAATCAGTGAAAGCATTCATAGGAGACTGAAAGCACTTATTTTATGGTCTAACTTTACTGTGCTACAATAGATTAAATTAATTATTTTAATTGTATTTGACAGGATACTATTGGTATGAAATCAATCTTAAAATAATCTTAATGTTTCACTTTATATTTTCCCCAATTAGGTCCCAGGTAGCAAAGTCACGTGAAAATGACGTGGAAAACTGGCCACTGACTGACGTAAATATGGTCGTTGTATGACGTAAATATGACGTGTTCTTCCTAATGTCTCAGACCAATGTCGTCATATGCTACATGTTAATTTCACGTCTTACAAACACGTTAATTTGACGTTTAAGGTTATATCGAAAAATATACAAAAATGTAACATATATTGAAATATTATTATTGTTATATACTAAAAATAAAAATTACAAACAAAAATTTGCACATCAAAATTAAAGATAACATAGTTCACGGTCTAGTTTCCTTGACGTTGTCCTATTATTTCTAATGACATCTAAAGTTAAAATGTTTCTTTTGAAGACTTTAACGATAAATCAAATACTATGAATAATAGGCATCGTCACAAAGTGTTACCCACAAAATGGGGACTGCTAATTGGTTGACGGTGACTAGTTTTAGCCGCAGTTAAATCTGTCGTCTGCCAGCTAACTAGTGTGAGGTTGTGGGTCTCACAAAAGGTCTTCTGTAATGGGCAGTAAGAGTCGTCAAAAATAGCTCCAGTATTTGGAAAAAATCTCGAAAAAATCTAGAAAAACAACACATTTGCGACTACTACCAATCACTTTTTGGTCGACTTTTTCCTCGACAGCTGAAAATCCAAATCCCAGATAACACTCATATAACTAAAAAGTCTATACAGTGCTTTATTATCAATTAAGACAAATTAACAGTTAAATCAATTAAGTGTAATATTTTTAATCAATTGATCTTAGCCTTGGCAAAAATTATATCCAGGCTATTAATTCTTATGTACACTTGAACGGGCTGAGAATTCATGCTAGCGGGACTAATTACTCTAAACCTGACAAAAACTCAAGTCTCAAAACAAAGTAATCAAAATGGCACAGTAAAATTAACGCGACTACTGGTACCAATCATTTTGCGCAATCATTAACCCCAATAAATGTTTAATCATTACGGAGCAAAGTTATATATTGTATTCACTAGCAAATATTCCTAACAATGTAAACTGATAAAATAATATACATGAGATAGATACATAGCTCTAAGTGCTACACGCACACTAGCAAAAAACCATTTAACACAGAAAATTATAATATACAAATATACAATGTTTTATTTACAATAAAGGTTACCAAACGTTACTGATGTCATAAAAAGTTGCTACAATATAAGTGACTTACGATACAGGTGTGTTCTTTCAATCGGAATAGGAACGCAACCAAAGTTGAACGTAGCGTGATCCAAGAGGACCACCACCAACCAAGTAACTGTACGTGGGCAACAAGCTAACGTAGTGGTTTTTTAACAACTCAAATATACAACGATGAGTTAAGGTAAAATAAAGAGAAAAGTATAAAGGTCTGTAACAAATAAAATCAATTGCCAGAATGCGCCAAGCAAACATTGAATAAGTACCTTAGACGGAAGGCGACCTTATGATAAAGTTATTCCGCTTACAAATGCGGCTAACGATGATTAAATATCGAATCCTGTCAAAAGAATTACAGTATAAGAGATTGGACGTAAAGAAAAGTTAAAAACTACGAACCTGCAAGAACGTGCTTCTAACCTCCAAAAGAACTAGTGGTAAATATTTTACGGTAAAGATAAAACTTGGAAATCGCCACCAAAAATTAATTATAAATCTGCACAAATGCAATTCCCATTTTACAACATAAAGGGAAAATCAATTTAACGGCAATGCCACTAAAACATTCTTTTAAAGAAGTTGCTTCATGGTCGAACTAACGAGCAAAATGTCAGTTGTATTATGGATACAGGATACCAGGTTGTACCAAAATGGCAACTAAACGGAGAGAGAATGCGAGAATTCCTAACGCTATACAGTATAACACAAAAGCATTGCTATACAGGGTGCTACAAAACTAGCACGTAACAAAACATTATAAACCAAACCAACGCATTTGAGTCATACTTTAAGTTCTGACAAATATTTCACCACAAAAATGTTCAATTCATAAACTTTCAAATCAAAAATGACGGAGAAGGCAGAGGCCACATAAACTACCTACACCGATTGGTTTAAAGTTTGAAAGTAGTGCCATCGTATTGCAGATCATGAATTACTGTTGGAATTTATTAAACATTAAAAATGTACTAAAAATAATAATATTTGTACGAAAATAATATAGATAAATGTTTGTCTTCGCCGCAATAATACTCTTTAAACACGATGAGCCTTTGCAATAGCCTTACTGAAACATATACATACTATTATGGAAAATATAACAGAAACTGGAAAAATTATTTTTGAATTAATGCTAATATTACTTACGATACAAAATGCCGTATCGCTACATTTAGTTTTTGACTTAGAAGACCGGTAAAATAATAATCTATAAATAAATCGGTATAAATAAATCTATTACCTAAAAAAGACGACAATATGACGCGATATGTGTCACGTCATTTTAATGTCATTTACTGGACGTCATTATGTTGTCGACTTTTGTTTCACTGACGTTTTGACGTCTGATGACGGGTTATCACCAGATGTTGACGTCATTATGACGTACCTTTGCTACCTGGAGTAACGCCATTACTTCTTTTCTGTCATCCTGTATAATGCTATATTCTTATACGCATTACTGTATCTTTTATAATATAAAAAAAATTGTTGTCTGACTTTTAATAAGATTTTTTTCAGAAAGGAGTTTCGACGTCTGATATGCTTGTAAGAGCAAACACAGAAACCTGGAAATGTAGTTGTCACAGAACTCGCGACCATTCGGTATATGGTTTTCAATATCACGAGGACTACAATCAACGATTTGGCGAGCAATTTCGTCTTTTTGATAACGATATTGCAGTGGTTTTTGTTTTAGAACAGTTTAATAACGTGCATGAAAAAGCCATTCCATACAAATCATTAAATGCTTGGAATGGTTTAAATAGTGATCAGGTACGTATTTGCTTAAGTGCTTATACTTTTGATCTATCTAATTTACATAAATTAGCTTCAATACAATATTTTCAAGATTACTTGCTTTTTTTAAAATAATATTTTATATTTATGTAAGATGGCTGAAAATATATATATGTAAATATTATCATAGATTAATAGAAAGTTAACAGACTAAAGTTGGCATTTCAAAGGTAACTCTGCAATTAAATGTTATAAACATTAAACCATAACTAATAAATTAATACATAAATATAAACGTTTAGAGATACTACATATATTTATCTTTAGCTTTGACTTGGCAGTATCGTTAATTTTGAAACATCTTTCTCTATCGCATCTTCCCCAGATGTTTCTTTACAGTGTTGCTGAGGCATTCGGGATATTGAAGAATCTTCCATAAATTAATTAAATTAGCAGTTTCAGGCCGTTTATTTCGTTTTTGCGCATTTCGAGATCCGTATATAAAATGATATACCTTAGAGGTGCCACTTGGCGAAGAATAATCAGTAGCCTCTGTTGCAGTAAGATCTTCTAGATAACCCGTAAAGGTTTCATTTTTGTAATCGCTGATCAATTTCTTTAATTCTCTACAGGCGTTATTGTACCTTCGTTTTTCTTCTGGGTAACGTCTAATACTGGGAAGATTGCGCTTAGTTGGTTGCGTTTGTACTGTTGGTGTAGCACTCCAGGCCACGTTTTGTATGGTAGTGGTTAGGGTTTCAACAGCATTTTCGATATCCTCGTTGTTTTTTAGGGAAACGTTTAAAGAAAGGTTTTTGTCTAGTGTCTCTCTAAACTCATCCCAGTTGGTAAGGTGAGTATGTAACTTCGGAGCTTTTGTCTTTAGTATAATAGATGAGCTTAGGGTTAGGATAACTGGCGAGTGATCATAACATAAATCAAAGTTTTCATCCACCATCATATTTGTGTTGGCGATACCGTTGGTTATAAATATATCTATACAATCGGGAATTTTTGTCGGGTCGGACGGCCAGCAGGTAGGTTTGCCTGTTGATACGGTATTGTAGTGTTTTTCAGATGTAACAGTTTGCAGAGTTCTACCTCTGGAGCCCCACTGTTGATGCTTTGCGTTAAAATCCCCACCAGATATAAACCTTGTGCCCAGTGTTTGAAAGTACTCAATGAATCCATCTTTATTTGGTGTATATCTTGGAGGGCAGTACACTGGCGACACAGCCAAAGTACCTCTCCAGTCTGTTACCATCACTGTAGTTGCTTGGAGATAATCCGTTTCATATTTAGTTACTTCATGGTGTTTTATATTTTGTTTGACGATTTTGTTTGATGCAGTACCTCCTCTAGCATTACCACTTGGATGCTTTGTGTCGTATATCCTAAATTCGGGAATTTTGAAATATGTGCGTTCAGTGAAATGAGCTTCAAAAATTAGTAGTATATCTATTTGGCTTATGTTTAAAAATACTTCAACTGCCTGACGACGTTGCGTCAAGCCGTTAGCGTTCTACGTAGCAATTTTATACTGGTCCATTGTTGGTGATTTTTTCTCTTAGCAGTGTAATTTCTTTAGATAAGCTTTGGACCATCTGTCTCATTTCTCTGGCCTCGTTCATAAGATCTATTATGATTTTATTTTGATTTACGATAGTTTATTGCATGAACTGCATGTTATATGATTGGTTAAGATATGAATTTGATTGTAAAGGTGCTCCCGGATTTACAATTTTGTTCATTAAGATACCTGAGCCCTGAGCCAGCGGCGTTAGTCCTTGATGTTGTATTGCTGGTGCTTGTTGGTGTTTTTGTTTTAGTGGAGGAAACTCTGTTAATGGTGGTACAGTTTGCTGCTGTTGCTCTTGTATTGTTGGGATATTGGTTTGCGTCGTTCTAGTATTTTTCTGTAAACTTGACACCCTTTGAAATTGGCAGGATGATTACCTTTGCACAGGGCGCATACTGGTGCAGTTTCTTTACTTTTTTGCACTCTCTTGTATCGTGGTTTGCTCCGCATTTAACACATCTATAGGGTCGCGTGCAGAAGTTGCGCGTGTGCCCATAGCACTGACACCGCTTGCACTGAACTATGGTTTTTTTAATGTGTGGTGGTTCAATTATTACTTTATCATTTAAGAGATACTGTACGTTGAAGATTTCTTTATTGTTGTCTTGCGGTTCTAGGTCAACAAAGAACAAATTTCTATTGGTCTTTGATTGGTTTTTACAGCCTGTAATGTTTCTGGGTATATGGCCTTTTTCAACTAATGCGTTCTTTATATCTGCTACGTCAGTTGAATGATAAAGGTTTTTAATCACAATTCTGTAACATTTTTCTTGCTTTAAGCTAAAAGTGTGACGAGCAACTTTGTTTTGGTCGAGTACAGTTCTTACCTTCTTATAGTTAACTTCGTTATTAATTTGCAATTTAATTTTATTACCTTGTAATATTTGATAATGATACTCTGTTTTTTTAACTGCAGTCTCAACTATTTGCAGTAGTGGTGCTAAATTAGTAATATGGTGTATTATAAAGGGTGGTATCGCCTCTGCTTTTTTACTTACTCCATTATTTTCGGCCTTATCTTGTGAGATATTCTCTTTGTCTGTTTTAGCATTCTGATCAAGGGCTGCTAACGGTTGATATCTGTTCTGTGTATTGTATACATTTTGTTTGGATTTTACTCTTCTTTCTTGCGAATCCGGACTGTTAATTGGGTCCCTTTTCTTTTTTCTAGAACGTACTTTTTGGAAGTCATTTATTTTAATAATTACTTCTTCCTGACTAGTTTCTGATTCCGTATCTACACTTCTGTCGTTTTCAACTTTGCTCGAATTTTACCATTTTGATTTCTGGTTTGGTGGGTAGTGTGTTTCGATTATTTGTGTGTTGTAAGGTATTTGGTTTAATGTATTACAGCAATTTGTGGACGGTACTTGTCAATTGTTAAAAGTAAAAGTTGGTTGCGTTATATGAGATTGAGAATATCTAAAGGTAGGTTGTGCTGGAATTATTTGTGAAGGTGCCGTGTAGAATACAGGTTGAGGCATTATACACGGTTGTGATTGCGAAAATTGCGATTGTGTTAGATTGTATGTCTGTTGACTTAATGGAGGCGGATCACAGTTAGGAGCGTAATTTGGATTACCATAACAATAATTTTGGTTAAAATTTGGTTGAGTGTAAAAAGGAGTTGATCCGCCACTGGTTGATTGCATTTTAAATAATAATTTTGTTTGCAAGGAAAATATATAAATTTATTAATATTGCCTGTCACTTACTATTATCGCGGCGAGGTTACCTTAGCACCTTGCAGTTAACATTTTTTACGTTTTAAGGCACGCCGCTGCGTGCAAATATCGAGCCGTGGCAGACCGTTGCGTTCCGAGAATTGAACGTTATCAGCTTTTTCCTTTCTGGGAATTCTGGCTCTACAAATATCGTACGGGCTAGATATGAGGTTACATGATAAAAAAAATTAATCAGCACAACTTTCCGCCAGCAAACAGGTTTGAGTTGTGTGTTGTGACTAGAACAGTTGTGATGAACTGGATGAGCTTTATACGTATGTAGTTGGTTCACTTTCTGGGGAGGCTAGGGTGTATGGTATGTGTTCGGCAGCACCAGGCGCACATTATAATTCCATAATTTACCAATTCAATAAAATACTATTCACAATTTTAGTGGTAAATTAATCCATAAATACTATTTATAATTTGTTTATTAATTGTTAATATATATTAATAACGTTTAATTATTTAAAAAATAACGCCGAGAATGTTACAATATAAAATTTAGGGTGGTCCAACAAAAAAGCAAAGTCGGAAATCTTAGGCTCTCACCCCCTAGGATTATTGCATATCGAAAGAAAAGTACCCCTATTTTTTATTTTCAAATCGGACAATGTTTAGGGGTGCTTCAAAGCCCTTAAAGTTTCCCATGTATTTTATATGGGAAAAAACACTTTTTCATAGATTTGGTATAGAATTTTAGAAAATCAATATTTTTCAACGGGACTACTCTGTTTCTCTTCAGAAATGTTCAGAGAATGACATCCAATAATTTATTTATCAAAATATTTTATATTAAAAAAATAGTAATAAATATTTTTTAACGATTTTTCTGTGTTTCTTTCATTTATGGGGTTTTTTGTGGGTCTGTCAAAAATAGTTAATATAAAAAATTTAACAAATAAATTATTGGATGTCATTCTCTGAACATTTCTGAAGAGAAACAGAGTAATCCGGTTGAAAAATATTGATTTATCCAACACCTCTATATAAATATCATGTTTACTATGGCCATTTTAAATAAGGAAAGTGACTATTTACTCTTATGTTACATTATAACTCACGTTGCCCCTAGCAACGTAGGTTATTTTTAAAAAACTCACTCCTTCAAAGATAACAACCAATCACCAGCTTACGTTACTTAATATTATTAAAATCCAGTTATCGTGCTAGAGTATTACCGTCAAAACTATACTAACTAACTATACATTGCAAATTCGATGTTTAAACTTAAATAAAGAGGTGTTGGATAAAATTTTGTATGGCACGCGTGAGTTAAGGATATTATCCACTCAGAAAAATTAACCCTCTCGGGCCTGCCGGCCCTCGAGGGTAAATTTTTCGTTCGTGGATAATATCTTACTTAACTCACTTGTACCATAAATAACTATTTCTAGGATTCTATACCAAATCTACGAAAACGTGTTTTTTTCCATATAAAATACATGGGAAACTTTAAGGGCATTGAGGCACCCCTAAACATTGTCCGATTTCAAAATAAAAAAATAGGGGTACTTTTTTTTCGATATACAATAATCCTAGGGGGTGAGAGCATAAGATTTCCGACTTTGCTTTTTTGTTGGACCCCCCTAATACAACAAGCTTTTTACGATAGACTAGTCTGGGGTCGGCAAACTATGGCCAGCGGGCCACATGTGGTTCCATCAAGATTTTTCTGTTCAAAACGTAAAGATTTGAATTACATTAATAGTAAGGTTCTATTTTTCTTTTATTATGAGGTATACATTGGCAGCAGCGCGCTGAATTTTACTATTTTGTATACCTAATGGCAGATGGCGGCCTTGGGAGAATCCTCAATTGAACGGCGTAAGAAAGTGAATTTACAATATTTATAGGGAATGAGGAAAATCCCCTAGAACGGGAGATTATATGTGATTTCATTTATTTGCTTTTTCGTGGCCCTCCAATCCTTCGGTAATTTTCTTTTCGAACCGTATACGAAAAAGTTTGCCGAGCCGTGGACTAGGCTACTGTTTTACAAAAGCAGGAGGACGATCTGAGCACTTGATAGTAACATGTAGTTAGTACAATAATTCTTCTTATATTTGGGTTTATGTTAATATCAATATATTTGTTTAAGGGTATACGTGCACTCGGTTGGGGCAAGCTGGCTGCAGATTTTGTAAGGCCAGCAGAGCACTTAAGAGATGTATTTATAGAGGTTGACATGAAAAACACTTGGAATTGTCATTATAATTCCCGGTAAGGATTTAATTAATGTATGTTAGTTAAATACATTAGATAGAGTTCTTTTGACTTGATTTATTGAACAATTTTATTTTATTTTTTAATAATTTTGGTGTATCAAGGTTACATAATAGTTATTTATGTATCAAGTGATTTAAGTAGGATGTTATATGTCGAGGCTTCAGATTAAGTTTCGATCCATTAGGCGAGTCGAGATTGATAATAGTATATTATGCACAGATACATTATAATTCTTAGACTATTACTGCTAGACTCATCTAAACATAACTGTCTCTTATATCTGTCTCCTTATAACTGTCTCCTTATGGCCCAAGGGCCTCTTGAAATGTGCAATTTGAAATTTGAAAAGTGCAAAACTTCAAGTAGGTAGGTGCAGTGGTCTAGTTACTATTATTACTATGGAGACGGGGCGACGTAAACAAGGGTTGCCATTTTTCTAGCTCTAAACACTTTATCGAGCTCTTAAAAGTTTTACAGCCCTAGAGCTCTAATTTAGAAATTAACGATCTAAAAACAGGCCCATAAACCGGTAAAAATCGCCCGACCCGACATAAAATTCATTACACCTGTGATATTAGTTATTTATGTATTAAGGGCATAAAGAAGCTTTTATGGCCAGAAGCGTTATTTCTAGCCCGAGGCGTCAGCCGAGCCATAAAAGCAAGTTATGCCCGAAATGCATACACTATTTTATGCACAGATTGTTTTTATCTCAAATCTATTATTGTGTAAAAAATATAATTAAATGAGTACGTAGGTTACATCAAGCCGCTGTACGTATACTTATGTGCTTATATACGAAGTACGTTACTATAGTTACTATCTAAAATACTTAATTTCAGCTTATTTTCATTGGTGATAAGTTTACAAATTATATTAAGAACCAATCAAGTTCTACAAATACAGCTCTGACATTTAATTGACGTTTCATTATTGCCCGTCGGATCATAAAGAGGCCCTTGGGGCATAAAGAGACAGTTATGTTTAGATAAATCTAGCAATAATAGTCTAATTATAATGCATCTGTGCATAAACAATATTATTTGCGTTACTAGTTCAATATTGATGAAAATTAAATGGATTGTAACAATTACTGAATTCTCTGACAGGTTTGGAAGAAACTGAATAGTAACCCATTTTACAAATTTTTCTTCCATTCACATCAGAATGGTAGTCACTACTTTTGCTTCCTGATTTAAAAATTAATAAGGCCTGCGCAATGAATCGCATTTCACTACCTGCGTGGACAATAATGTATCTGGGCCGGCGGTGGACGAGTGGTGTTAGTGCATCACTCGTGTTCCAAGGGTGGTGAGTTCGAATCTCACTTGGGGCAGCGGGATTTTTCTAATTGGAAAATTCCGTCACCTCTACTATGGATGTGTGTATTCGTGTTGCATGTTAGATGGGGGACAGATGACCTTAGATGTTGGTTCCCCCGTAGTGTAGGCGTCAAATAAAAAAAATGTATCTGTTGCTTAATCTTCTTTACACTGACGAAATCTTACCTTTTTTAAATTTTCTTTAAGACTAGAAAGTATCACTGCACATTTGTGAGTCAAATGAGAATTCTAAATAACATTTCTTATGTCGTCTAACTCATAATTCCGAAAGTTTGTTACTGTGTTTGATCTTTTGGTTTTTTGGGCGTCGTATATTTGGACACTTCTTCACTATCACAAACTGATGTAGATGCTTGGTGTAAGATCCTCTCTATAGTTCTGGTTGATACTTTTGTACACTCATGTGTACGTTGTTTAATTTACGTTTTTTACTCTTCTTCAAACAAACTAGCCATATATAGGAAAGTATAAACAATTTCTCGAGCTTGCACATTCAATGGAGTCTTTTTGATCGCGGATATTCTAACCTTTTTACGTTTACAATTCCTAAAAATACAAGGTATAATATGTATATTTAAAAGTATTTTTGTGTTATGTAAACAACGTATTACATATTCAATCGCTAGTAACGTACCTTATAATCACACTATAGATAAGATCATATTACATGAGAATTGCTTAGGATTGTGAGCACACGATATCAAATTACATTTTTAAGATAAGTCCATCTTATCTTCATGAGAACTGCTTTAGCATTAACTCTCTCATGACCATGAATTGTGTATTCAGATAAGATTGTAACACTGTATAAATACCTCTGTTTTAATCTTAAGTCTCCAGTCTTTATCAACCTTTGACAAGTCTTTATCAATCTTCAACAAGTGTTTATCCAGAGTGAGTATTAATCTAGGTGTGGACTTTAAAATTGTCTTACTAGTAAAACATAAAGACTCATTCGAGTCTTAATTAATTGTTTTTGTTTAATATCATTTAAATGTGAATTCTAAAATTGTTTTTTGTTATTGTTGTGTGTTAATTCAAATCTAATTATTTAAACTCGTCTTACTCGTTCAAATAATTACTGACAAAGTAATATTATAATACATTTGTATCATAAATGTTAAAAGGAGAGAAAGTTTTCTCTTCATTACAAATAATAAATTATATTCTACGACTGCAAACGAAATATATAAATTTGTATTATTATATTAAATAAATAAAAGTTTTTAAAAAAACCTTCGGCCACAGAATATTATAAAACTCGCTAGTTAATAGTACATTACCCATTAACTGTAATTATTTCTGCTATTTAAGTATACTAGGATATTTTCAAATGATACGCCAATGCAATATCAGTTAAACTTTTCTCTGTTATGTCTAATGACCCTTAATACCTTTCAACTTGTTAATTATCGAGCTGGTAATTCGCCACAGCATTTCAATCTAAATAGGTATATCTTTTTAAGAACTGTAAAAACAGTTAAATCCAAAGTTGGTTGGTATAAACGAAATCTAAGTGCTATAATATTTTTGTATACACGGTGCTTCAATGGCCTATAGTCAAACTATAAGGATTAGCTTGTCAACTCATTAGAGACGTAAAACATTATAGTCCAAGATCCGGCTGCAAGATAATGGCGTTTACTTGTTAGCAGAGTAAAACCTATTGGAAATGACGAGATACATATATGTGTAAAAGTATCTCAAAACGCTTTGACTGCCTATCTAAAGTTGGAGGATTTTGTTATAACAAATTTTGATCAGGCCAATTGTAAATAAGCATTTGCGTTGACTTGTTAGCAGATTGTAACTTGCTCCCATCGATAGTTTGGACATGAAATATTTCAAAAAGCAATGGCTGCCTCAGTTAAATTTACTAATCGAGGATAAAACTGAAAGGCAGTGTTCTTTTTGAAATTTTGATTATTTGAAATTTCTTTTTCTTTTCCCAGTTGAATGCTCTTGTCTTCCTTTAGTTTATCCATTTTTTTAATAAATTAATATAATGCTTGATGGGGCGTGTAAATAGCCTCACCAGAAAATTAAGAAAATTAAAGATTATAAAGTAACAAAAAATGTGGGAGTAAGATTGACTCTACAACTCTATGCTATTGAGAAGCCAACGCACAAGGGACTCACCAGTAATTACTCCTACTTCTGTTGACGTCTGTAGTTCATCCACTCCAAATAATCAAATGGTGAAATTGAAGGGAGGCGGGCGATTTTATAGGATTCGCCAAGAAGAAAATATAAATTACTTCCAAGTTTTTTTTCTCGTTGCTAAGGTGCTTCAAATAAATAGTTGGCGGCCATCATCTACTGGCAACGCCATAGACGCTATCCAAAATAGCGATAAGCGGCGAAATTACAAAAGAGCACCCTGCGCTATATGGCGTCTCTCAAACTGCTGCGCGGTGAGCGCAGCGCAACCAATGCTTATGACTGAAGTTACGTTTACCAATAGTGCGAAGTCACTTTTAGACAAAAGGACTAAAACGTTCAATTAATGAATATAATAAAAAAGATATTGACCTTGCTGTTAACACAGAATTGGCACTTAACACGGGAACGGACGCTCCTCAAATAGATAAGTTAAACGTAGTTAATAGTTTTATTAACATTAAGATTTCTATATCTTAACGCAACCGGAATATAATATTAAAGTAAATAACTTGCTAAACAATGAGGAATTTGTAAAAATTAACAAAGATCCCACAAATAAATTCATAAAGAAATAGTTTCAATTTTAAACCGTAGCAATAATATCCTTCCAGAAAATAGTAAATATAAATTAAAAAACATAAATCCGTCGGTTCCACTATTGTATGGTTTACCGAAAATACATAAAGACAACACACCAATAAGACCAGTGGTATCATATGTGAATTGCAAAAATGCAATTTGCTTCTTAAGAGTGAATCCATCTTATAATACGAAGAAATAACAGAGATCGCGTGCGATAAGGGTTTGAACCCTATAGGTAGAAGCGGAGTTACCTCTAGGCAGAGTAATAAATGAGGGGTGTTTTGAATTTGAGGTGCTTTTTGTCTTATCTCCAACCGTTTAGGAGATACGGCGATGTTTATACTGCAAAAATGAAATTTGCTTCTTAAGAGTGAATTCATTTTATATTATGAAGAAATAACAGAGATCGCGTGCGATAAGGGTTTGAACCCTACAGGTAGAAGCGGATTTCCTCTAGGCAGAGTAATAAAAGCGGGGGGTTTTGAATTTGAGGTGCTTTTTGTCTTATCTCCAACCGTTTAGGAGATACGGCGATGTTAATACTGCAAAAATGCAATTTGCTTCTTAAGAGTGAATCCATCTTATATTATGAAGAAATAACAGAGATCGCGTGCGATAAGGGTTTGAACCCTACAGGTAGAAGCGGGGTTACCTCTAGGCGGGGGGCAGTAAAAGAGGGGGGTTTTGAATTTGAGCTGCTTTTGTCTTATCTCCAACCGTTTAGGAGATACGGCGATGTTTATACTGCAAAAATAAAATTTGCTTCTTAAGAGTGAATCCATCTTATATTATGAAGAAATAACAGAGATCGCGAGCGATAAGGGTTTGAGCCCTACAGGTAGAAGCGGTGTTACCTCTAGGCGGGGGTAGTAAAAGATGGGGGTTTTGAATTTGAGCTGCTTTTGTTCTATCTCCAACCGTTTAGGAGATACGACGATGTTTATACTGCAAAAATGCAATTTGCTTCTTAAGAGTGAATCCATTTTATATTATGAAGAAATAACAGAGATCGCGTGCGATAAGGGTTTGAACCCTACAGGTAGAAGCGGGTATTTATCTTTTATGTAAAAAAGTTCAAGGAAATACTTCCAGGAATTATAAACTTTAGCTATAAATTCTCAGTAAAAAATTCATATGAGTTCCTGGAAAAAGTAAAGTCCCTTAATATTCCGAAAAATTCGCTATTAGTTTCATTTGATGTAAAAAGGCTTTTTACGTCGATACCAGTTAAGGAATTAATGGTTATCTTGGATAATTGGATTAGTAAAACGAAATTAAACTTAGCTGACCAAATATATTTATATATTTCTCAGGCAGGTAAATGGTTTACTTGTGGGATCACCATTATCGCGTTTATTAGCAGAAATCTTTATGCATGCCTTTGAAAGTAGATTGATTATTTGGTACTAATACATTTAGATAAAATTCATTATTGGGGGAGATATGTAGATGACATATTTTGTATATGGAAAGAATCGAAGAGGCAATTGTCACATTTTCTAACCTTTATAACTCTTTTATCCAATAACTCAATTCACAATGGAATTAAAAGAAAATAGCGTACTCAAATTCTTGGATTTTGAGGTTGTTAAACGTGATAATTGCTTAAAATTTGGCGTGTACAGAAAACCTACGTATACGGTTATATTTAGTAATTCTTGCTAAATCAAGTCAACCATGGAGTATCAAATTATCTAGTTTTCATAGATTAGTTCACCGGTTGGAAACGTTTCCAATACATGAAGAGAATTACGCAAAGGAGTTAAATATTATAAAACAGATAGCTAGAAACAACGGGTACAAGGACAAACTAATTGACGGTATGATTTCAAAGAAAAAGAAAAAAGTTATAAACAAAACCTTTTATAACGCCGACCCTAAAGTTAAAAAATGTATAAACTCTTCAACTATATACCCCATATTAGTGATAGGATATTAAACAAGCTTAGGAAAACAAATTGTAATATAATTTGTGCAAATAAAAATAACATGGGGAAAGTATTAATTAATAATAAAGATAAAATGGAAACAACGAACAAATCGGGCGTGTATAAAATTTATTGTCAAGACTGCAAAGCGTTTTATATTGGACAAAGTGGGAGAAACGTTATATAATAAGAAATCGTCAGGACTAGCCACCCATTGCATACCTAATAATCATTTCGTAGATGTAGATAGAGCAGACTTATTGCATGTACAAAAGAAAGGTAAGAGATTAGATTTGCTAGAACAATTGAAAATTAAAAAATCCTATAATAAGTTTTACGAACACCTCCTTAATAGATCTATTTTCTAGGAAAAATTTTAAAATCAGATCGTAGGGAATGTAAAGTGACAAGGGCAACTTCTGTCGGGTAGTTTTATTTCAGAAATTTACGAGATTCTCTTAAGAAAGGTTTAATAAATCGAAACACTTATGGAGAACATTCTACATAATTTATGGAAACATTTAAATACAACAGTTTTTCTTAAAACTATTAATAATTTGGTTCTAAAAGTTATATTAGAAGCCTAAAAGCTAATACAACGGTTTTTAACCTTTTTAGTAAATTGGTTGGTAAATTTTTAGTAAGTCGCCCCCACGTATTTTTGGTGTTTCCGTTGCGTTTAGCGTGTTACTTATAATACATATTTACCTATTTTTGAGGGTTACATTTTATTTTTGTATTAACAGAATGTATCTTTTTAAAAGTTATTTTAAGCCTCCTTAAGGGAGCGCGCCAAACAGGTTGAGAACCACAGAGTTAATAAGTGTTTTGGCTTTTACTCTCCCGTCGCACCTAAATTTATAGATTTATAGATAAATCTGTCGTCACTGGTTCTTGGTTAAAATCATGAAAAGCTTAAATAAACATAAAAATAATAATAAAAGGCTGTAAACTATTACTAGTAATAAAAATATATACAAATGTCTTATTATTAAGATTTTATTTAAATTTTTTCTCTTTATTGCGACCGTGTGGGGGCCCCAATGATTATTATCTTGCCCCGGGGCCCAATGGCGTCTTGTTACGCTACTGCTTGAATCCAGTTGTAACGTATAGCGTTTTCAATTGACTGCTCTGGAGTGCTCTTAGGTTGCTCTGAGAGCAAATTTCGTGTTCGTTTGTTTTACCTAGCATTCCGATCATACAACACATAAACAGGATTGATAGTTTTGATCTTTTGATGCTTCCTGATTCTATAGTTTTTTGTTTTAGTGCTGAGTACTGTAGTGATTTAGCATGCCTTGATTTAGTATCCAATGCAACAGATGTAAACAGTCAGATATGAATTCATAAATAATCCAGTCAAACATTCATTCTGTCCTCTCCAACATCTCTCTAAATTTGGCTATTATTTGTATAGTATTTGACTACTATAGGTTATTGTATAATGAGCAGGGTACCCCGACTCGACCTAACGATAGATAAAAATGACGGACGTGGCAATTATAACTCTCGTTCATCTGGACTGGTCTAGTGCCCTCAGCTATTGTGATGGGTAGTTGCGGATGAAGTCTGAATTCCTTACGGAGCGATTACTCGTGCCTATCTACCTATCGATCTACCTGGTAAACGCTAGAACTCGCATATTCTTAACTACTGGGTAATCATCTCTGCAACCAGGTAATAAGTCGCGGCGTTGCGGGTTCTCATTAGCGAAGAACAAAAATTGCATCAAAACGTATTTTATAACCACCAGATAATAAATCTTGTTACTTGGTAAATGCTAAATCTCGCCTATTCTTAACAGCTGGGTAACGAGTTAACTGTAACCAGAGAATAAGCTGCGGCAATGCCAGGCTTTTGTTACCGAATAACAAAAATTCCACCAAAACGTGTTTAATCGCTAGTAGATAATAAATTTTGTCACCTGATGGTAAACGCCAAAACTAGGCTATTTCTAACTGGGTAACGAGTTTTGTAACTAGGTAATAAGCTGCCGCAATGCCAGTTCTTGTACCGAAGAATAAAAATTGCTCGAAAACGTATTTAATCACTAACAGGTAACAAACCGTGTTACCTGGTAAACGTAAAAGTTTGCATATCCTTCTCATGGATTTAAAAACAAGTTTTATTTAAAAACAAATTGGAATATAACTGAAATTTGACCTGACCCGAAAAAAACCCATATCAGATTCATGATCTGCATCTTAAAAACCTCTAGAAAAAGTGTATTAGAACCTGGAAATTAATTTAAAGTACAATTTTGTTGTACAGTGTAATTATAAAATCTAATAATGGCCGCACAAACTTACGCCGAGCGAAATGATTTTATTCAATTGCGTATTGTGAAATACTCTTCGATCAATCTAAGGTCAATCTACATAAGAGAAATGACGTCATACCCGTTTTGCGAGCAACCGCAGAGCAATCTGTAATTGAGCAATCTGGGCCCCAATTGAAAACGTCATTAAATACGAAAGAATTAGAAGTTTTTGTTTTGATCTGAATTGATCTGTTTCACGAGGCAGATCAACAAAGAGCCTCCCCGTGTGCTTTTACACAGAGCGCTCGACACCATCGAACACACAAATCTCGATAACCGGGATGCTAGGAGAATCAATCGAACACGGAATTTGCCCTTAGAGTAATCTAACAGCACCCCAGACCAGTCAAATGAAAACGCTATTGGTTTCTATTTATTTTATAAAAAAATATAAAGCTTGCCGGCCAAAAAATTGTATACAAATCTCATGCGTTAAGTTATTTTACAGCAGCGCTCCAACTAATAAGGCATTCGCTCTAGTTTTCACGGTTGTAAAATTCGACTTACCGCATTCGGTTGTAAATAGCTATTACTGTAAGTACAGTCTCTAGCAAACGTCTTGTCCCGAGTAAGGGCGCTGCTGCTTTAAGAATCGAAATACCCCTTATACTGTGTACGAAAGAGACCGAATTAAACAGAGATGAACAACTACCTGGACAAGATATTTGAATTCTTTAAAAACTTGTTTTGAAAATATACTTGTAAAACTATTGTTACTCATTCTTGATTCTATTCAGAATTCCTTTACACACTTTCTAAAATAGTCCTTTTAAATGGAAGCATCTACTAGTTTTAAACAAAGTTATATATGTTTTATTCTTTACCTTTAATAAAGAAATAACTAAACAAAATAATCATGAAAACAATAATCAAAAAATAGAGGTTTAGGAGTATTTTAGATAATTAAATAATCGCAGAAATTAATGTAAGCGATAAATATAAATCTCTTATCTTATTCTCATTAATTAAAAATCATAGCTACTATGTTTTATTAATAGTAGTAAAAGCTTTTGCTATATTTTATTCGCATGGCCCATGGACGCAGTTGTGGCACAGCTTTAAAATTTTCATAATAGTATATCCTGTAACAAGGTTAGAATGAAGATTTGATGCGAGTAGAAGGTTCCGAACGTGAGCTGAAGGCGAGCATGAGGAACCACGATCATCGAATTTCTATTATAAAACCGAGTAGCAGACTGTACTTTCTTCACGAACACAAGAATTTAAACTTAGCAGTATTTACGATTTGAAAACAACCACAATAACTTTTAAAAGTGTGACATTTAATATAAACCACAAAGCACATACTTTAGAACTGAAAGAAAAAGATTAGAGAGGGTTAAGATAGGAAGCAAAGCGACGATGCATAGATAATATAATAATATATATTATTATATTATCTATGCGACGATGTTGTAGGTATTGCCATCTATAGTCTCAGAGGAAAGCAGGTTGGTCGGTAAAAACGTAATTGATGTTTATTTGTTTGTCATATTTTGATAACCATTGGTAACATCACCTATAAAAAACAAATAAAAACTTGTTTGATAACTGTCAAAAAAATCATCTTCAAAGCATCATCAAGATTTTGAATAGTTTTTGGTTTTGGGCGAGATTTGCTCTCCAAATTAAAAGTAAAAAATGGTAAAAAAATAATAAAAACGATCATCCTCAACATACTTATTTCACGTTGCCAAAGAGCGTGTGTAATCAATATCCTTACTCCTAGGTCAACGCATATTTATAATGAATGTATTACCAAATGTAAGAGTAGCAAGAATTAGTTATTGTTACTGTTATTATTATTAATATTATATTGAAAATAAATTAGTTATAAACATTTAACTTCAGCATTATTTCTGTGTATAATCTGAATTATACAGTCATTATAATGTCTATAAACAAACCACTAGATTTATTTCTTTTAGATCTTGGAAATTAAATAGGAGTAACTATTTTTAGTATATCATACTCTTTTTCCTGAATTTGGCGCCATCCATATTGTAGCGACATCTCCCGTTCAAAATTCGATGCCAGTCGTATTATCATGATCAACTTCATTCATTTCTGCCGTCAGCGAATATGAATGGCCATGATATTGTAAACGAATATTGCGACATCTAACGCCTCAGGGGGAATTGGACCACAAAAAGCGTGGTCGTTTTTTTACATAGTGCTCTTATGCCAGTTTCCTATCTTAACCCTCTCTAATCGTTGCTGAAAGTTAAATGTACCAACCACGGTACCAACCTTGGACTATAATTTGGAGGTTTACGTATTTGCTAAAGCTTTTCCCCGCAACCGTCGAGCGGCGCCACCCTTGAAAACAATCATGGCCAACTGCATCAGTCATAGGTTAGCTAAAGCAGATGGCCATGAAACAATCGAAGAAAATTTGAAAATTTCGAACTGTCGCCATTCGCACATGATGTGCGTGTGTTAAATTTGCGGATTAGGCGTTATTGTGTTCAGTAATTAATTCTGAAATGGTGCAAACAGATAATTTTGTTATTAATTTGTGAAGTCTGAATTCAGTGAATAGATTTAAGGGTAAGTTTAACAAAAATATATTAGTTTAATGTTTTTCCTTCACTACCTGTATCTACATGCTTGCAGGAAAACATGGATACCCACCTGATATATAAAAATAAATGTTGCGTACCTGGTTGTGAAGATCATTACAGTAAACGGCATTGATTTTCTAAAGATGTCAAGTTATTAAAAAAAATGAGTAAAGAATATCAACCAAGCACGTTTAAACGATCTAATTCTTACCATCAAATATATACCATATACTACGTATGTAATCAACATTTCTTACAAGATAGTATATTATTGCAACTACGAAAAGAGATTTAGATTTTACCTTATTTACATACATAACAAGTGGTATAGTCTGTTTACATTTATTTGTATATTTACAAGCTAAGCTTCTGCAATGATTTTACAATTTATTATTATAGTTGTTTTATTTTGTAGTCTCAAAAATTAAACTTTAATTAGTATTTGTATCCAAATATTTATATAAATATAAGAATTTGTAAGTATGTATTCATATTTGAGTATATTTTTACAACATTTAAAAATTATCCTCTGTACTATATCTCATTTCTATTATTCCAATCCATTTTAAATTTCTAGGGATTTGTGTGGATTTTCTACCCCAAACTGATGTATGTTGATACGATTTATTTATCATTTAATAATATCAACATACTTAAGTTTGGGGTGGAACAGTGTATCCACATAAATCCCTAGAGATTTAAAATGGATTGGAATTATAGAAATGAGATATAGTATGATTATTATATTTAAACCTCCCGGCATCCGATTTTAGTTTTCCCTGCAACCACTTTGGCGCTGCAATTTGTCCAGTGTTGGTAATACAGTACTTACTTATCTAAAGTGTTTTATTTATGATATAAACAATGAAATCAAAGCTAACCGTTTTTTATTGTATATCTAGTGATGGAATGAAATACTTACAATACACACAAAATACATAACCTATTAACTAGGCTAGTATTTTAGAATATTTATTCAACGACAAGAGTTAGAATATTAAGTTTTTATTATCAAAATTCATTTCAGAATCAGTAAATTCTATATTGGTCGGGGAGACACGACTATTAAAACAATAAATCGAATATTTCCCGATAATCTACATCGAAATGAGTGTGCTTCTTAGGTTACTTTTTTTATTTGAATTTTAAAAAAATCAACCAATCATTACATAGTTAATTATTTTTTTTGTAGAAAAAATGCGGAAAACCAAGAAGAAAGAATATCTAAGTCTACAAAACATCATGGTTCACATCCTATGTCAAAATTTTGTGGCCAATCTAATACAAGTCCTTATACCAAAACTGTTGCGCAAGGCCTGTGTACGTTTGATGAAGGAGGACCAGTTATAGCACCTGCGAGTAACAAATACTCTATTGGCCTAATTGGTAATAGACAAATTTATTATTATGTTACATTTTAAGTTTTCGCGGATATTATAAATGATACTTTCCGGGTTTCACTCCGCGTATTCACTATTCGGCTCCTAGAGGAACCAGACAAATGGTTGACGACGTTTCGGCAAAATCACACTTGCCATATTCAGGTCACTTCTAACTTCCTTCTGCTTCGCGTGGTTCACGATGTAGACAGATCACACTTGCCATCTTCTAACTTCCTTCTGCTTCGCGTGGTTACACGATGTAGACATGTCTACATCGTGTAACCACGCGAAGCAGAAGGAAGTTAGAAGTGACCTGAAGATGGCAAGTGTGATCTTGCCGAAACGTCGTCAACCATTGTCTGGTTCCTCTAGGAGCCGAATAGTGAATATGCGGAGTGAAACCCGGAAAAGTAGTGAAGTAGGTATCATTTATTATTATTTATATATTGCACAATTTATAGTTATAATTTTTTAGGAATAGTTTCAAGTCCTCTTGCGTGCTTTAACCATACTTCTTTGTTTACAAATGTTAGTTTTTATGAGGAATGGATACAAATGACTCTTAAAGATGATAGCGATCCAGACAACTGGTGGTAATAGTTGTAATCGATAACAGTCATGTAATAAATAAATCTTAAAAAAACAATAGCTGTGTGGTTTTTAGATTATAAACATTATTAATTTATCAAAAGTATTCAGTGTAGAACTCGTCAAACATAACATTAAGGTAAGTATCCACCAAAGGAACAATGAGGAACTTTGTGTTGCTATATGTTGCTCTTTGTTTCAAAATTTAGGCAACAAACATAAACTGACAAACACAAAGTGTCTCCACCGAAGCAACCAAATTTAACAAAATTCCAGCTTTGTTCCTAGCGGTTTAGTTTAAAATTGTCTGTGGGAAAAAAGTGTATCCATCGAAATAACATTCATTCAGCATGTGGCATGTTGCTGTCGACCACGTAATAAAGAGTGACGAACTGTCTTCACTGCAACAACAAAATGTTCCAACGCAGATGTGTTGATGCTTGTTCCAGTCTTTTGATAGTTACCGCTTCAAATGGAAACACGCAACATAGTCCCTTCAAATTAGGAAAAATTAAAGAAAAATTTCCCAGTCAGGAGACCTGTAAAAAGTGAAGCATTTGGGTTGTCTTAACGTGATTTTCACATCCCGCAGTTCTAAAAAAGGGTTGTTTTTGAGAAATATACATACAGAGGTGGGCAAAAGTATGGAACCAAGTAAATATCTCTGGAGTTTTTAGAGATATCGGAATGAAATTTGGTAGGCAGATATTACAGTAAATTGTGTATTTGCGTTGAATGTTTTTGACAATTTTGAGTTTCCGGTTTAACCGGAAGTAATGCCAACTTTAAAATTTGTAATGGGACACGCTGTATATTATTTTAATTTTGAATAGTACATTTTATTACGATTACAAAAATATGGGGTTCGATATGTTTTATTTCAAGACCAGCCGAGATTTTTACAATAAAAGTACTTTTGAGGCAAAAACTAATGAAATCTAGTAGCCTATGAAGCAAACGTAAAAATCTTCATACAGGGGCGTGCTGGGTATATCAAACCAGGCCAGCAAAAACTTTAGGTTCAGGCCACTTTAATTGTTATTTCAGTAAAATTATTATTATTTTACTCCTAACAAAGGGATAATAATGGGCATTCGCGCAATAGAGTAACAAGAGAAAGTAAATTGCAGCCGTATACACGTGTTTCGCACTTATTAGTGCTCATCAGTACGGCATAGCAGATAGAAAGCAATAAAATAAAAGCAACAAACTAGAAACGGTGTACAAGGTTTCACAGATTGCAGCCAACCACACATTAGCAGTATCGGCTCGAAGACACTGAGTTTTCAGTGCAACAACAAACGTCACTACGGAGGCGGCTATAGCCACTACCGTGAGACAACCTGATCCCAAGAAATATCAATAATAGAAATATTAATGCGCGTAAAAATATACATAACAATGGGATAATAATGGGCATTCGCGCAATAGAGTAACAAGAGAAAGTGAGTTGCAGCCGTATACACGTGTTTTGCACTTATTAGTGCTCATCAGTACGGCATAGCAGATAGAAAGCAATAAAATAAAAGCAACAAACTAGAAACGGTGTACAATACAAGGTTTCACAGATGAGCACTAATTATGATTATTTTTTAATAAAGCCTAAGTCAGGCCCGAATTCCTTACAGCAAAAATAAATAAAAACAATAAGTAGAGTAACAAAAAAATTAGTAAAATTTATTTTTCGAGTATACCGGATGTTAGGCAGAACGATGTCAAAAAAAGAACTTGGGGGGGGGTAAATAGGATCATTTGGAACCCATTTAGGGTAAATCACCCTATACAAAGGAGCCTGGTTTTTTTTATTAATTTTATTAGGTATTTTTGAAAAAATACCGAAATTGTGGACTAATGGCTTAATATATTTTTTGTTTTTTAATTAATCAGTTAAAAATTTTTGTATTATTATCTTGTAGACATCGTTAATCTAAAAATAACAAAAAATCATCCAAATAACAGACACATAAAAAGTTATAAGCCAACAAAGTTTCAAAAACGGTTGAAACAAATTTTAAATTTAATGTTTAGACCACATTAAAAAAAGAATAAAAAAATTTGTTATGTTCAAATGCATTTAAAAACTTCTCTAGGTAATGCCCTTTTCAAGGATAGCTTTTGCGTGCATGTAACTTTACTAGGAAGAAAATAAATTTAGTAAAACGATGAATTCGCGTCAAAGACACCTAAGGCACACTCACGATTACAATGAAGTTAATTGTTTCTAAACATGCTCTAGCATGAAAAAATGTCTCTTTCTTTCATCATTTACAAATGACTTAATGTTTTACTAGCTTGACGCAGGTAAAAAAAACAAATAAAATTAAGAGTTTATTTTTTCACAGTTCTTGTTCGAAATGAGCACTTCTATTGTGGATGCACACACGACACTGGTTCCGTATTTCCACTGTTGTGGTTCGCAGTCGCATTTCTGCTTTATTTCAAATGCAGCGTTTATTTTTTCGATTAACTGCTCCCTTACTGCAATTTCTTCTGTATACACCAGCCCTTTAGCATGCCCCCAGACATAAAAATCAATAGGCGTTAAATCTGGGGAACGCGGCGGCCATGCAATGGGGCCACGCCTTCCTATCCAAGCATTTGGAAAACTGTTGTCTAGAAACTGTCTTACTATCACAGAATAGTGGGCCGGACAACCATCATGCTGAAATACTATGGGTCTATCTTCATTAAAAATTGGTAATTCGCCAATTAAATTGGGTAGATCATTTTGCAAAAATTCTAAATAATTATTCCCATTGAGGTTGTCTGGCAAGTAATGAGGCCCAATCAATTGGTCTCCAATTACACCCGCCCAAACATTTACAGAGAATCGCACTTGGTGGGATGATGCCCGGACCAGATGTGGGTTTTCATCCTTTTGGGTCCAGTAGTGCTCATTATGAAAATTGACGATCCCCTCCCTCGTGAACCTAGATTCGTCCGTCCATAAAATGCTTCTTAGAAATTCACCATCGGTACGGAGCAAGAAGCGGCAAAACTGCAGCCTATTTGCAGGATGGCCTTCGTGGAGACCTGAAAAAAATAAAAAGTTAATCAGTAAACGGTTATAGGTAGCATAATGTACGATTTTCACTGACCGACGCGCGTCGGAGCGCAGCGCAGCGGATGCTCGCGCCAATTAATGACGTCAGTAAACACGAACGAATTGAATTCAGATCAACTTGCCGGCCGGCTACGTCACCCGCGCACGCGGCAGTAGCCGAATGGAGCCGACCGGACGCGTCGGAAGCCGAGAGCAGCCGATTGAGCACCCCACCGCGTACGCGAGGAGCCGAGCGGCTGTCGTGGAGTTCGAGCGCAGCCGATCGGCTTCCAAGCTGCGTAAATTGCATGCAAATAAGAAACATAATTACTGTATGGATGTTTCAATTTCCTTCAACAAATTGTAACATGCGCTCCGGTCAGTGAAAATTAATAATTTCTGCCACAAAATGCTGTAGTCCCTACAAATTACCTTGTACAGGAGTGTAGTGAAATGCATATTGGTTGTCTGCCTTAAGCACTGCCCACACTTTCCAAATGCTCACGTCTAACATCTGAGCCACTTGTCGGATGCTTGTTGTACCATCTTCAGCAAATGCCTCGAGAATGCGTTCATCGACAAGAACCTGGCGTCTAGTATTAGTTCAGCAATTTTTATTACAAGAAAAATATTTTTTGTCGCGGAAATCTAACTGCCTGACATTAATCTTTGGTTCTTGGAACGTTACACTGCCAGTTTCCCGTAAACATCGGAATGCAGTGGAAAATGTGCAGCGGTCAGGTAATCTTCTATTCGGAAAACGCTCCCGATAAATTCTTTGAGCCTCAAGTGCATTACCATCGGCTCTGCCATGCGCTATCATGATGTCGGCGTATTCTTGGTTTGTGAACATAGCCATTTTCGCAAAGTTGCAACAAAAAGTTCAAATGTAACAAAAACAATCAACAGTCAATAATTACCAAATACAGTCAACAGTTTAACAAAAACAGTAAGTATTCAACTTTAATAAGAGGAAGGCTCGTGCACAGTCACAACTGATAGTATGAAGGTCAAATCTCGACTAAAGCAGGTAGAAACCGAAGAGATAACCGCCCCCTAGCCGCGCCACCCCCCGCTCGGCTAACCCCGCACTATTTTATTTCGGAAACCAGTTTTAAATTAATTGTAATCGTGAGTGTGCCTTAGGTAACTTTGACGCGAATTTATAGTTTTACTAAATTTATTTTCTTCCTAGTAAAGCTACATGCACGCAAAAGCTATCGTTGAAAAGGGCATTACCTATTACCTAAAGTTTTTAAATGCATTTGAACATAACGAAATCTTTTAATTGTTTTTTTAATGTGGTCAAAACTAAAATTTAAAATTTATTTCAACCGTTTTTGAGACTTTATTGGCTTTATGTTATTGTGTCTGTTATTTGGATGATTGTTTTTTATTTTTAGATTAATGATGTCTACAATAAGATAATAATACAAACATTTTTAACTGATTAATTAAAAAACAAAAAAGATATTAAGCCATTAGTCCACAATTTCGGTATTTTTTCAAAAATACCTAATAAAATTAATAAAAAAAAACCAAGCACCTTTGTATAGGGTGATTTACCCTAAATGGGTTCCAAATGATCCTATTTACCCCCCTGTTTTTTTTTGACATCGTTTTGCCTAACACCCGGTATATTGACTGCATTATCAAACCAAAACTCTTTTTAAATAATGAGTTTGTTATTTTTATAAGAAAAAGTAACTCACTCAAAATGTAATACTAATTTTTATATATTAAATAAATTATTTTTACTTTACTTGTATACTAGGATACCGGATAATTTTATTTAATGATGGTATAAGAATACGGCCCAATACCTTTTACAATACAATATTAATACAGCTTGAGTAAACCAAAGGAGGTTGGGTATTCTTTTAAACATTCTTGAAGCAGACAATATCAAATAAAACATGGGTATTCTCATTTGAAAAATAGTCTAATATTTTTATCAAAAATCTGTCTTCCAAAAATATTTCTGGGCCCCACTTCTTTTTATACACCCAGTATGTACCAAAAATTGGCTATGGTGATACTATTTATGTTACCAAATCCACCCACTTTTAAAAATATGGTATAAATAAGAAACAGACATTGTTGCAAATTTATTTAAAAACGTTTATTTAAAAATATTTATTTTGTACAGTAAAAAGGTCTTACGTAATTGTTTTATTAACTATAAAAGTTTACAAAAAAAATTTAAAATAGTGATAAAAACTTACACCTACTCTAATTACATACTATCTTAAAAGAGCAATTTAATATCTTCTTACGTATTTCAGTAATTATCATAATATATCTTAAATTTTATATCTAAATAAGTTATTTATATATCTTAAATTTTCTTATTCTCTTCAGTTAGTATTAAAGCTTTCTTGATCTCCCTTCCTATAGCTGCTCCTAATGGTGGTGGAACAGCATTTCCTACTTGACGATGTTTATCCAAGATGCTACCATAAAACTGATAACGATCTGGAAAACCTTGGGAGCGAGCACATTCACGTACACTTACAACCCTATGTTGCTCAGGATGCAATACTAAAATGAAATTTGTTAATGTTAATTTGTTAATAAAAATCTAATATAGATACCTCGTCCTTGTTTTCCCATTGGTTCAGGATTGGTAACTGTAGTACTAAAGAATCCATCCCAGTCAAGTCGTCCATATAAACCAGCCCAGTTGTTGTGCCTATCAGCTGTATGTGGAAGGCACCAGGGAATAAGCGTATTAAACTGACGATCAGCAGCGTCGCAACTCTTACCAGTTGCACACAGACATACTCCTCTTGGAGGATCAGACGATTTTTGCTTTTTGGATCTTTAAGAAATAACACTCAGTAATAATATAACAATCACACCCAGTATTAATAACTTTACCTATGTGGATATTTCAATTTATTGGTGTAAGTTCCATCACTAAGTCTCACAACTGTATTAGGTAAGTCCCTCCAATCTGCTCCGGGACAAACTGGTATTTGGGACATGCGTCCCTCAACTAACGGTGCCATCTCTTTGCATATATGGTCCTTAAGTATACCAATTGTATCATTTCCACGCATCATTCTTTGAAAATGAGATACAGGTTCATCATCGTACTGCATTTCTTTGAGATTACATCCATTTTTAATTTCTGGAAGATCTGACATTGCATCACGGACTGTGATAGTACGATATGGCGCTGAAGAATGCCATAACACACCTGTAATTTTAAAAGGTCATCACCAACAAGATAAAAAATAATTTAAATGCCTTACCAGTCCGGTATTTTTTGTTATCTACAGGTATAGTCAATTGACACGCCTTCTTATTGAATACATGTTGTGGTTCAGGATATTTAGGTAAAGAATAGCCTGGAGCAGCTGCCATAATGATTAATCTACGACGTGTTTGAGGTATACCATAGTTTCCAGCTTGTAATACTCCAAATGTTACTTGATATCCAATAGCAAGTAAACAACGTAACGTTAATTTAAGAACGATGCTACGTTTGAATGACACAAAGTTACGTACATTCTCCAGAATGAAATAACGAGGTCTAAATGGTAGTAAAATATAAAATTATTACTTCAGATTAGTATTAATGCTGTAACAATATTACCTATAATAATCACAGTAACTCAAGTAAGAAACAATAAGAGAATTTTTAAACAAGGAATATTGACCAGCATTGAATCTATTCATTCCTGAAAAACCTTGACATGGAGGTCCTCCAACCAACATTTCAACTTCACCTTTTTTAGGTAACATTTTACCATTCTTTGCTTCGCCGGATATAACACTTTGTAAAAGATCATTACAATCGTCAGTATATACTGTGCAATCTGGGTTGTTTAATTTAAAAGCATAAGCAGCTGCTGGTTCCTTTTCAATCTAAAGTTTTAAACAAAGTTATAAGAAACAACTTAAAAATCCAAAGCGGTTTAATACTTACTGCCCATTTAGATACAGCAATACCAGCTTGATGTAGACCTTCCGACAGTCCACCACAACCAGCAAAAACATCCATGCATTTTAATGGATGGTTAATTTGCGGCCATTCTGGTGGAATGTCATATGCCTGATTTTCGCTTTTCTTAGATTTTCCTTTACCTTTACCTAAAATCAAGAATAAAAATAAAGTATTTGTGGAAGAAATATATTTCTACATTTGTTTGCTTGCTTATTGGTTTTGGCAAGGATTCAAGATAGCAGAATATCTCTTATTTACCTGCTATGATCATATGGCCGACCCTACTGGAATTTAGCTAAATTTCTACAGCGTTATGCAAAGGTTTAGAAATTCTTTTCATTTAAATAGTTTTAAATAATATGTACATAAATGTTTTCATACTCGTCACATTGAAAATGTTGATTGAAAATATTATCTTGTAAAATTTGATTTAAATAGTTGCTTTTTTCTTCTTCTGCAAGTGTTGCTTCATGCTTTGTTGCCGAGTATTGGCAATTCCCTCCTATACCTGATTATGTGTGTCCAGTGATCACAAGTATAAAAGATCTACAGCTTAAGGTGGATACACAGTAATTGGGTTTTTTATTAATTTAAGGGAAATTTCCTGGGCAAAGCATACCTCGATAGTTTGCCATTGTCTTCCGAGGGAGAAACAATTTTTAAAAATACAGTAATATATTGGCCAGGGTTTGAACCCAGGTCCCTTGGTCAGTAGTCCTGCACGCAACTACGCTTTCAACATTACAATGAATAAAAAAATATTTATATGTTCAAGCTATAAGCTTCAAGAAAGATGTCACTTTTCTATAAATTATATTTTCTTGAAAAATATGAAGATTTTTCATATACAGGGTGGTTCACAAGATATGCACCAGACTTAACCACTGTATTATGCTCTGATGGCATTTGGAACAAAAAATCTTTAGATTTTTAGATTTAAAAATTTTTAGTAATTTTTAGCAACGGTTTTAAAATAGTACATGTAAAATTATAGTGCCAGCTAAAATTTGAGAGCTAATAGACAAAATTATTTGTCAATACTGCAGTGTTTGTTTATGTAGACTTAACCTTGAAATAAATTCAACGTCTAATAACAGCTTTAAAATAAAGCTGATTTATACGAGAATATCTTATTTGAATTTTTAAAAAGAACATTTGATTTCCTAATAAGGTTAAGTTAATTAGATTCAAGGGGGATTTTATTAGTGTAGGCGGCTTTAAATTTAATTTAAAAAACATAAAACTAATTGCTTGGTATAAAAATTTTGCGAATTCAATCCTAAACAAAAAAATGAAGAATCTGGATCACAAAAATCACGAGGGAAAAAATGCATCCCGGATCACGCAGATATCACGTGTAAGTTAACTGATAAAATAAACAGCAGATGAGCTTGAAGAACTCAACAGCGCCCCTTATTAATTGTAATTATGAAGAGAAGTCAAATAAAAAACATCTGTGATTATACCCATTTGTGTGTTATATTATTCTGTAAATTCTTGAAAACTTTTTATGACAATGATCGCGAATGTACTGATATGTTCACTAACGCTAATTGGTTTTATCATGCGTGAACGCTTCTCAAATATTCCCATCCACACTATTTCTGTGTTGGCTAATACTTAATTCTTTGAACAGAACTGTTAGCTTTCAAATAAAATCGTAGAAAATGCGAAAATGTAATGTCTTTTGTTCATTACAAAAAGATCACATCTCCACTAAACAAGAGTTTAGCAGAGTGATCTAACCTTTCTACATATTTTACCTCCAAAGCAGTTAGGCAGAATATGTTGGAATTAACAATTCAAGTGACAACGATTACCTTTCCAAATCAAGAGAACAATAAACAATGGTTTTTACATTAGTTAATTTTTTGCTACAGTTTATTTAAATACTGATCTTTTTCTGGACCACATATGAATTAAATGCAACTAGTCTGTTTTGTTTTTGGTGTGGTATTTTTTTATATAAATGTATAATTTTATTCATCACATTTGTTATCTAAGAAATCAAGCAAAATTTAATTCAGAAAAATTTTTGTAACTAAAGGAACAATAAGCACCTATGCTACTGGTGTGAGCTCTTTAACTTCGACAACCTTCAAACCTTTATCTGCAGCTGCATAATTCCTGCTATCCTATAATGCAGAATCTCTATTTTTACATATTTCATCTGAACAATGAATATCATAAAGACCAAAAACGTGAATGTAATAAAATTGTTTTATAACACCAATCATCCACATATCAATATGCAAACTATACCTTTTCCTTTTCCAACAACTCCAATTTTAGTTGCTTCAGCTGGTACCTCACTATAATCTTGAGTTTCGTCATTATAAGCTTCAGTAAAGTAAAATCTGTATGGTCCATTTTCAATCCATTCTGTGGCTGATATTTCTAAAATATCACCAAACGCGACATAGCATTTCCCTTTTACTTCTTTAAAACTTATTGTATAAACTAAAAATAAATTTTAATAAAAAAAATAGAAATAAACATCTAAAAAAAAGACACATACTCTCTTCAGACCAATAAATTATATTCAAATCTTGTTTGAATGTAATAAAGTCACCATTTTTCGTATGTTCAGGTCTATAAAATCTTCGAATTTTTAATTTAAATTCTGGTACTTTTTTAGTTATCTTTCCCTCTTTGATGTCTTCAATTAAACCGATACCAAATGATGAAGAGGTTTCTTCATTAGAACCTTTTTGATTATCCATAGGCTTTCGATAATATTCTGGATACATTTCTTTATTAATATCTTTCTTCTGTAAGCAATACATACATTAAGTATAATAAAAAAATACTAATAGTAGAGTTTTATTAGGCTGAAATCGTTCATTCTGTTGGGCATACCTTGTAAAAAGTACCACCCTAGCTAATGTTGTAGCCTATTCTCAAGTGAAGCAGAATTTAGTTGTCGTCAAAAAAAATAACTGTGCGGGAGAGGGGTTTTTAGTAAAAAAGGGGTGAAATTGATTTTTTGTCATTTGGTGCAGGACATCACTGGCTTTGTTGTGACAAAACTGTGAATGGTTACATCGACATTTAAGTTGCCAAAAAAAAACATTTAAGATATTTATTTACATTATTTCTTACGGGAACTCCTACTTTTAAAGTCGCTTTTCTCGAAACAGTGCTGTTAATTTTTTTGCAGATTGCTTGACGAAAATTTCTTCCTGTATGAAAAATTAATATCGCATACCAACATGCAAGCGTCCCGAAGGATACAAAAACAAGAAAAAAGATTTACCAAAAGCAGACTTCGAAGCAGATTCGGAATTCCAAGTATTCAGAGTGAATGCGTTTACTCAGTTTTTCCTTTTCAATTTCTTCCTTTCAAATAGTTAATAGATAATTGCACAATATGTATTTTTAATTTGAGTTTGGGGTGTATAAGTGGCATAAAGTAGTAAGTACCTAAATATTTTCATGATTTTATTAAAAAATAATTTTAAATCTAAGATGTGATTTTTTTATTTTGCCTTCTCTTAGTTAACATATTTAACGTATTACATACAGATTTTCTGTGGTCACATACAAAGTACTGTTGTAATATAGTTGTAGCTTACTAATTGTAAGTACGTAAAATCACATATGATATCCTAGGATGACTTTTAATTATTGATGAAAATCTTTGCTTGTATGAATTTAAGAAAGAAATAATAATTAAATACGCCACTATGTATGATATGCAATGTATAAAACGCATAAGAACATATATTTTGTTTACCGTGGGTGAGACATAACTTCAACTATCATTATTACTGTTCTAAAATTGCTTTTCCTTAATCAACAGTAAAAACGAGAGGCGGTACTCCTTACGTTGTTTTGCAAATATCTTCGCTTGTATTATACCTATGACTAAAATAAAAGCACCATAGTGTTCACAGAAAATCAACGCAAAACGTTTATTCTAGTAGTTTTTCAAAATATGTACTAGATTTAAAGATATTAAGTGTTAAATGTAATTTTGTTAAACCTTAAAAGTACTGTTTCGAGAAAATCGACTTTAAAAGTAGGAGTTCCCGTAAGAAACAATGTAAATAAATATCTTAAATGTTTTTTTGACAACTTAAATGTCGATGTAACTATTAAGTTTTGTCACAACAAAGCCAGTGATGTTCTGCAACAAATGACATAAAAAATCAATTTCACCCCTTTTTTACTAAAAACCCCTCTCCCGCAGCCCCGCACAGTTATTTTTTTTGACGACAACTAAATTCTGCTTCACTTGAGGATAGGCTACAACATGAGCTAGAGTGGTACTTTTTACAAGGTATGCCCAACGAAAATAAAAACTAAGGCACTTTCTGGCTAAATAAAACTCTACTATAACCAAAACAAATCAAACCTCAATATACATATCTATAGATGGAACAGGCCTGTATGAAAACACATCTGGATCAACAAAAACTGCACTGCCTATTCTGTAAATTTCATTATTCCAATGGATATTTCCATCTTTTAAATAAGGTTTCAATTTATTCACTTTCGCTTTTCCTCTGAAAACATAATTTCAAATATTCAAAATTTAAACTTTAAAATATATCAGACTATGTAACTTTAAATCTTTGCATCCATTAGAATTTAATGAAATTTGTTACGCAGGTTTTTAAACTAAGACAAACAAAGGTCCATTGTACAAATCATGAGAAATTCATCTGTCACCTCCAAAGACCACCAAAGAACAAAAGTTCGGTAATGTCAATCGAGAACGTGTCCGGTATTAACTTCTTCACAACTTATATTAAAAAAATTAAATAAACATATTTACATACTATAATACGAGGGGAACATTGATAATATCTAGAATGCCATGTTTCTAAAAACGAATGAAACTTGTTTTTAGTTGACAGCTACTTTTTAATGTTTTGCAAGTTGATTGCCGTTTAGTTTGTTCGATTTACTCTAATAGTGTTTTAATTATCATAATTTAAAGATTGTGTGTTCACCCAAAAATGAATTTGACTAGAGAACATTTCCGGACTATGATTTTTGACGATTTTAAATCGTCATTAACGCCTAAACAATGTGAAGATCGGCTTAGAAGTGCATTTGGCAAAGAAGAAATCTAAGGCAACAATTTATAATTGGTACAGCGAATTCAAAAGAGACCAGTTTTTTCTAAGTGATGAATTTCATGAAAGACGCCCAAGAACTGCTGTTACTGATGTAAATATTGCCGCTGTTTGAGCAATGCTTGAGGAAGATCGGCAGACATCTTATGAATTTATTCGGGCGACATTGGGCATTGGTATGAATCAAATACAAAATATTTTACATCAACAGTTAGAAGTGAGAAAACTATGTTGTCGATGGATTCCACATAAACTGACTCCCGATCAAAAAGAACAACGCATTGAATGGTGCAGAAAAACTCTGGAAAAATTCCAAGGCGGCACTTCAAATTTGGTTTGGAATATCATCACTGGTGACGAATCTTGGATTTATTGTTATGATCCTCAAAAGAAAATTCAATCGGTTAATGGGTCTTTTGAACCAAACCTAAGCCTACAAAAGTTTGAAGAATTCGCAGTGCTGGTAAGATGATTGCTAGTCTTTTTTTCTAGAACGGGTCATATTGCTACTATAGCATTAGAAGATAGATGTACCGTTACTGCCAATTGGTACACAAATGTCTGTTTACCACAAATCTTTGAAAAAGTTCGTGAAAAATGCCCCAAAGGAAAAATAATGTTATATCATGACAACGCATCGTCGCATAAAGCAAAAGTAACAACTGAGTATTTGGCTGTCCTAAAAGTCAGCACCATGGACCCTCCACCGTACAGCCCTGACCCAGCACCTTGCGATTTCTTTATGTTTCCTAAAATTAAAGATAAAATGCATGAAATTACTTTTTCGTCATCAGACGAAACAATGAAACATTACAAAAACCTGGTTCCTGAAGTGTCTCAAGAAGAGTGGCATCATTGCTTTAAGGACTGGTTTCAACGAATGCAAAAATGTATTGATGTTAAAAGGGAATATATTGAAAAATAATAAAATCATTTAAATTTTTTTAAAACTAATCCTTTGATTTTGATTTTCTAAGAATTTTCAGTGTCGCCCCCGTTAGTAGGTAAGATGCGTTAGTTTAGTAAGGCGTTCAGTGTCGCCCCCGTTAGTAGGTAAGATGCGTTAGTTTAGTAAGGCGTCCAGTTGCCTTGGTTGTCGATAATGGCTTGACATCTTTTGGCAATACTTTTAACTAAGCGTTTTGCAAAGAATATTTTTGAGGAACGATATGTCATTCCAAATATATGTATTTGAGGAACAATTGACTTGTAATCATTGATTTTGTTTCCCATGTGTATTTTTTTTCTGATGACCATGACAAAGAAATTTGTATCGAAACGGGGGTAAGAGCTCTCGCACTGCTAGTGCGTGTTCTGTGATCACAAGTATAGGAGTCCTACAGCTTAAAGGCCCAAATATGATACAGTTAGTCTTTCTGAGAATATTAGTAAAAACTGCACTCTTTTATCACGCAAAATAAGCGAGATATAAGCATTTTAAAAAATCTTGATGACGTATTTTCTACCAATACAAGGCAGCTACTGGCACGGTGCATTATGTGCTATTAGCTTCCACATTGTAATAATAATAATATATACTTATTCTAGCTTCTATAACTGTAGAAGCATTACGTTCAATACGCTTAAGACCTAGAAAATTTTTAATACCTTCTTTTGAATTATTATATTTTTTTACGCCTCTGGAAAATGTTTTTAATCATTATAACCTGTACTGTTTTAACCATACATTTTTAACAGTGTTCTCAGTAATTACTGCCACATAGCCACTTATGCATTGCATACCAAAAATTATGAAAAGCCCGATTTTGTAATTTGTTAGCAGACATAACATCGATTTTTGGCGTCGGACGTTGCTCTAAAATGTGTTGCTGTTCTATTTCATTACGCCTTAAAAATGGTGTTTCTAGTAAACACATCACAAGATTATATTGTGCATCGTTTCCTTGCATCTTAATCATCATGCATCAAATTTGTTACTAGCTGCTTAATTAAAATCCCCAACTTTTTTCACTAATATATCTAAATGTTCCAGTGAATACCTTATAAAAGCACCTTATATAGAACACTGTTAATCACGTTAAAATACGATTTTGAAAAGTAAAACAAAACAGTTAGAATAAATTTATTAACAAAGTAATACAAAAATAATTGATGGTAATATATTTAGATTTTATTTAGTAATTATTTGTTTTCGTTTAGGTGAGGCTCAGCCTCACCTGCCTCACCCGCCGAGCTGCGCCTGTTGTATAGTAACCCAATGAGTGACCAACAACTTAATTAATTAATAACTATACCGCGGTGGTTTGCCATTGTCTTCCGAGGGAGAAGTGATTTTTAAAAATTCAGTGATATATTGGACGGGGTTCAAGCCTGAGTCCCTTGATCGGTAGTCCCTCCCACACTCAAAAATATTTGACACGGGCTGCCGCTGATTAGTACATACCGTATTTACTCGAAAATAAGACCCCCTTTTTTTCTTAGATTTTTGCTCTAAAATTCGATTCGGGTCTTATAATCGAGTATAAAAAGATATTCAATAAAATGTGAAAACAATGAGTGTAACTGAGTAATGTTTACAGTATTTATAACAAAAATTGCATTACAATACAATAACATCTAAAATAGCGTTCTGTTGTTTAATAATATAACATCTCGCCCGGTTGTTTGCATTTTAGCCGATATTGATGAACGTAAACCTATGCCGCCATTGTGAAACCCGCGATAAGCAAACTTTATTGACTGCAACAACTACAGTAATTACGAAAATTATGAAATCATATACAATTATTGTTAGCTTAGCACCTAGTCAGAATCGCCGTTGTCATCATCACCCTTTGTAAGATCGTTATTAACCTTTATAATATATTTTTTATAACAATGGTTTTACAAATTAAGCTTGACAACTGACAGGGTCGATTAGTGAAAAAACCCAGTGATGGCAAAAACATTTCTAAGAAATTCATTTAAGCCTTTCATAGTACTGACTGAAGAATTGTAATCTCTTAAATACCTCCCTAATTGTTAACAATAGTAGCACCTTAATCTTTCCAGTAAGTGTGCAAAATCTTATTATCTATTGGAGTGACATCTGACCATTTTTGAATGAACTGCCTACAATTTTAGAAGTTTTCCTGGAATTCAGGTAAACTGCTTCCACAAAGGCATTGTTTCCGTGAAGTGATAAAGGGTAGATTTTTTTCCATGAACATAACTAACGGAATTTGTTAACAAAATAAAACTGAAAAATGTTCAATATCTTATATTACTTATATTTTTAGGGGTCCAATATTCGCATACAAAAGCTTTTTTTAAAAATTCGCTCCAAAATATAGGGGGGGTCTTATAATCGAGGGGGTCTTATTTTCGAGTAAATACGGTATTATACAACTGAATATTTATCACTTATAATAATTGAAGACACCGGTGCAAAAAGGAGGCAGCTCCATTTTTACAAATTTTTCAGGAGATCAAGAAAACTGATGTGGAAGAAAATTTTTAACTTAGAATGGATATTTTTTGGAGTATCTTTGGTTGTTCTAATTAAGGACAGACCGCCACTATGATTCGAAATCATTCAACTACTATTTCCCACATCAATCATTTTGTGTGCGTAAAAGCAGGCATTTTCTAAAACGAGTCATGATTGTGGCCTCTAATGGTTACTGGATGAATACATAAATCCGAGACTTTGTTTAACATGGACCAACTGTGTTAAACTTAATGACTATGGCCCCTTAGGGGTCAACAAATTGAGTTATGCTCAATTAGCATGTCACTTATCTTTGTACGAGTTACCAGTACGCACTGGTAGGAGTGAGGTTGCCTATCCACCCTCTACTAGCGCTACAGGCTAGAGCCTGAGCTGTCACCTGTCGGAGTCCGACTTCGAGGGAGTCCTATCACCCCTAGTACAGTATGTGCCGAGACTTCCAACCTCGTGTGGCGTGGACTTGGAAACTGGGTCTGCCTAGGATAACCCAGAATTTAGTGACCCAGCCCTACCATACTTTTGGTGAGCCCTAGATGGATACAGTTATTATTATTATGTAATTTATTAAATTTAATAGCTCACTGTGCACCTTCTATGATTGGTTACAACTTGGCAATATGCCTTAATTCATCTGGTCAACCAAGGTTACAAAAACACTTTACCATCCCTAGACTCATTAGGTATCTATTCTAAAATGCAAGTTTGTTTGATGAAGGATTGCACCAACGAAGAATGGAAGCAGCAAGTAGCTTCAGACTCATAACCCAGAGCCAGTGAATAAGTAGAAGCTCACAATGGATATAAAAGGAGGATAGAAGTTTTTTCCTAACATTGGAAACTTCTGGCAAATCTCGTGTGCTGTGATTAACATACTTCACCCATGTATTATTGTGCAAGGTGCTAGCGAGACCTTGACAAAAGAAATGCTTAAGCAGGCTAAGATGCCTAATGTAACACAAGCAAATGGGGGAAGAATGGCTAGCCACACGCCAAACCTTGTTTACAAAAATTACCACTATTCATCTTGATGACTTTCCGGTGTTGGACAGTATCTACTTAAGTGACAATACCTTTTGCACATATGAAATAAAACTGTCCCAGACATATACATTATATTCAAAATTGTCCAGAAGAATCTCTACGTCTCTCTGCAGCCTTAAGACTTGCAGAGCTAGTTGTAAAAGGGTCTCTTGAGACAAAGAGTTTTCAGAACCAAAGTGTTAAGTTTCATGTGGTGGTGGGTTGAATAGTAAAGCCTTCTTTTTAATGAAGCTGGCAAATTAAAATCCATATACAAGCACTTTTAGACCGCCAACTTTTTTGATGCCCTTTGGTGGTCACTTGGTTAATTTTTAATCTATAACCATAGTGTAGCAACAATCTCACATTTACTTATTTTATTTCCTTAGATGTCAATTGCTTGCACATTCATGGTCCTGGGTGTCCACACGGATGTTTATGGCCGCATCATGTTATTGCATCAGTATATTATATTTTAGCTGGACCTTTAGTGACCTCTAAATGTCATTGGCAAAGATTTTTACTCGATGCCCCTCATATGGCTGTTCTCTGAAGGTCAATACAAATGAAGCCTGTAGAGGTCACTAAAGGTCATTAGATCGATCTTTCCTAAATTTATTTTAGTGCCTTTTAAATGACACCACACTTGACTGAAGTTGAACTTTTGACCTATAAGTTTTTTATGATGAATATGGATGAATTTTTTTTAAGAGTTGTGAACTGAAACTTTTTGTTTGTCTTAGTCTAAGAAACCATGTAGCAAATTTCTTTGAAATCTAACAAAGCTAGGTGGTCCAATATACTTTAAATCTCATTTACAAAACAATAAACTTACATGCATGACAGGCATGGAGTAGATCCAGCAATATTATCTGACAATTGAAGAATATCTTCAAATCTACTGTACTCTTCAGTATAACGTTTACTGTAAAAAAATGTTTGACCATCATCTTCTAACTGTGGTGGTAATTTGTCTAGACCTCCATTTTCCGCCCAATTTTTAGCTAACTTTCTATGAACCACCTACAAAATACATAAAACGATAACAATCTGTACCAAGCATTAAAAATATGTGACACTGACTGTGGCTTTACGAACAATACTCCCAAGAGGACAATTTTGGCAAACATCAACCATGAAAATCTCACGTGGATCTGCAGTTTCACCCAAAACAGTGTCAGTACCACGGCAGAAGAACTGAGCATGAAACAGACACTTGCCATCTTCTTCAAATAAATACATTACTTGAGCAACTACAAATGGTTTATTTGGTGATGCAGAATTTACTAATACAGAATCACCAGGTTGGATTATAATGTCATCTAGAGAAAGCAGTAAATCATTAAAAGACTAATAAATAAAATTTAAAAGACAATAAAAAAATACATACCAACTTTTGCTGAACAATAATAAGAGCGACCATCGCAAACTGCCTCTGGTTTATCAATCCATTCAGCTTTATTAACAATTTGTCTTGAACAAGTAACCTCACTGTCTTCATCTGTAGCTTCATCAGGAGAAGACTGATCTTCATCATTATCTGATTCTTCTTCTGCATCTTGTATTGCCATGTAGGGACATCTACAAAAATTAAGATTTATAGAATTAACTATAACCATCACATTCTTTCTATACGAGGGGAACACTGATAATATATGGAATGCCATGTTTCTAAAAACGAATGAAATTTGTTTTTAGTTGACAGCTACTTTTTAATGTTTTGCGAGTTGATTGCCTTTTTTTTTTGTTCAATTTGCTATAAATAAAGATTAGTAAAAGTTTCACAGTTTTATTAAAACACAACCTGACAATATTGTTTCGACAGCTATGCTGTCATTATCAAAGGTAATATAATTATAAACAAACACGTCGCTAAGGTACATACAAAAATAGGTAACTAGATAAAATAATAATAATAATCAGAATTAAATATCTAATACTTCCAGTAACGGAGAATTACTGAGCTCAAGTTGTTCATTCATTAAAGGTACCCTGAGTTTGTGTTTGTATATCTCAAAGGCTTCTAAAATGTCTAATTTGCGTTTGTTATTACAAAAATGTAGGAATTTAATATTATTTTGATAATGACAGCATAGCTGTCGAAACAATATTGTCAGGTTGTATTTTAATAAAACTGTGAAACTTTTACTAATCTTTATTTATTTCATAAAGATTGTGTGTTCACCCAAAAATGAATTTGACTAGAGAACATTTCCGGGCTATGATTTTTTACGATTTTAAATCGTCATTAACGCCTAAACAATGTGAAAATCGGCTTAGAAGTGCATTTGGCAAAGAAGCCCCATCTAAGGCAACAATTTATAATTGGTACAGTGAATTCAAAAGAGACCGGTTTTTTCTTAGTGATGAATTTTGTGAAGGATGCCCAAGAACTGCTGTTAGTGATGAAAATATTGCTGCTGTTCAAGCAATGCTTGAGGAAGATCGACGAACATCTTATGAACTTATTCAGGCGACATTGGGCATTGGTATGAATCAAATACAAAACATTTTACATGTTAGAAGTGAGAAAACCATGTTGTCGATAGATTGCACATAAACTGACTCCCGATCAAAGAACAACGCATTGAATGGTGCAGAAAAACTCTGGAAAAATTCCAAGGCGGCACTTCAAATTTGGTTTGGAATATCGTCACTGGTGACGAATCTTAGATTTATTGTTACGATCCTTAAAAGAAAAGTCAATCGGCTCAATGGGTCTTTCGAACCGAACCTAAGCCTACAAAAGTTCGAAGAATTCGCAGTGCTGGTAAGAAGATAATTGCTAGTTTTTTTTCTAAAACGGGTCATATTGCTACTATAGCAGTAGAAGATAGACGTACCATTACTGCCGATTGGTACACAAATGTCTGTTTATCACAAATCTTTGAAAAAGTTCGTGAAAAACGCCTCAAGGGAAAAATAATCTTACATCATGACAACGCATCGTCGCATAAAGCAAAAGTAACAACTGAGTATTTGACTGCCCTAAAAGTCAGCACCATGGACCCTCCACCGTACAGCCCTGACCTAGTACCTTGCGATTTCTTTTTGTTTCCTAAAATTAAAGATAAAATGCGTGGAATCACTTTTTCGTCATCAGATGAAGCAGTGGAACATTACAAAAACCTGGTTTCTGAAGTGTCTCAGGAAGAGTGGCATCATTGCTTTAAGGACTGGTTTCATCGAATGCAAAAACGTATTGATGTTAAAGGGGAATGTTTTGAAAAACAATAAAATCATTAAAATTTTTTTAAAACTAATCCTTGTTTGATTTTCTAAGAATTTTCAGTGTCGCCCCCGTTAGTAGGTAAGATGCGTTAGTTTAGTAAGGCGTCCAGTTGCCTTGGTTGTCGATAATGGCTTGACATCTTTTGGCAATACTTTTAACTAAGCGTTTTGCAAAGAATATTTTTGAGGAACGATATGTCATTCCAAATATATGTATCTGAGGAACAATTGACTTGTAATCATTGATTTTGTTTCCCATGTGTATTGTGTGTATGTGTATCTAAGAATTTTCAGTGTTGCCCTCGTAAGTCAAAGAATAAAAAAGAATAGTTTTACGATTGGTCAAGTTTACACACAAAATTAGAATAAAATCAAGTTTCTGGTAGTTCTGAAGAAAGGGCTGACAAGATGTAACATATGAACAGCATCATTCTACTGAAAAACTTTGAACACAGTTAAGAACTATTTAACAGAAATTTTACAAGAAACCTATTGTAATTTCATTCAGATTTAATTTCTTTGAATGATTAAGGCCCTTTATTGTATCAGACTACACACTACCATACTTTCTTTTTATACAGCATAACTTGCATTCACAAAATGACACATAAGTAACACACTTTTTATGATTTAGGTATTGGATGGTCGATGCTATAGTCCATACTATGATTATTACCTTCTCATTTGGCAAGCTTGTTTGCTGCGTCCTGTACCTCCAAATTTCAACATATCACGACAATGACTACATTTACCACAATCAGGTGTTTGACATGGTTCACAAACTCCACATCTCTTACGACGAGGACCTTTATCATCTTTTTCTTTTTTATCAATCTGATCAATGAAGAAGTTTTCAAAAACTTCACGTACAAGATTTGTGGTGGCTGCTTTGCTCCATTTTACAGCAACACTTTTCTTGATTCCCTATTAAAATATCAACTAATAGTTATTTAGTTAAATATAAAACAAGTGTAAAGTATATTATACACTCTCAAATATTATAAATGTGTTAGTATGATAAAGATTTGTTCATAAACATATCTTATAAAAAATAATGAAAATGTTATATACATATAATTATTATTTATATAGTAATGAATTTCACTTACTCTTGTTTCAAGTTTTCTCATTCTTTGCCTTTTCTGGAATGTTACGCCTGCCATTTTTACTAATGCTCTCATGCAAGGGCTAGTGATCAGTAATTGTTCATCATCATCACCAGCTGACAAATCAAAACTATTCACCTAAATGGTAAAACATCTTAGTAAAATGATAATACAATAAACTGTAAAATAAGACAAAACTTACTTGATCACAAACAAATTGTGCATGTCTTAGTAGAGTTTCTTCAGTAAGCTCAGGGTCTCCAGTAGCTTCAAGCCTCTGCAGAAGATCTTCATAAGTAGGATTTTGCCATCCTTCATCCAGCAAGAATTCAATAACTAATTTTGCCAAGTATATTTTCTTTGAAACCGTATTCATTATTGGTTGATACTCTGAAGAGGGTGCTTGTAGAAAATATTCGGCATATGCAGTGGAGAATCCAATTAAAGCTTTCTCACCACCATCGAATCCAGTTATGTACCTAAATAATTTTGAGTAGGTACACTTTTAATAAACAAATTAAAAAACAAAAAAAGGTATTTTTAAAAAGAATTTTGGTGTATAAAATGGCTTCATATTGTCTTGGCATGCTCTTATTTTATACTTAGGGTTGTTGTCCTCCTTAGGATTATAGGATATCCTTAGGATATTAAGACCCTGCTATAACACCCTCCTTTTGTCTTATGTCCCAAACCACTTATTTGCCAACAATAGTAGATCTTGCTAGTAGATATTGTTAATAAATGCTGCTTTAAAATGTTCAGTGTCCAGTAATTTTAATTCAAACACCCTGATCTATTTTATTGTATACCCTACCTATTGATCTACCCTATCTATTAATCTATTTTTGGGGTCGGAGGTCTACTTAACAATTTTGTTATGTTTATGACCATACACATTTTGTGTACACCCAAGAGCGACACACTTCAGACAAGTTACAATTTTTGTACTCTTTTAGGTCATATTTTAAAAATAATTCGTTTATGTGTCAACTTATCCAGTTCTAAGCAGTGACTTTTTATTGAAAAGTCAGCAACACTTCTGCCACTATTTTATTTGACTGACATTCAGCAAATTACTGTGGGGTGCAAGTGCACATCGTTTTGTTCCTTTCTTAGATTTCATGATTTTTCAAGTAAGTATATCTTGTTTTGTCGGATTATGGCAGCTAAGGCGATGTAGTCACACCGATTACACAGAAAAGCTCGTGAAACTTACTTTATTACTCTAAAAGTTTCGTACCATGGAATAATAAGCATCTAATGTTCAATACATGTATCTGTACAACTAAGCACCATATGAGCAGGTTAATGTTTCTGCGTTACTTTCGGCTATGTTTTTGTTGCGAGATATGGAATTCAACAATAAGATGTAAAAATGTCAAAAGAAACTTAAAGAAAAGCAGAGAAAGTACAAAGAACACTTGCGGAAAGAAAGGGAAAGAGATAAGTAACGGAGGGAGATCAAAAAAGCATCAATGGATGAAGAATTCTAATCAAACCGCCTATAATATAATCACGAAAGGAAAAGAAAGTTGTGACAAAAACGAAAAATCAAGGCTAACCACTTCTTGCAGTTCATCATCAATCAGATCTTACAAATCAAAAAGATCATCAAAATTGAGCCATTAGTAAAATCAAACGTATTCTGCATACCAGTCCTTCAAAAAGAGAAGCAGTTCTCAAAGAGATAGCTGATAAAGTCCTCCCACCAACTAAGTATTGGTAGACAGCTTTTGTTGCCAAAAGTTAAAACTGCTAGTGCTAAATCCGATGAGACCGCCAAGAAGATGGAAGCATTTTTCCTGAAGGATGATATAAATCGAGCAGCACCTGGTATAAAGGACTATAATTCGGTCAAGAATTCCACCACTGGAAAACATCAAAAAGTGCAAAAGAGGCATTGTTGCACAAAACGACTTGTTCCCTACATCAGAGTTGATTCTTCTTGATAATTCTTCTTTCTTTGCGCGACTTAGTTTCTGAGTATTTCTTTTGAATAGATTTACAAAGCTGTTCATATTTTGCAAACACCAACCTAGTTCGCTGAAGTCGTTTCCTACACAATTCATACTTGTGTTGACACTTAGCATTAAATTCTTTTAATTTCAAATTAGCTCGATAAAATTTACTTCTGTCTCTTCGTAATTTTTTTCTGCCGCTGCACACATTCGGCGAAAATGGGACGGTAAGTTGCGATGGATCTTCATGAACAAGTCTTTGTTGTTCTTTCAATGCAGCTCTACGGTTTAACTGTTCGATTCTCCATTTTCTATTAGCAAGTCTCTTTTCTCTGATATTCATATCTTTGACAAGACGTTTTTTGACATGGTAATGTTCTCTTGCTTTCCTTAGATATTCTTTGTATTGTTCTGCGTTATCTTTTCTCTTTAATCGGCATCGGCGTTGTCAGTATAATCATCGTAATATTTTTGTGGTTACTACTGATATGTAATGCAAAAACAGATAAACAAAATCTAAGCTCATTTGGTGTGTCACTAACATAAAATGTAAAATTAAAAAAAAAAAAATCTAAAATGTCTACCTGGTCACTTTTTTGGTATCCTTAGTCACGAGCAACTATGTTACTAAAAAATATAATGTCAAAACCAGATATAGTAAGCGCACAAACTTTACTTAAATAAAAAATAATTCACTTTAGACATATTAATAATAAAATAGTCAAAAGGATAATGTAAATATTTACCGAAAATATCCGTAACTCAGGATAACCACAATATACACACGTGTCCGCCTTGGTATGTAAACTGTCACTAACCACCTCGAAATGCAAATCTAGTGTCACCCCGCAACCCGTTGCTGCACAACTGACATTTAAGATGTTTGTTTTTGTGCTTAATCCACTATAAAAAATCATCGTTACTAAGGAGACAAGATTTCTTGGGACAATGTTATGTCACAACTTTAAATAATATTAAACTGGGTTTAACTGCCATTGTAAGATACTACCTTAGAATGTATTTTTGGAATGTTTGAGATAATTTCATTGAAAAAATCGATTTTTACTTCAGCAATACTGTCGGGGACATGGGTTTTTAGGGTGATCAGCAACTTTGGCCTTAAATTTATGAAACAAAAACCTCTTTCCAAAACATAAAGAATAAACAGTGTTAGCTATACATATATTTAAGTATCTGCAAAGGTATAATATGACAGTAGCTTTAACAATCATATCTTTGGAAATTTTTAAAGTTTAGGACGATTGCTGAATTCGATGTGGTCCCTAAAAGATGAATGATCCATATAAATATGTCACACATGTGACACATTTTGTACAATTTTCGGAATAGAAAATGATGCGAGAACCTTGATAAAAAACAAATATTTTTGTACATTTTTTTTGTACTTGATGTTAATTCTAATTTCAGCTGTTCATCATGTCAAAATATGCAAAAATTTAAAAATTCAAAAACGGCAAAAAAGAATTCTGTCTCTAGTTCTAAGCAACAAACCTCATCAGCGCCCATTAAATACTAACATACAATATTACAAACAATAAACCATGTACGAAAGAAGACTATAACTTCACAACAAACAAATAAATAAACTGTACCATTCGTTAATAGGACCCATATCTCTTGTAGGCAATCCATTATTTGTGCTAGAATCTTCATCATAAATTGGTTTGACATAGCCAGAAAAATACAATAACTTATTCCCCTCAATAAGGCCAGTATCAAATGGACAAAGATGTCCATTCTTGTCATAAACACTAAAGTGAGTGATCTGCAAGATAAATAAAATTAAAATGTTTATAAATAATTTTTAAATAACAATCAAGAAACACACCTTATGGTTAGGTCTTTCATCTTGTTGATGAACAGCCTCCTCATCACCAGTAAAAAGCATTAATCGCTCATCCGTTAACGAAATATACTCTTCAACAGAATTGTTTGGATGGCCATTGTAAATAAGTGCTTCATTAGTATATTGTCTGCATATGTTACAACGCTCTGCTTTGATCTTTGGGGAGATATTAACATCAATTATGATGCTGTCTTCGCTTTTTTTAAACTTTTTTCTTGGGTTTCCATCTTCCACTTCGGGAACCTCGTGTTTTAGTATTTCATTCATATTTTAAATAAAGTCCTATTGAACAGAAAGTTATACAGGTTTAACCTTTCTTGCAATCTAAATACTACAAACAAGTTTATGATTAGTATAAAAAGGAAAAATAAGTTTAAAATTATAACCTCACAACAGCAAAATCAGACGTTGAATATTAATAAAAACACAAACACAACAAGTAACAACTATTTAATGAAAGACATCGGATTTTAACCAATTTTAGAACTAAATCAGTTATTCCAAGTTAAAAAGGCCCAATTTATTGTTCAGTTATCTACATTTGCACAACACACAAACAAAAGACCACTTGTTCAACTTCATCTAGGCGGGAAATAAACCGGTATAAATGGCGGGAAAATCCAGTAACTGTCGACTATTTTCGACGCTGCCAGATTGTTTTGTATATAGCATGTTTCAGATGTGAATATCCTGACAAACAGTAAAATGGCGTTAATATTTTAAGATTTTCAATATTTTTTTATTTATTGAAGTGAAAAAGCAGAAAATACGTAGATTGCACAAGAAATTTTTAGATAAATATAAGGACACGAAAATTAATTCAAAAAAAGGTGCTGAGATATGTGGTGTCTAGGAACGGAAGTGGCGTCATTACAATAATAGTCACTTTGTTTTGTTTAACGTTTAACTTGGTTCGTTGTTTAGCGGGTTAAATCAACAACTAGCCCAGAATAGAGTTCCTAAATGAAAACTTTAACTGTGTTATTTACACTGAACTCTTATTTACTAGAAACGGCTTATGATAGGAATATTTGTAGCCCAGATAACCTCTTCATTTGTTTACAGCGTACACAGCTTTCGATTGGTTTGTTCAGTGAGGTGACGTAAATACGACCTTCAACGACCAATCAGCAACAGCTGAGTAGAAATAATTTTTATTTTCAGTTATTTTGTGTAGATTGACACAATTGCCATAGGCGTTACATGAGGATTTTACCTAAATCGATATAATTATATCTTTACAAATTCATTGCATAATGAGAAAAATACAATTCATGTTTTATTGAAACAACTTGCATTACTATTTACACAGTTACTAATACTAGTGTAATTATAACAGTAAAAAATTAACCGCATTGCTACTTATTAATTTAAGCTAATTTCTTGGCATTTATAAATTATAAATGTAGCCTTGATTGACGAGGCGTCATTGATGTTGTAGGAGATGTAAACAAACAAGTCAAATTTAGAGGTTATGATGGCGACATCTGCTTCATACATAATAATAATGCCTCTTTTAGTAAATAAGAGTTCAGTGGTTAATTAAGAGTTAGGACACGGATGTCAAAATCTATCTCTTTCTAGGCCAAAACATGGCCAAAACTAAGCTGTCTGAAACAGAGATACTTTTTTGTCTCTTTTTACTTTAGTGACAATATTCAGCAGCTGTCAGTTATGGTGTCATGTTTATTTTGATGCATGTAATAGCTATTTATGTAACAAGTACATAATGTAGGACTTTATAGACAAGCCCAGTTTATAGCCGAGCGAGCGAAGCGAGCAAGGCCTATAAAAAGGGTGAGTCTATAAGTTCCGATTATGTAAGAGTTGCATACAAAGCTTTATGTTCGATTCCTAAAATTGGGTAATTATCAAAAAAAACAGTTTATAAATTTGACATTTATTCTTGACAGAAGAAAATTTGACATGTAATATACAGTTGTCATACTTTATTTTACTACTACCACTTTATTTTACGAGTACAATAATAAGCCAGTTCACTGCCGCAAAACAATACAATAAACAGTACTTTATCATGCAATCGGACATAAAAGTTTTTAATCTACGTATTATCATTTATTTAATGTTATTTTTAAAACTACTTAGTTATACTAATTTTATATCTCATAATTTAAGATAGCTTATTTTAATAAAGTATTAACTGTACCGAATTTCAGACCTATATAATTGTCGTGTTGACAGTTTCATTTATTAAACCAATTTTCATGATTACCAACATTCTAATAAATAGTTTCAAAATATAAAATGTCACTAGGAAGATTTGACTTGCGTGACTGAACTCTAAATAACACCGAGTTCAGTTCGTATTTAAGAACTTTAACCCAGAAGGATTGTTTCAGTTGCAACAGCGACAAAGAAAGGATTGGAATTCAGGTTCAACAGGTCAAGTTAATAGTATATTCTGTAACTTAACAAAAAGCTCTATTGCTATAGTTACAATTATTGACAACAGTTGATACCATAGAAACCAAGCTCTTCGAATAAACAGATCTGAAATACTGAACGCTGCTAAAATATAATGATAATACAATTAAATTATGAAACATGGTCCCTGAAAAAATGGTTTCTTTCCGGTAGCCACTACAATCAAAGACAAATCGTGGTTATTTGCAGTTATTTTACCACCACTTTGAATTCAACAGTAGTATAGTATCGTTGACCTCAAAAATTTGAGTTTGTTGCAAATAAATTTGCCATTATTTTAACTAAACATGCATGTAAATATATATAAAAATATTAAAGTTATTACTTAATACTTATACTATATTATCAATAATGACCAAAATTTCTGAAGGTAATTAATAAGAACAGTATGAAAATTCTTATCATAAAGCCATTAATTTTATGCTCTTATAAATATTTTTTATTAAAACCCTTTTTAGGTGCAGCATTCAACTTTGACACACCACAAGGTTAAGCTGTTTCATAATTAAGTTTTTCAGTAACCATTTGTTACCAAAGATTAACCAGAACCAAAAATGCGGTTACTTTTGGTTGTTCCATGGAATGCACGGTAAGAAAGTTACCTAACCTTACTTTATTCAGTAAACTGTTTTATAGTCATTTTTGTAAAATATGTTCATAGACTTGTTGGAATTTAGGTAACATACATTTTTTTACTGATAATTAACTTCATAGTGTTGTAGACCAATGAGACATTAAAAACAGTGTCACATGCACCAATCACAAGTTAGAAATGATTTCTTTAACTGAAAAGAATGTATGCTACTTTTCTTGCCGCTACCTCATTGTTTTAGCATTATTTTAGCAACCATTAATATTTAAAAAATCAAATGTCATTTTGACAAAAGTAAAAATGTCGCGCTTCGGCAACATTCCTGACGCTTCAATTAATGAAAACATTCAAAATTCACTTTTAATTATAATTATAATTGTTCTCATAAATAAAGTTGTTAAAAATTTGACGTATTTAACGCTTCATTCAGTTAATTCTCCAACCGAAGATCATTCGTTCTCAACTCTTGTCAGGCAAGATTTTTATTTTTTTTATTCGCATTGATTGCTAAAAGGCAATTAAACTCGATCAAATTCTTGGGAAAAGAACCCTCGCGCTCCGCGCTCGGGTCTTTTCGTCAATTTGATCTCGTTTAATTGCCAAGCAACCAATGCTCATACAAAATAAAAATCTTGCCGACAAGAGTTGAGCACTTATGATCTTACTGTTGAAAACTTACCTTTTTCAAAAGTATCCTCAGTAGTTGCCCTATTTGTTCACTTCACTTTTTCAAAGTTGGTAGCATTGAAAAAAAAGAAAATTAACAAAAACTTCACTTGAACAAATTTGAATTTTCAACTGTCACATCAGTATTGCCATTCACCACAAAATTACCTAGATCTTAAAATTGCAAATTTTTTATTTAAAAAAGGAGTAGCACAAAATAGAAAAAATAGCATACAAAACTCGTTTCATAAGTCATTATTGCACTCATAACTTGGACTCGTGAACTAAATCTTGTCTTCTTCTTGAATATACTATTAATGTTCTACAATGCTCATCAGCAAAAAGCTAATGGAAACTAATTTATTGTTTAATCACAGAACCACAACGTCTACCCTACCGTCTTTGATTATAAAGTGTCTTTTTATACAAAATATAAAAGAAATTAATAAACTCCGGTGAAGATGAAAATAAGACTTTGTAGGCTGCACGCTTTGCAATGAATCTTTACTGGACTCACTGGATTATGGAAGCTCGCTCCTTCGTCGCTCGCGCCACAAACTTTTCAGCTCGCCCATAGAGATTAATTTACAGAACTTGCCACGTAATTAGATAACTATTAAAAGCAGTATTAACAAGCGCAACCCTTTACTCTTTACACAATCCTCTTTTGGAAAAGATGTTTTTTTAATTTTCGCTTCACGACTGCATTGACAGTTACGAACACAACGACTAAACGAAATTTTGTTGTCTTCACTGGCTCCGTTGCTATTCATCATACAAAACAACTTCACCTACCAAATTTATAGGAAATTTTGTTCTCTACAAGTCGGCAAATAACTTTTTTTGCGCTATGATGCACCAGAACGATGTTATAGGCAAAACACTAAAAAGTGCCGATTTTCGACGGTTTTTTCAAGACGGCGGAGGGCGCGGAGGAATAGGGAGTAGGAAAAACTTGGATTTTTCAACCCACCAATATATACAACTTATGAAAAATTTAGAACTACCCGACCTTCTGCAGGGTAAAACCCCTTTATTCACTGGACTATCAAGGTGCTGAACTTGTCTGACAGAAGCCTCTTGCGTCCGCCATGTTAACAAATTTCCATTTTAGTGACTAGGCTTGTTTATAGTTTAAAGGTGGTGTAAGGGCCGGATTACCCAATAGGCCCAGTCCTAGGGCGGCAAACTTTTAATGACTAATTAAAGAAAACAGAATTAGTAATGAATTTTTTTCTTTTAGAAATGGTGTTTTCTAATCTAACGAAAACAGAAAATGTCTTATTATTTGCTTCAAAAGAATCTGACGGTTTTCTTTATACAACTTTTAGTATGTTCACCGGCGTGGAAAACGCGAAAGCTAAATGTCATAAATAAAGCTATAGTTCATTCGTGTAAGCAAACGTATTACGTCATTAGTCACGTAAATTACGCTTTTAATAGTAGCAGTTACTTTGCAAACGTCATTACTGATCCCCTAAACAGTACATAGCTATCTTCTACATATTATATTATTTTTATAAAAAAATAGGACGGAGGCGCACGGATCGTTTGCGGTTTTCGTCATAAGCCGAGAGTAGAAAAGCATTTATGACGTTGAACTATACTAGATGCATAAGGGCTATTCAAAGATGAAACCCAAAGAAAATATTTTGACTGGGGTCGGAGATATGACCGAAACCGATCGTGAAGTAAGTTCGAAAGCGGCAACGAGTTTGAGGATGTATGCAAAAAGTCAAGAATTTGGCTGCATACATAATTAAGCTGGCGGGAGTTTTAAGTTTGCACACATTTCAGGTTAAAAGAGGGTCCAAAAAAAACAGAAAATTGGGTAGTGAAAAAACTTGCTGGCACTCAGGAAACTCGACTACATATATCCGAATTATGTATGGTGTTGGTAAAACTTCCTTTTGGGTTTAAATTTTCATGTGAGCAAAGGAAAAATAGCGAATAACAATACATCTGAAAAAAAGATATCACGTATTACCAAGTTTTATGTCACTGTACAAACACCAATTAGTTTTAATAGTAGATTATGTATTAAGGGCTTAATCGAGTGTCTAAGAGCCCGTAGAGTCAGTTACCCGAAGGCGCTAAGACGATAAAAGGCTCTAAAACACTAATTAGGCTCGAAATGCATACATCAGTTTGTGTCCGGTCTAAGTTTAAATTAATATTTAATTTAAAATAAAAATAATTTGAAAAGTGCAAAACTTCAAGTAGGTAGGTGCAGTGGTCTATAATTATTTTTATGTTCGTTCAGGCGATTATGACCTATTTAGCGGCTTTCTTCAGCTTTTGTCATAGGCGCTAACTGACTCTACGGGCTCTAAGACACTCAATTAAGCCCTCAATACATAATATACTATTATTACTATGGAAACAGCGTAAACAAGGGTAGTACAAGGGCGTGCTCTAATTTAGCAATTTACGCTTTAAAAACAGGCCGCTAAATAGGTCATAATCACCTGATCGAACATAAAATCTTTTACCTAGCAAAAAGGTTACTATGGCAAAAGTAATGGAATAAATATCAATCTTTCTAAAGATATTTTGCGATTTTCCTTTGATCACACACAAAAATTCAAACCCAAAACAAAGTTTTATCAACATGGTATATAAGGACCAGTGAAAGCGGCACGTAAAAATTAAAAGGATGCATAGGAAAGTAATTTTTTAATTATTTTTAGTTACTGTTTCTTAAAGAGTTAAAACATAATAGTTAGATAGCCGCAACAGGAAGTCATTGTTGTATTTTCTACCATGTCAGAAATTATTAACCTTATCATATTGAACATGAGGAATAAGAATATGGCCATACAAAACTTGCACTCGTTTTAGGGTTAGGATTTTATGATTAAATCATATCAATCAGAAAATTTTTATGAATCAAAAGAGCAAGAGGATTACCAATCATGCTAAGAAAATCTGATTAGGTGGGGGGTTAATCAGTATTCAAAAAACCGAATTGTGCTAAAAAATTACAAATCTGATTTAATCATTATACACTGTTTATGTGGTTAGTATAACGACTGTATACTCAGTGGATAATGTGACGTATGTAAAGGTATTTGATTATCAGTCATGAAGGTATAGGATTACACTATGAAAACATTGACACATTGACTATAAAATTAACAGATAATTTTAGGTAATTATTTCTTGTTATATATATTATATTTACAAAAAAATTGTTTGTTTATATAATATATTAAATATTTATAAAAAAGAAATTTATTCAAGCTGGGATTAGAACTCGGGCTTTTGAACTCGAAATCCAGCACGCCCTGCATTCGACTTTAGTAGCTATTGTCATACATTTCTTCTTTAATGAATGTCCAGATTAGTGATATAGAGTGAGCATAATATGGAAGGTAAGAAATTCTCTTGAGGAACTCCATACTTCATTATCTTATTTGTGAAGATTATAATTCTATCATAATATATTTTGAGGTCTATCTATTAGCATTTAGCTTAGTTATTACAACTTGTCAAATTCAGCTTGGACGGAGAAGTTTGGATGCGCATAATGTTTGTGGCATTAGGGTAGGGATATTTACCTAACGTTCTCGTCTAGTACAGATCTGTACATTCTATGAAAAAGTATAAAATATATGGAAAAACATGCTAAGATTTTATCACAAAAACTCATTAGTTTTAATCTTTCTACCTGAAAAGTCTTATTTTTGGATTGTTAATAATTTTACACAAGGGTATAATAAAGCTTTGTATCGCTAACGTAAATTCCTATTTACAACCTTGTTGCGAGTTGAGAATACTTGTACCACATTGTACTTTCTCTTTACCTCCTAAATTTTGTCTTTGTCGAACATCGACTCTTTTCACCATCTGCTCATTCCGTCCACCATCCTACACTTGACAAGTAGCTCTATTCTAAGTTTAGTAACGACATGGAGAGCAGAACACAGTATTTTGAATTTTATTTACTTATAATTTATTATTTAATTATACACATTAATAAAATAATACAGCTACATGATTTTCAGTACTACAGTATGTTTAAAATACCTTTTGTAAAATAATTAAAGTTTGTACTTATCACAGAAATAAAACTTATCTATCACATCTACATTAGTCTGTTAAATAAAAATTAATCACAGGAAAGATTAAATTACATTGTAAATTGCCATGCCATAAAATATGTTACATTATAGTACACTATTGTAGAATTTATAAAAGGAATGTCTCTTAATACCATTTTATTACTTATACTTAAAGGAAAGTTAAATTATCAGCTAACAAAAATAGCAGAAAGGGTATAGCTTTGCTTGATTTTTTGCAGTCTTACCTGGAAGAAAACTAGTTTGACATTATGAAAGCAAAACAAGTGAAATTTGAAACATAAATATTAAAAACGGCATAATCTTAAAACTTAAAGATTTTGTACAAATAATAATTATTTACGATACAAGTATGGTAAGCAAGATATTATCCAAGAACGAAAAATTGATCCACGTGAGCTTTTTTCTCTTAACTCACATGTGCCATACGTTTTATCCAACACCTCTTTATACAGATTATCCGAAAACTAGTCTAAACATACAAAAATTAAATAGAGTACAACAAGGAGTGCATAAACAAACAATATGAGTAGCACAACAAAGATAGAATGCAATCGTGACTTGGTAAATTTCTACCAATAACAAGCAAGTAAACAAACATATCTGTCACAAATAATTTATTTATCATTAAAAGCATAAAGTGAGGTTAGATAATTATGTCGATATAATAGTATGTTACTAAATAAATTGCTTTTGTCGTAAAAATCAATTTCATCACAATTGGTCATTAGAATCTTAGAAAATCTCAAAATGTCATATACGCAGAAAGAAAAATAAATGGATTTATGGTGGAAATTCAAAATTGAATAGCATATCATGGTTTTAAACTGTACACTTTGAATATACAAAGTAAAACAATCAGCAATTTAACCTCATTTTATGCTTTTAATGACAGATAAAATGTTTAAAAATATGACAGAGTGTTGGATAATAGTTATGTACAAATTGAGTACGCGAAGTCTTTATTCACGCATGAGCTTATTTTTAAAGCACGAGAAACGAAAGGCGAGTGATTCATTTGTGCTAAAGTCCGCTCACCGAGACCTGTCGCACGACGTAAATATACTTAAAGTTAGCTGACCCTTGAAGCTTCATTTACATGTTACACGTTTGCGTACCGTGTGCGCTTAACTCACTTTTATGGTTGCAGCGTAATATGGAATGGAAAGTGATTGCATTATACGTGTTTCCACATTTATGTAAAGTAGTTTAAGCGTTAATGAAACCACGTGCGCGCTGATCAATAGCATTGCTTATAGTTTGTTTAGTGCTAACTTCAAGCGTATTTACGCCTTGCGACAGATCTCGGCGAACGAATCTTAACGTGTTAAAGATGACTTCACATATCGTGTTCTTTGCAAAGTTTTTTGAAACGAACATTAACAAGAATTAACCAAAATCTCTAATACTGTTTCGAATTCAAAGTAAACATAAAACCAAGCAGACAATAGCATTCTTTGTTACCAATAAATGCACTCACATATTTTTCAGTGGAATTATTAGTGATTACTTTCTTTTGTGATTTCTAATATCCAAAGAACATTTTTTAACTAAATTTTATTTTTATCAATCAAATTGTTTTTAGAGATCCTAAAAGGGCCAGTGCTTTTTGCATGTTTTTGAAGCACTAGTGTGCAAATGCTACGTTTGTATTCAACTGTTATGTTTGCAACACATGATTTTGAAGACGGCGAGAAAAAAAAAGATATTTACTATTATAGAGTTGCATTTCTGTTATTAAGAGAAATTTTGAAAAGTAACAGTTCATCTTCTTTAAATTAAATAAATCTATTTTAAATGAATTTCTTATCTGGCTGAATTTGTTCATAAATTTAATAGAACTTTACTTTAAGATACAAACTGATCGTTATTGTTCTACAGAAAGAAAACTACTTTCCACAGGTTTTATGCCAATATTTACATCCACATTTGCTGTATACCTCATGATGTTTTTGAATTGATTTTTTATGACAGTTTAAATAGGGTCGTTGCATGGAATTTAAATTTTGATATAATTTGTATATTTTATTAGTATAACTGTTATCTAATGTATAGGTCCACATTAAATCGATAAATGCATTACGATAACTTAATAAAACGAATTTAAAGTTTAAATATTTTCCGTCCTCTTCTACACCACTGACGTCATAATAGTTTCGTCTTACATATTTGTTTCAATACAGCGTATACGAGGACTATGACGTTGTTGTACTAGAAAAGGACAGACAAATTTAAAATTGTAAATTGCATATCTCGCTAACGGCTGCGTTAAAAATTTTGAAAAAAGTACATCGAGTTATTACTAAACTCTATAGAATATAAAAACGTTAAGTTTCAAAATTGTGAAACGACCCTATTGCCATTTAAATATAAAATAGAATTGCTGATTTTATTTGCAAATAAATAAATTGTAATAGTCAAGCAAAAAGTGATAATAAAAAATGGTACGATATGACATTATGTCACGAAAAAATTATCAATTCAAAAAGTACCACGATTTGGTTCTATTCTTCTAAAAGAATTGATGAACGTTTTGATATATTTCAAGAATTGAATTCAAAAAGGAACACAAAAGAAAAAACAGTAATTAAAAGCAACTTCCACAAATTCAAGATAAAAGAAGATGGGAGTTCATGCTCACTCACAATAAATGAGCGTAAGAGAATGATGGACTAATGAAATGAAAACACTTAAGGACTACAAAAAATCTTCTTAATAGCTTCATATGAATTGGCAAAAAGGACAAAATAAGAGAAATGATAATGGCTTCCCAACTGGTCTAGCAATTTACAATTAATTGGCTGATCACAAATCAAGAAGATTCAGATAGATAACCAGTTAGATTTTACAAATTGTTGATAAGCAAATAAGCAATTGTTTAAAAATATGCCAGTAAATCGATTTAAGCATAAAATAGAGGAGGATAACTAATAACAATTATTCGTACTGAGCATGTAAAGTAAATGATTTAACCAAAAGTGGCGTTTTAGATGAGCAGCTGATTAAACAGGGCACAATAAAGTCTTAGCTTCGAAGCTTTAACTCCAAAATAACAAACAGCACAAGAAAAGCATCATGCTGAAAAATATGCAAGTTGTTTGATCACATTTAATCAAGGCACACATTGGCACGCAGACAATCCAGAGCAGCAAAATACAAGTATTTGTGTTCAATAGGTGTAATATAAGACAATATACTGATTAAGATGTAGGGTAGGGCATGACAGAACTATCTCATAAGAAACCTTCTTCACTCAGGGTTTGAAACAGAGATTCTGAATTAAGGAGTTCAAAAATATCAGCCAAATCATTCATCTTCTCCCATCATCTTCCTTACCCCTAAATCCCCTTGAAAAAAAAGTTACAAAGTCACGTACATTTGTTATACCATTCCCATAAGTTAAGGAGTTCAAAAACACTACCCAAGACAACCACTCTCCACTCCCCTTACCACCTAAAATCCCTTAATTATTACTCAAAAACCTACCTCATGTGATATACTGTGCCTGAATCCCATAGTACGTACAGCTGACTTCAAATAAATCTAGGACAGTCAGTATCTATAGTGCAAGTTTTTTCTTTTTTTTTATGTTTAATAATAATTTTTTTGTAGTCATCTATAAAAATATAATTTAAAGCCTGCCACACATTCTTGAAAATGCAAAACTTACTCTCATGACTTGCCTAGATTTATTTGAAATCAGCTGTGCATGTTATGGTCACAGCATGCGAAGATGACCAGGAGCGGCTTAAATAAGTCGCTCGCAGTATGTATCTACTGAACGTTTCAGGATTTGTATACCAAAATACATACATACAGAATACAAACTAATTATTGCAAATTTCCGGTGATTTTCTTAGATGTATCCCACGCGATTCTTCACATAACAAATTACCACTTGAGTACTGGAAGAATGTTACTACTGAAAATTTGGTATGATCTATGAAGCCTGTTTTGAACAGCAATAACATAAGCAAAATGTAAATTAAAAAAAACTCTCAACAACTTAAGATACCATTAACTGTTTATAAGTATCAAATTCAATTGCAAGATTTTCAGTTGATAATTAATTTAATTTTTTAGTGGATTCAGTTTTGAAAATGGAAAAAAAGTAGTTTTCTTTTAAAATGCAATAATGATCGTGTAGTGTAGTTTGATTTATTTCATAATAAATCAAAATATTCAATTGTAAATGAATTTAATCTTTAAGAATTAAAAGTATAAGGTATTCAAACATAAATGTTTCGAAGTCAAGACAGTTTTAGTAAGATCTAGCAATTCTATAACTAATTACTACTATCCGTGCAAAGCTATTACTTAATTAATACTATATAATGGTTTAGATTAAATAGTTCATGATTGACAAAGCAATATTTGCTAGGCAATTTTTACTGACAAATTATGTAGCTAAATTCATTTCATTACAGTATTAGACAGAGTAATTATGTACAGAGCAGGGACATGCCGGATATCGGTATAACTATATCTGAATCCACTATTAATATTATTGTATACTAAATTATACAATGTAACACAAAAGTATGTAGTATCTCTGGGATTGCTAACACGATCTAGGCGAGACTTGGAACACTTTATTTAGATAACATGCTTCATGTCGACAGTGCTGTCAAGATGTTAGTTTTTTCGAAAGTTTTACCAACTTTTGTAAATTAAATAGGACACCCTGTATATTTACCTTTTTTTAATTTCCTCAGTAATTCTACACATAATTTGTATATCATTCTCTATACCTAAGTTCAGCCGTTTTCGAAATATTTTAACATTTTTAACTTCATAGCTAACATTAAAATGGAACCTTTAATAAATAACAAAGTAGGCATAATGTAGAAAAGTTCCCATTTAATATTACCTATGAAGTTAAAAATGTTAAAATATCTTGAAAATAGTTCAGTTTAGGTATAGAAAATGCTACGTAAATTATGTATAGAATTGCTGAGGGAACTCAAAAGAATAGAAATATACAGGGTGTCCTATATACTATATTTAATATACAAACGTTAGTAAAGCTTCCGAAAAACTAACATCTTGGTGACACTGTCGACATCAGTTTTGAATCCAGCATATTATCTAAATAAAGTGTTCCAAAACCCGCCTCAATCGTGTAATCCATTCCATAGATTCCAAAGATTTCCACACTTTTGTGTCTCATTGTATATAAAATAAATGATAAAAGAATCAATATAAATCATTTCAAGATGACACAATACTTATAAAATTATCTGTATTTGTAATCACAGATGTGATATTTTTATGATCCAGGACATCCCTGGTGCAGAGCTAATACTTAGAGGGAACCATTCATACCATGAACTAAGTAATTTTTGCTTTTTTCCTTAAAGTGAGCGTATCTCTTTGCATACTAGTTACAGGGTTCTTTGAGTTCCAGGATTCTGCACATTTTTTTGAAGATTGATTTTAGATACTATAAATATCACATTTCTTATAAACATATCAATATCAAGATTATATAATTTACAGTAAGTGAAAAGATTTAAAAACATCTCAGAATTTTAAAGAGTCCTGTAACTCTTATAGGAAAGATGTGCATCTTGTTACTTATCATAAAGTCAAAACAATAAAATCATAATTAATAATAAATAACATGCTTTTCCATTTACATCTAATGCATTTTGCATAAAGCTGTAATTCTGCTAAAAATATCAATTTTGATATTAGTAGGTAGTTGAATTCTCCAGTAATTTTTTTAATAGTGTCATTAATCTTAAGATATTTATAAAGCTTAAAAAGTAGATTACTATGAATCTGTTCAAGCAGAATATGCAGGAGATACTTGTCCACAGGCATTTATTAATTCTGATGCAAATAGTTCAAACACTTGCATAAATATATCTTGGTTAATTCTTTGGCTTTGCAATGAAGTTATGAATAATTTTACACCAGTCTTTATTATGCTCTCTCCTAAAAGTTTCTTTGCAGTATCTAAACATAAAATAGTATGGATTTTTATTCATCACGCAATTAAATATTTTTTAAAGTACTTACTAGGAAACAATCCCATACAAATGTTTACCATTTCATCCAACTTCATCGCTAAAACATCTTGATTAATATTTTCAGGCAGTTTTCCGACGTACTTATTAACATTATGTAGTAAACTGTCTGAATGTTTTGTGAAAATCTCTTCGCTATAATTTCCAATTAAGAGTAATATGGCTTTGATAACTGATTCTTGTAGTAAACATGCATTGGTATCACCAATAAGTTCACAAACAATGTCTACAAGTGCTTTTGTTATAGGAACTTGGAGATCAAATTCATCTAGTTCATCTATAAAAAAAAAGGTTTACAGTTTTTTAAATTAACGTAATATTATTTATTAAGCATTATTAAATTATTATACACGTTTTTTAAGTATGGTCTGTTTTGAAATTAACTCCAATGAAGGTGAAGGCGAAAACATGCCTTCTGGTGTCTTTATGATTTACTAGCTAGCTTTCAACAAGATGTTACAGTCAGATTTTTGTTTAGAAACAATAACAATAAATGAAACAATAAATAATCTATGCAGCTCTGAACTTTGTGATTTTTGGATCTTGTTAACAAAAGACAATAGTGTTGCAGCCATGTAACAAATTATGTGAATGTCGGTAGGATTAGGCACCAGTGTTTGTTTAAAAAAGGGCAAATGAAAGAGCATAAGCAATTAATTGTAAAAGGTGAACAGAATCTTGGAATCAGGATTATTTATTGTGCCACTCATTGTAAATCCTCATATGCGATATCAAACAACAAGAATCCAACAGTAACAACTTGGCTAGCTAATAAATCATAGAACAGTACTAACTAGTGAAGTACCATTCTGTCTTAATTCACTTCAATTGATTACAATTTCCAAACGAATCTTACTTAAAAAATGCACCTCATATACAGCTTATAAAATAAAAAATACACAATATTCTATTTAAATAATGCTAGTTTTAAATGAACATCTTTTTTAATGGCAAAACTTTATACAGGCTGTTTACTAAAAAACGCTGGAAGCCCATACCTCCATCAATAAACCAAAAACCAAATAAAATGGTTCTGTAAGTACAATGAAAGAGTCTGAGTGTAATCTTCTTTTTCTTAATTAGAGACATAGTTATTATTTTAATTTAGTCTGTTGAGCAATATTTATCTAAATTCGTTGCAATAAAATGTGTTGCAAATTATGATTGCTGTAATATTCCCTTGAAGAAAAACCATTGTATCAGCCTTTAGTTAGATTTTCCTTGAAATATTCAAGTGTGCCATGGAAAACAATAATAACTGTGTATTTTTTTTTGTAATAAAGACACTATTTTATTAATTAAACAAAAAAAAACTTTTCCTAGTTTACACTTCAGATTATGTTGTTAGTTTTAATTAAACATTTCTGTAAATAAGTTTTCTAATTTTATACAGACTCCGATGCCTAGAGGGGCAGAACGAGTTGCAAAAAGAACAAGAATATTATACAGAGTGTAATGATACGTTAGGAAAACTCTACAGTACGGTGTTTTTGTTCTCTGATGGTTCCTTTAGTGTACATTCCCACTGCACACTTGCTATGCGATGGTACACTACGATAGCAGAGATAATAAACATATTAGTGATTCACCGAAGCGGATTTTGACCGAATCACTGAATACCAAATATTCTGCCATTAGAATTTGCCAAAGTGTCAAATATTCGGCCGAAGAACAATAGTAATCTGAGTTTGGAATAGTTTTATTGAATACAAAATGTCACAAAAAGGAAACATTGGTGTCCAAAAAAACGTTTCCTACTACACATTTTGCTATAATAAAATAATACAAAATATAACTAAAAAAATTAATAAAAAATAAACAGTATCAGATTATAAAAAACACAATGTCAAAAATTATTAATTAAATTATGTCAAAAACTTATTTAAAAAACGCTTATTAAAAAACTACAACATAATATATTAGCATTAAAAAAACATATCAGTATTTTAAATTTAATTGAAGATTGTGGTGGGTAAAAAGCAGGGACTGAAACACTTTACAAATATAGGTTCCGCTTCCAGTTTCGGTTCTTGGAAATTCAAAATATGGGTTTCGGTTCCGGTTCCAATTTTAATTTTCGAAACATTAAGGTTCTGGTTCTAGGATTTTTTTAGGTTCCAGAACCAAGAGTAATGACGTCACATTTTATCTTGGTATATAGCTCCAAATATTTCCAAACAAATATGACCTTGATAACTGAGATTCGATGCATGTTCCCTAGTAGCACACATATATTATATAAATATTCATTTTCAAATATGTAAAATATATCTTTTTCAACATCCGCCTAAATATTTAGCTAATATATTATTTAAAATATTTCTTCAATATTATTTTGATAATATTTATTTAACATTCTAGTTAGGATATCTTATGAATGTTATATCCCCAATAGCACAGATATATTATATAAATATTCATTTTCAAATATTTAAAACATATCTTTTTCAACATCCACCTAAATATTTAGCTAATATCTTATTTAAAATATTTCTTCAATATTATTTTAATAATATTTATTTAACATTCTATAGTATGAGTAAAAAGTAACTCCATCAAAGGTGCCTTTAGGATTTTGAAGCCATGTTTATTATAACACTAGAAAATTATACAAAATAATCAGAGTCCTTTGACAGTGACGGTTGTTATTAATTTGATATAATTTTCTGGTGTTATTAATACACATACGAGTTCATAATACCAAAGGCACCTTTGATGGAGTTATTTTTTGTTCATACTATAGTTAGGATATCTTATGAATGTTATATTGCTGATTCATATAATATTCCTAGAATATTATTAGAATGTTTTTAAGAATATTTTTGTACAGCAAATTATGCTCTATAGCAACATGAATTTCAATTTTCTTTTCACCACTCATTTCTTGTTCAGGTCATTTAAACTTTTCAAATAAAACCCTATACATGTTGTTCTACTAAAAAGAGAATTTTGCTCTCTTTATGAAACCATATTCTCTAACAAGTGTAACATACGAAACTTTTTGACAAAAATTGCATTTGAAGTTTATTTAGCATAAGAGTTACACTTAGTAATAAAAAACTTGGGTTTGAATTAAATACGTATATTCTTTTGAAATGGTAAAATGACCGTCAACAAGAAAATGGTTTTTTTTTCTCTAATTGTAATTGCAGGTAGTATCACAAAAAGGATTATACGCCTGAGAAAAATATTCACTGCTCATTTTAATTCACGACAATCCAATAAAAAAATAACTTCTCATCCATCCTGAAGACTTCAATAATTATATTATAACGGAAATATTAAATTAAATAGCAGTTTATTCGTTGGTATATTAAGGATATAATTCTTATCTCATGGAATAGGACTAGAATAAAAGATATATTGTAGCAAAAAGAATTTATTCACTCAGTAAAAATATATAAATACTCGATAATTATTCAATAGGAAGCTTGTCTTGGGACTCATAATTCTTCTTTCTGTAAGAATAAAAAAAAAGATTTAGGGTTATATATAGTCAAAGACGTTATGGTTATAGTCGATCTCTCGCAGCAACATATTTTAAAGAAATTTATATAATGAACATGGACTTTTTGAAACATCTGTACTTCTAGTCACCATATTAGTGTAGTCAAATTTTGCAACAAATTGAAGTGTTTTATTATTTTAAGAAAAAATAATGCTTGTTAAGAAAATCTTAATTTGATGTAGTCAAGCCCAATACCATTATGTGGGGCGACCAATAATAGAAAATGTGATTAGGCAATATTAAGCATTTTTTAAAATTAATCGAATATTTTCGAAACAGTATACAAGCATAAAACTCAGCAGACTTTTTATGAGTTACTTCAACCAAAAGAATTAAAATTAAAAATCAAAAGTTAAGTAACTCGAGATGTTGAAATTTTATCAGCCACGCATTGCATATACTATTTCTTCACCGAATTTTTAGTAAATTAATGCACTTTTGAAAAAATTATGACATTTAAGTGACAAAACATGACATTTCCCTTGTCAGCAATTAAATGTCGAACAGTTTGAAATTCAAAATCCCAGTAGTCCGAAAATTCCAACCTCTAGTGGTTGAAATGCGATTTCAATCATCGTTATCAATTGCAAAATGAGTGATTTCAATGTCATGAGTAAAAAAAAGCACTTACTAGCTGTTGTTTAATCTTCTCGAAGTATGTCTTAACCAATTCTTAATAGCTGCTATGATGACGTGCTCAGTTGTTTAGTATTTGGGCTTAGGGTTGCTGCTTCTGTAATATTTAATAACATAATAATAATCGTATCGGTAAAAACAATGAAGGTTTAACACACTTTTTTTTGTTTTGATAGGTTTTTCTTTTGAACTCTAGAAAATAAATTGACATCTCAGTTACTGTGAAATTTAAAACCTATGTGTTTTATTACTGTTTTAGACATATAATAAATTAATGTAATTTATTTGATGTTCAAAAAATTATTGTTTTTGAGTAATACGACACATACGTTTTAAATTTCACAACTGAGATGTTGAGGGTTTATAATCACCCGTTAGAAAAAGTATAAATTTATTATAATCATCATACCTTTTTTGTCAAAGATATGCAGGCTCTCTTTTATTCGTAGGAGTAGAATAGTCACTTCTTAGGTAAATACTTTATGGTTTAATATCAATACATACCTACATAAAACAGTTAAATCCGAAAAAAAAACACAAAACTGATGAAAAACCATACAAATTCACAATGGCGTCGTTGCATCTTCCTTCTGCCTGCCTTCTACGAACATACGTGACGACACACGATCGCGCACGATCATAAGCAAGATTTACAATTCATCAATGTTTCCAATAAATATGTATTGTAGTATATAATAAAAAGATTTGCTTAATATACGTTTCAAAATATTAAAAATTACACACAAATAACATATTTATTTAATATGTATATCAATATATTTCTAAATATTTCATTTTCAATATTTTGTAAATACTTTCCTAATCTTTTAAATATTTAAAACACATAATATTACCTTTATATTTTTTAAATATTAAAGAAATATGGTGTGCTACTGGGGTTAGGTTAAAGTATTGTTGAGTGGAGCTCAAGTTGTCGAGGCGAGCGAACGTGTTTCAAGCGCGATAGCAGTGGTTCATTAATCATTAAACAAGTAATATTAGATACTAATACTAATTATAAAAATTAATGTGTGTAGTGTATGTGGGGAAACATCTTCTCCGGACAACGATTTTGTTTCATACTCTGCTTGTAAATCAGAATTACATTATACATGTGCGGGCATTAGAGAAACTAAATGGAGGTCGTCAACTGTTGAAATAAAACAGAATTGGCGGTGCACAGCTTGTAAACAAATTAATATGAATACCAATGACGAAGCTAAAAAAACCGGATACAAAACAAATGATAACCAATTTGTCTCCGCAAGTAATTAGCAAGCTTGAGGAAATTATACGTAAAATAATCAAAGAAGAAAATCAAATAATTAAAACGAAAATGGAAGGGTTTCAAAAATCAATCGAATATTATAGTAACCAAATGAATGGATTTACTACGCTCATAAAATCTATTAAGAAAAGAATGAAGTTCTGAGTAAAAAGTGCAGTGAATTAGAAAGAAAAAATGAAAAGATGGAGCATGAAATACAAGATAAGTTAAATTTATCAATACAAACGCAACATATGGAACGTAAACAAGCTCAAACTACTATCTCGAAACGAACAAATAAATCAACAAAACCAACTCCTGTTGATAACGCTACAGGAAAGGTTGCAGACGGAAATGGTAAACAACATATTGATAGTCGTAATGTACATGTAGTATTAATGCCAAACAGAAAATAAAATCAATCAAATAATCAACTTGCAGTCGGATTTAACATTGGTTGCATCCAAAGATGAACCCAGACAAAACAAAAATAAACAAGAAACGCAAGGAAAAAAATATAGCCAAGTGGTTAAAGGTAATAATACGAATATAGCAATGCTCTGAATCAGAATCGCGAAGATGGTATTATGTTGGTAATCTTGCTGCGAAAACAAGCGTGGAAAACATAAACGAGCATTTAAGTAGTTTTAAGGTTAAAATTTTATCATGTGATAAAATTCAAGAGAGAAATTTGTATAAAGCATTTTTCAAAGTATCGTTATCCCCGATGAAGGTAAATAATTTCCTTAAAGAAGATTTGTGGCCTACTAATGTTATAGTAAAACCATTCATCTTTCAAAAACAATTTAATAATACCAGAAACCAAAGTTGGAAAAATAAAAATGGGTTTTGTGGAAAACAGAAGCATTATTAATAATAAGCAGGTGAGAATAGTCAATATGAATATGCAATCCATAAGAAATAAAATATTCCAGTTTGAAGCATTTCTTCTTGAAAATTACGACGTAGTGTGTCTATCAGAACATCACTTAACAAAAATTGAAGCCAAAAGTTTTGCAATGAGTGATTATGAAGTGTGCTCTTTTTATGCTAGACAAAATCTGTGTAAGGGAGGTGTAATGATTTTATGCAAGAAAGGATTATATTTTCGGAAAAGAAGTGATTTAATGAACTTATCTATAGAAAAGCACTGTGAAATTACTTCGGTAGAATTTATAGATTTAGATTTATTAATTGTTACTATATACTGCTCTCCTTTTGGGGATTTTGATATTTTTATGAAATGTTTCAACTGTTTGTTATGTAAAGTACAAAAAAACAGACGTGTCATTATTAATGGTGACTACAACATTCTATTCAATAATCATACAGATGCAAAGCATATCAAGTTTAGGGATATGATTGAATCCTTTGATTTTAAGGTAACAATTTTTGATAAAACACGAAAATTAAATACCCTTGATAATATACTAATAAATTTTAATACACATTTCAGCACGGAGGTGTGGGATGCAGGTTTTGCAGATCATCGTGCGACACTCATTGAGTGTACGATAAATGATAAAGAAAACATTATTAACTGTAATGAAATTCAGTATAGGTCATATACGGAAGAAGGTATGTCTAAATTTTTTCAAGAGGTTGATTCACTAAATTGGGATTTTTTAAATGACAAATCCTTAGATATAAATGGTAAGTTCAATATGTTGATTGAAATAATGATGAATTGTGTTGACTCATGTTTTCCCCTTAGGAACAAAACTATAAATTGCAAAAAGGACAAAAAATGGTTCACTAGTGAACTTAATGATATGAGAGAAAAATTGAAATTATTGGGTGAAATGTGTCATATGTCACAAGATGATTCAATACTGGCAATTAAAAACAAATATCAGAAAATATATAAAAAAGAAATTGAAAAAGCGAAAAAGGCATATAATAAGAAATTCTGAAAACATTTCAAAAGCCTGTTGGGATATAATTAATAAATACAGGGGCAACTCAATAAACACAAAAGTAATCAATATTGATGCAAATGTTATTAACGACTATTTCGTAAACAAAGCTAGTGAAATACATAAAACTATACCTATTTCACTAAAGTATATAACTGATTATTTATTTACCAACAAATGCCTATAATACTTTTTGTTTTAGGAATATAACTTATAATGATACTAGAAATATTATAAATAAAACTAAAAATACAAACAGTAGAGATTGTTATGATATGAACATAATTCTTATAAAAAAGGTAAAAAACATTTTAATAATACCATCAACCAAATTAATAAATTAAATAATACTTGTAGGAACCTTTCCAGATGCTCTTAAAACAGCAAAAGTAATTCCGCTGCCAAAAGAAAAGGATGTTGATGATGTAAATTAGCTGAGACCTATTTATATTTTGCTAGTGATCAGTAAAATAATAGAAACAGTTCTAAAATCACAAATTGTAGAACATTTTGAAACCCACAATTTATTTTTCCATAACCAATATGGGCTTAGGGCAAATAAATCAACAACTGATGCATTAATGTGCATGGTAGATAAAATAGTTGATAGTTTCCATAAATGTAATTATGCAGGAACCATTTTTTGCAATTTACAAGCCGCTTTTGATTGTGTGTCACAAAATCTGCTGCTGAAAAAGTTAGAGCACTACAATTTTAGTAAATTGGCCTTATCTCTTATTGCATCTTATCTAGATAATAGGAAACAATATGTTTCTATAAATAATAAAAAGTCCATATCGCAAAACGTAGAGAATGGCGTTCCTCAAGGTTCGGTACTTGGTCCTATCCTTTTTTTGATATATGTTAATGATCTTACAGTAGGACCAAGTACTGAACAAGTTCTCTTTGCAGATGACACATTTTTGATGATCACTGACTCCGATTTTGGAGGTCTAAACAAAAAATTGTCTTTTACACAGCAGCAAGCCAATATATGGTTTGCAACAAACAAGTTAAAACTGAACGAAAACAAAACAAAAAACTTTTATTTTACATTTAAAAAAATACCAAATGACTATATAAATGATAGTGTTAAGGTTCTGGGTTTTGAAATGGACTAGAACTTAACTTGGTGCAAAAACATTGATCATGTAAGTCATAAGATGTCAAAAAATCTTTTCGTAATAAGAAACTTATCTAAAATAGTACCTCAAAGCTCAGTTTGTGTTGCATATCATTCACTTATAATGTCTCATTGCTTCTATGGTTTATTGTTATGAGGTCACTCTCCTCATGCAGAACGGGTATTTAGTATTCAAAGGAAAGCCTTAAGATTAATCTATAATTTGGAATATAGGGCAGATGTAAAGAATATTTTTATAGAAAAAAAATTGTTGACCTTGCCTTCATTATACATATACTTATGTCTAATATTTGTTAAAGAAAATATAGATTCATATGAGATTAATAACTCACTTTATAATTATGAAACTAGAAGTGAAGGAAATATACATATTACATACACCAGATTAAAACATAGTAGGTACAGTAAAAATTACAATGCACCTCTTTTTTATAATAAACTTCCAAGAAATATTAAAATGATGGAAATTAAACTTTTCAAAAACAGGATAAAAAATTATTTAATCAATAATGCTTTTTACAGCATTCAAGAGTTTTTAGATATAAACATTAACAATGATACGTCTTTATAAACAAATAATGTTTCTGGCTGTTTATAGTTACTGTACCTAATTATGTGTATTAAATGTGTTATATATTGTTAGCTATGTTTAGCAATTAAATTTACAAATGTGATATAATAGTACTGTATTTAAAAAAAGTGATATAATACTACTGTATTTTTAAAAAACTGTGATATAATAGTACCATATTTTTTTATTTTTCTCTTGTTAAACTTATTAAATTGAGATGAATTAGCTTGACGACACTCATAGCAATTGTAATTGTTATATGGTTAATAAAATTATTTTTTCTTCAAACGTAAAATAATTAAGTCATATTTTGACTGAGGTGGCTGCGGAAAAATGCAACTTCTCCGCCGGCGACAGTTTTACTTTTCCTTTTCCCTCTATGGAGGGAAAAGTGTTGAATTTATATCTGTCAAAACGTTTTTTTGTATAACAATCGAAACTACTCGCATTTATTAATCGCCTACTACATTTCTAGTATTGTATGCATAAATAAAATCCAGAGCTGAGTATCAAAAACACGGCAGCTTTATAATACATATTTTAAAGCGTTTGAAGAAAAAATAGCATATTTAATTTGGAGGAGAAGTGACTTTTCATGGCTTGCCTTCTATTACCCGCCGCACTACGTTCGGCGGGTAAACTCAGGCGCGCCATGAAAAATCATACTTCTCCTCCGCATAAAATAATATACTATTATTCTATTCTATTCTATTGTTTATAACATGCATGATAAATATATTTGCTGGGTTCAGTATTTCAACTCTTTTTACTCTGAAAGCTATATTGCTATAGTTACAATTATTTACAACAATGGATACGATAGAAGCTGAGCTCTTGGAGTAAACAGATGTGAAATACCAAACGCGGCTATTGTAGATTTTTACAAGATGAAATTTATTTGAAAATATTCAGGGTATCAATATAAAATGTGACGTAACACTTTTCTAATCAATTCACAGACTATTGGTCAATTAGTAGTGGAAGTAGATCTAGTATCAACATCAACTCAGTAAGAAATGGTTATGGTAGCGCTGTTGGGAGAATGTTGAACTATTTTTTTATTGACCAGTAGAACCGAAATGTGGAACCGAAAAGTACTGGTTTCTTCGAAAATTTATAACGGTTCGTGTTCTCATCTTAACATTAACACGGATTTTAGTAAGGGTTCCGATTCCGGTTTTGGTTTCATAAAAGTAATCGGTTCCGGTTTTAATTTCATAAAAGTAATCGGTTCCGGTTCTGGTTTCATAAAAGTAATCGGTTTCGGTTCTTTTGGGTTCCTGTTCCAGTCCCTGGTAAAAAGTAGGTTTTCAGCATTTTCTGGGAGCAATCTAAGTCGAGCGCGTGATCGCCGCCGTATTCACGACGCATTTTGCATTTTCACCCTCGTGATTTCTCTTCAGATTCTTCAATTTATTGTTGAACTTCTAGTCAGAACAATATATGTACGTAACTTATTAGTTGGAGCACTGTAAAATAATAATTTTCGATCAACAAGCTTTAAATAATAATCTTTTATAAAATTAATAAAAACTTAAGCAGTCTGCTCTAATCAGCATGTTTAAATATAAACAAATGAATATTAAAATTCTCTTCGAATTGTCAACACTTGCAATCTTCAAACAATAGATGGCGGTGTTGCCATTTAAATTTTTCTATTAAATAGAAAACTATTCTAGGTAACAAGTATTTTGTTAGATAAACTTAATTATGACAAGGATAATTTTTTCTTAAATATCTTTAACCGTCCAGTGTTTTTTTATGATTTTACTTTAATGTATGGAGAACTGTCACATACATTTTACAGTACATTTATGGTACTGGAAAGGGTTTTGCGACATACGAAAATACTAGTGAAATTTATCATAGTGTTCTTCAAAATTCTTTAAACAGATGGTGGAATTCTCCACAGCTTAGGGGGCTCTCACACTGAGGCAATAAGCAATCAACAACTAGGAATTGGAAACAGGCAACATTATTGCCAATGGGTTGTTTACATAGAATTTAATCAGACGTGTCACGTTGGAGCAACTTGTTATCGCTTCTACAAAAACGTTGGCGGTTGCGTTAATATTTTTTGCCGACGATATGCCCTGTATGTCGAAAGCCGATTTTATCATGTCAAGGTAGAGCAATACTTGCATTATTATTATCAAGAGAGAGAGTGGAATTTGTATAAAACAGACATGACGATTCAGCATTTGTTACAAACATAAAGGCATATGTGTATAACAAACTCTTATTTATGCTATTAGTATATAAAGGAATACTTGTAAATTATTAATTTTTTATTATTTACTGGAATTATTAGGTAGTTTTATGATTGTGCCCGAAATATAAGTCAAGGTTATCAGGTCAGTGGCTGATATAATTAAAGATGGTCTAAATAAGAAATGTGCATATATTTAGCATACAAAGAAAAAGATTTATTATTGTTATTGGAGGTTGTTAGAAACTTTTGCGTTCAAGGCTGATGCAATTAGATTATTCTTCATATAGTACTTAATAAGTTCGAATGGTTGTTATGTCTTATATTGTTTTTAAGTAATCTGTTAATAAATTCGAAGTTTCGCTAATTTCTTCGTTGTTATTAAATTTATGTTCCTTAAATACCACCAAATTTAAATTGCATAGTCAGAGTTGTTAGAGGATGACATGACTGTTTGAGATTGCTACACAAACTAAAAGGAATCAGTTGCTGCAGTGTGAGAGGTGGTCAAAATAATATTGTCTGTTGCTTATTGTCAGTTTCTAGTTGCTGTTTGCGCATTGCCCCAGTGTGAGAGCTTACTTGGTCTACTTCATTAATTTTATTCATTTTTTTACCTTTATTTTTCACAGTCTTATATTTAAGTACAGAATTCTTTATTAAAATATAATTATGTAGCGACATCATGACCTTTGCAACTATCTCAAATGAGGACTGTTGAGCCTAGCATAGCATTGCTTACAGTGTGCAATGGAAACATACACTTAGGAAATATAAGCACTTTTAGATATCGGGCATTTCGCGATAAGGTCAACCTCCACAGATAAAATTAAATAATCAATAATGCTTAAAAAGACTTCAAACAATGCATTTTAGCAGGTGTCAAATTCATGTTATACCAAGAATTGCAACTAAACTATGATTATAATAGCTTATTTGTTAGACTTTTATGCAAAAATGTGTGCAGTAGAATGAAAACTGTCATTCGGTGCATGTAATTATGGTGGTGGTTAAGGACAATAATGTCAGTGAGTTTAGTTTTAGATTGGAGTTCATTGTTATTGAATAATAAAAAAAAAGGTGTTAGACAAATAAAAATCGATTAAATTAAAAGAAATTGTGTCTGAACTTCAATAATAATATTGAATGAAATATGCAATCTTTGGCATGTCACAGTACGTAACACTTTCAAGATCTAAATTAATCATTAAAGACATCTTAAAACAAACCGTACGTATGGCATTATTTTTGGTGTTTTCTCTAATATTGTATAACTAATCAACTTGTAAGTTTTCTATGAAAAGTTTGCAGAACTATTGCTAAACTTATAATTACTTAGTACTTGTGTACATGTGTCCATTTTGTCACTTGTACGTAACGCATGTTTTAGGTTGATCTGGTTGTAAACATCGGATAGAAAAAAACCAAATATATTTTTATTAAGAGCAAGAAAATGCACCAAACTAAAAGTTTAGTTGCTTAAAAATAATTTCACTAATCATAAAAATGCGTCGGAACGCGTCACAATACGTAACCACGTTATACGCGATATACCACTCAATGCGTCTTATCAAGCTGGACAATAGTGTTCCTAGTGAAATATGAGGGAAACAGTAGTTTTCGAGATAATCGCCAAAAACCTTTTTGGAGTGGGAGCCATAGATTTCCATGTTAATTCCCCCACCTTACCTGCAAATGTATGCATGCGTTTTATGCACATGCAACTTAACCTAACCTAAGCTATAACCTACCCTACAACCTAACCTATTAGGCAATCCAAACCATGCGGTAGAAATGTCAACAAAACTGACGTTGGTTGGTACACATAGCGACAGGCTCCATAAGTTGGAGTGTTAGATCGTGTTTTTAAGAATTTTGGTGTGTTTTTTCTATTAAATGAACTAAATTTTTGTATAATCGACAGTGAATATCTTCGAAAATTGTCAGCGGAGAATCCAGATGTTGGTGAAAGGTAGGTTTAACAATTTATATTCTTGTTTACTTGTGTAACCATCGTTTTGTTTTTAGGTATTTTTCAATAAGGCAGGCTCCCCTATTAATAGTAAATGTATTAGAAACTAAAACCACTAAAATTTCCTTTCTCAAAACACTGAAGAAGGTTTCTTTTCCATAAAGTTTTAGAAACTTACCAGTTATAAAATGTTTGCTGCACTCTGCAGATTCGACAATTCATTTTTATGTGGCTTATTTGGTAAACTCAGTATGCCAGGAAATCTATAAAACGACACATTGTCACGATCACATCGACTTCCGCAGTTAACAACAATATAAGTCACAGACATAATAATAAAGCTCTCTAAAAGCACTGGAGAAAAAACAAACAACAAAATTAACTAGAAAACACGAATATAAATACTCTTTCCACGCAAGCTCAAATGGTTGTTTACATACATGTGTGCCAACCACTGTCATTCGAAATTAGATTTGGCAGGTCGTTGGATTGCCTAATTCTAATATAACCTAACTTAGGTTTAATTTAGGTTTGTGTTGTCTATCAATTCATACATTTAGTTTTGGTTAGGTTAGGTTAGGTCACATGTACATCAAAACATGCATTTTCAGGTAGGGTGGGAGAACTAACATAAAAATCTATGGCACCCCTTCCAAGGGGTTTCAAAAGTTTTTGGCGATTATCTTGAAAACTACTGCTCCCACCCCCCAAATTTCACTATGGACACTATTGTTCAACTTGATGAGACAGATCAAATGGTATATAGCATGTGCGGCTGCGAGTGGCAGAACTAAACTGAAGAACAGCCATTCTTTATGTTAACTAAGATATACATAAACTTTAAAAATTACCATCAAATTGAGGAGGTGCTGTCCAAGCTGAATCAGGTTGATCAATAACCTCTAATGAATCTATAGCTTCATATGCAGTGTCAACCGTACAATATGCTCTCCTCTCTGACAGCAATTTCTTCATTCGGGAGTAAAAACCATCACTCTATAATACGGTTAATATGCGTTAAAAATTATTTTTATAAGATCTTACCTATATTTATGATTATTTATACATATTTTACACATATATGTGTATAGATTTGAAATGCTAGAATCAATGTTTTAACCCAGCGACAGCTAGCTACCGTAAGGTACCAGAGTCTGCTTAAAAATTAGATTAGCGGTTATGATAAGGGGTTAGGTGTTTGATCGGTCTTGTGATGTTTTGACCAAAATTGATCTAATCCTTTAGGATCTTGTCAATTACATACATTTGTATGAACACTTACAGTAGAATCTGCCTCAATAAATGTCCAATCTTCCATATTACCAACAACACATTGATTAGTTTCATTAACATTACCAGGAAGTGCAGTTTTAATAGTATTTAGAGTATTTTGAAAAACACCTGTAGCAGTTCGAGCACAAAATTTATATAAGCTTGGCATTGCTCCATCAACCTTTGTTAAATCTGTTGGTGGTGGTTCATTGGGTGTTTTTGCTATATCATCTTGTGGCCTAAAATATATATTAGAAAAAATGTTTACTGTTATAAATTATTATAAGAGAAAACATACATAGGGCTTAATGCTGGCGTTGTAAATCCTGATTCAGATTTTTGCTGCAAAAGTGTTCTCAATTTTGCAATTGTGCTTGCAAAGTCTTGTGGTTCTTCATATTCCGGATCTGGACTATCACCTATAAGTATATCTTCCATTATCTGTGGAATGTCTTTTATGGAATGTCTTTTCTCAAGACTTGCACTGATCAAGTCGTCTTTAGCTTTTTGCATATCAGCAATCGTTGATTTTGGCAAAGAATCTGGAGTTTTTTCCTGCAATAATAAAAACAATAATCAATATTATAGTTTTTTTTAAGTTTTTAAAAAACTAACCAATAAAATGTGACCATCAAAACTAGGAGATTCCTTAGTTAATGGATTGATCCATACTGATTCGTCTGATTCACTGCTACTTTGTGCCTGTTCAAATTTCTCCTCTGATGCGACATGTGGTGTCTTTATAAGTTTCGCAGTACTTTTATGATTCTTATTGTATTTTTCATTTATTTTCATGGGTTCTGTGTATTTTACAGCATCAGATGGTTTACTAATTTGAAGGGACTTTGGAATCTCTGTTTTATGAAATTCATTCTTAGCTTTTTGTGTTAATTCTGTGAAGTTTTCTTGCAAGCCTGTTAAACGCAAACCTTTTCTAATTCCTGCAATTCCAAAATCTAAAATTCCTTCTACCATACCTGCTGCTTCATCCTAAGAACAAAAATATGTTGTTAGACAATTGCCTTGTAATGTTGCTGATAACTTAAAATTGATAATATTTTGGGTATTCTATTTTATAATAACTGAGGTTTCATTACATATAAAGAGAAAATTAAAAATGGGGTACACAATGCGTCAAATAAGACCATGACCAGCATATAATAAGTTTTATCTGGAAGATATTAGACCACGAATTCTTGAAAGAACAGGTATCGATGCTCCTTCCCTATATTGCATTATAAAAAAGTACTGCTACTGAACCTTTGAAATAAGTGGATGAAATATATTAAACAGACAAAAATTTCAATGAGTTACTGTGGCACAAAAAGTAACAAACAGGGAGGGCAAACAAATTGCTGAGATGTTTGTTAACTAGACTGTGTATGAAAAACAATCAAAATTGAAGAAAAAAGGTATACGTATATCATATAAAAGCATTGAAAGTTGTCTACATACTCATGATGTTCAATTGTAAATCAAATAAAAAAATCTCTATATCTGAAAAATACTTTGGAAGAAAATCGTTGGCCACAAGAAAATGTCAATCATGATTGGGACACTCTAATTTTCTCCGACGAAGCTTCCTTTTGGTCATGTAGTACTGTCATTCAAGCCTGGTCTACTCCTAGTAACAGACATACTTAGAGTTGCTTTTCAAAACGTGGATTTGGCAATTTGTACTTGTTTAAACAGGTTCTATTAATGTCTTTAAAGTTCGTGTTAGGGAAGAAATTATGAAATGCAGTCACTCTTAGGAGATGGAGAGGCATTCTATAGTCGTCACATCATGTTGGATGACAGATTTGAATTCAGCAGGGTGCATTATTCCTAAACCCACTATCAATGTACCACTGTTTTCATAATTATCTAGGACAGCAAGGCTATTATAATGCTATTTTATTATTCTTTTTGAATATAAATGCATAGGATCAAGTAATAAAAAATAGCATCATATTAGTCTTGTTATCCTAGATCAGTGGTAGCGAACCTATGACCCGTGGGTCAGACACTGACCCACGAAGGCTTTTTAAACGACCCACGCATTGATTTTTATAAACTTATTTTTTCTGTCATAAAAGAAAGAACAGACAATCGAAAATTTAAAAAAAAAGTGTAAATATCTAATGTCAAATCTATAAAAAAAAATATTTTATAAGTGGACGTTGGCTAACTGATTTTCGATCATGTCACTTCACCTGTGTACTGACTCATGTCAGTTGATCATAAACTTGGCGGTCATATTCGTAGCATCGTAGAACGGGGATGTACCAGCTCGCAGTGTTGAACTAATTGGCAGCCTTGGCGTACGCGTACAGAAGTGTTTAATAATAACTTTATTATTATTTTTTTATTATTAAATTTTCTCATCTACACGTGTATGTATATCAAGTACGTTAATAAGAATTTTTTTCTAAAATTATTGTATTCTAAATATAAATATTTTTAATTGTAGCCCTGTACATGTCAGCGGTTAAAAAAATAAAAACAAAGGATACAAGTTCCAGACCATATCAAACAGAATAGTTTGACAAATATGGTGTGATGATTGATAAATATGGTCTGTTAACAAATTTTCGGGTGTTTCCAAATTATTGGTACTCTTTTTACCCACCCTCCAAGTGACGCCACTGACTTAGTGACCCACGGGCTAGTATTAAAAAAAAATAATGAACAAAATTTGACCCACTTCTCAAAAAGGTTCGCCATCACTGTCCTAGATCATTATGAAACAAATTGTACATGGTGAGGAGCAAAAAAATCTGTCAAAGGTTAAGTTGCAAATCAAATTTGATTCCAGTATTGAGCCCACCAAGTTCAACTACCTGTCACAATTGCCATCTGACCACTTTCTTGTTTCAGTAAAAAGTTTTAAATGCTGACAGATGAACAAACAGGGCACGTTTGAGCATATATAAAGCACAAAGCTTTGTACAAAGAAGATATGTAATGAGAAGCAATTAATTAAGCATATTTTGTCTACTATGCAGATCTTCATCTCTAGAATTGCTGTCAACTTACAATTAATGGGAAGTATGCCTTAGAAATATTAGGCAATTATGAATTGATAGCAGTGGCAACTGGACTAGTTATTAATATAAAAGTGAGGTAATGCTAAATCTAGTAGTATTTTTTATTTTTGTGTGTTAATTTTAATTAAATTATGCTGCTAGCCATACTCTTGTTTGACTGACTCTACAAATTCAATACTTAGAGTTAGTGGAATGGGAAAATATATAAATTAATTCAAAAAACATAAGTCTAATTTAACAGATATTTAGGGCTAAATGTTTGTGCCTTTGGAGTGGAAATTTAGTGAGAAAAATACCAAACACTAAATAGACTCTGAATACAAGTTAAAACAATCTCAACATTTTAGGTTATTTGAATACCTGTTTGTAATCTGTTATGGATGTGTCCGTTATACCCTAAAATTAAAGTCTATTATAAAATCTAAGTAGAAAACACTGATTTATTTTACATATAATAGAAACATTAAGCTTTGCATGAAACCTAATACTGGTAGTTAGACATAAAAGAAATACTAATCAACACAAGATTTACTATAAGAAATAACTTGTAAGTCCGGTGCAGCCTAATAACATCAAAATTACTGGAGTTGCTAGAAATACTTCACCTAAAGAAATCTTTATTACCTTTATTATAAATAGCATTTCTAGATTAGATTTTTAGTAGAGTTTGCAAACTTAAAAAACGCATCTAGAAATCAAGTCCGTGGTACATTGAAAGGTAAAAAGGTATAGAGTACGTTATCGGATGCTATTTAGGGTGTATATCAATCCCCTAAATTCGTCTGGTGATATCGGTGTCCAACACCCCCCCGGGGGGGAAAAACTGAAAAAACAGCAAATCTAGAATACTGTATTTGCTATCCGGCTGTATTAAAACAAATACGATCTCTAAAGTATTAAGCGAGTTAGAACTAATTTTCACTCAAGAATTATCATTAGATAAACGGAAGGATACACACTAGATTATCTTCTAACTCCCTTATTATGAGTATTTCAATTTCTGCAAACATAGAAAGATGTTTATAGATATCAAAAAAGTTCAAAAAATAATTGTTGTTAGTTTTCGAGATTTTACAATCTATCGCTTTTTGAAACTTTGAAATTGGCTAGACAGTAACGAAGATATGACCAATTTATTCCGACAGTGTTTAAATTACCGCTGAGCAGCGATCGTTCTATCTCTATTTTCACCCGTCTACCGTCTCATTCTAACGCACTGCTCTTACCAGGTTCGTAAATACATTCAACTATTAGCACAATATTGGTGTATTAGCACAAATGCAGGTGATTTAACATTTTGTTGAAAAAAATTATAAAATTTTTACTGTTTTTGTAAATACGACATTAACCTTAACACGGAGAGTTCTTCAAGTTATTCTATAACAGACGATGAACTATTACATACATTTAAATTTCTTTAAATTTATAAAAAAGAAACAGATACACAGTTAAAAATGTGTTGTGTGTAAAACAGGAGGGAAACTTCAGGAATCCACTGCAAGAACTGCGGAAACTATTCAAACGTCAGTGAAAATGAGATTAGATATGCAAAGTCATAATAGAGAATTAATAGAGCTTCTTGATATAACACACAATTCAAGTTTACGCGCATATATAAAATATTTCCACTATGAACTTAAATGTACATAGTAGTCAAAATATATAATAACAAAACTGAGGTTATTCTGAAAAACCAAAGAGATAAATTGTGGCGAGGTTTGGGAAACGATTGTTGGGGAAACAAAACATGACATAGCCAAAGAAAAGTGTATAATTCAGGTACAATTTACGACCGATATGTCCTACTGGGTGGTAACTTGAACCCGCAGTATTTTCTACGGAAACGGAAAATACGTTGTATTTTGCAGATCTTATAAAAATAATGAAGCTACTTTAATGTACCCACAACCACAAAACAATATTTATAACGAGGTGGAAATACTTAAAGATTTGAACTTTGAATATCGACCTATGGTGCAAAGTGTACTTTATTTAGTAACCTCGCAAACTAAAAAAAGACCTTCGAGATGTGGAAGATGCTGATATTTTAGCAGTTACCAATGAAGATAACATGAAAAAAAATTCCATCATCGCTATTGAATTTGCTAAGTTTGCTTTTGTGTGATTAAAGAAATCAGGAGTTTAAGAATTTCTCAGGACATTATTTTTTACAATTTGCAGCAGACAATGTAGACGTGTTAAAGGAAACTATCAACGGTTGCAATACCTTTCACGCAACTCAGATGGTAGCTTTTCAGCAATGTCCAGAAAACGAATTATCAGCAGGAATTCCAATAAAAAGCGACTACTTGTGCCTCAAAACTTCCATTCCTTGTCAAACTCTCAGTATACCAAGACTAGAATACCTTTGCCACATTGCGAACGAAACGCAAAATTAGTTATTTGCCGGAAAATCAAGAATAGTCAATACCTACTGATACAAATAACTTGGTGTGGATTTTGGAGTTCAAAATTGTAGTTCACAGAATGTACCTCAGTGGACTGGTTTCAACAAAATAACTGACAATTCAGACAATACTACATTGTGGACAGCCATGCTTAGGTGTCGAGATATCACTGCACATCTGAATCATGTAAAATATACAGTAATTAAGTTTGTCCAAGTATTGTATTACTATAACATAGTGGCTTTCAAAATAACCTTTGTATTCAGTTTTGAAGTATGCAGTATTTACAAAAACAGTAAGAATTTTATAATTTTTTTTCAACAAAATGTTAAATCACCTGCATTTGTAACTCCAATATTGTGCTAATACATAGTTGTATGTGCTTACGAACCTGGTAAGAGCAGTGCGTTAGAATGAGACGGAAGGCGGGTGAAAATAGAGATAGAACGATCGCTGCTCAGCGGTAATTTATACATTGTCGGAATAAATTGGTCATATCTTCGTTACTGTCTAGCCAATTTCAAAGTTTAAAAAAGCGATGAATTGTAAAATCTCAAACTAACAACAATTATTTTTTGAACTTTTTTGATATCTTGTGTCGTCCAAAAGTTATCGCGATATAAACATCTTTCTATGTTTGCAGAAATTGAAATACGCATAATAAGGGAGTTAGAAGCTAATCTAGTGAGTATCCTTCCGGTTATCTAATGATAATTCTTGAGTGAAAATTAGCTCTAACTCGCTTAATACTTTAGAGATCGTATTTATTTTAATATAGTCGGAAAGCAAATCAAGTATTCTAGATTTTCTGTTTTTCCAGTTTTTCCCCCCCAGGGGGGTGTTGGACACCGATATCGCCAGACGAATTTAGGGGATTGATATACACCCTAAATAGCATCCGATAACGTACTCGATAGCTTTTTACCTTTCAATGTACCACGGACAAGAAAATCCGCTTTCACATTTACTCTACTATTTGCAATATAATGGAATATTAAAAATATAATTAACCACATTCTAATTTTAGTTGTCAAAAACTTTGCCAAAAGTATATTGCATATCGCAACCAAATATTGTAGTATTGGAATTGTCTCAAGTAGTTATTCCTTTATTGTAAGTGGTAATTGATAAGATTGATGGGAAGATTCTATTAGATATTTTCAATTTACTGATGGTCTGTATCGATACCTAACATTTTTTGCCAGGGAGGTTCCCATTCTCCAAAAGAGTAAAATTGGAACTATCTTGAGTATTAGAATTTTTGTTGTGTTCAGTGCCATAATATTTAACACATTTGTTGCTGAATTCCATACCAGTTAGAGATTATTCTCGCAACATGTGTATGACATGATAGCCTGGATGCCGTTCATTATGTGTGGATTATTAGGTATTTTCTTTGTACAGTGTAATTTTTATTAAATTGTTAGATTTTGAGACAACTACTATCAAAACTACAAGGCACTCCAGAGTTATAAAAGACTTTTATTACATGAAACCCTATATATACAAAAAATGCAGAGGTAGCTGGTACAGTCTTTAGCAAATGTCTTGTCCCGAGTAAGGGCGTTGCTGCTTTAAGAATCAAAATACCCCTTATACTGTGTATGAAAGAGACCGAATTAAACAGAGATGGACAACTACCTGGGCAAGATATTTAAATTCTTTAAAGCTTGTTTTGAAACGCGCTTGTAAAACCTCTTGTTACTCATTCTATTCAAAATTTCTTTGACACACTTTATAAAATAGTCCTTTTAAATGGAAGCATCTACTAGTTAAACAAAGTTATATAACGTGTTTGTGTTTCATTCTTTACCTTTAATAAAAAATAACTAAACGAAAATAATAATGAAAACAATCATCAAAAAATAGAGGTTTAGGAGTATTTTAGATAATTAAATAATTGCAGAAATTAATGTAAGCGATAAATAAAAATAAAGTAATAATGTAGGCATTTATTTATGTAAATACGTTAGAAATTTAAAAAGTTATTAAATATTCACTTGTTTTAATAAAAATACTACAAACTAAGAAAAACTAGAAACATAGATATAGTAACTACTAAAAACAACAGTCACAAAACAAAAATTAAGAAACACCTTGGCAAAGCATAGAACCTTAGATCATATATATCATTAATATCTGTTTACCTAACATTTTTAGAAAATATTTGTGAAAGATTACAGAATTTTTTAAATCCCGCCTCCTTTTAAGTGGATTAGTCAATGGGTTTAATTTTTCTCTCTAACACATTATTCTGTCAATTACCCATCTCTCTCTTGCATGTATTACCTGAGTGCAAAAGTTGGACCCTTTCTCATAAACATTCCAGTAACTACTTTCAAGATATAATCCTGTGAATATACCCAAACTGTATTTATTATTAAACTTTCATTTGACCTGCAACTACTGGGAATTTTACCTGAAAGTGAATAAACCGGCCCTTAATGTTTAAATATGCCTCGTTTGTATGCTCAATCTGATTCCACTTTGGAAACTCGGGAAATGATTATTAGTTTTAAATATTTATTATTTTTACTAATTTTTTGCAATAAATATTGGTTACAGTTAGTACTAAAAATTTAGTTTTTTTAGTGTTTACAAAATAATTAAACTTTGTAAATAAACAAATCAAACTCGTAAATAAATTAATAGAGTTTATAATAAAATAGAAAAAAAGCATACGATATTTATTTCTTAAAATAGAAGAAACGATAGTAAAAGTGGAACTGCTGTTTTGTATTCCAGTAAAATAAGAAACTCACTTGAAAATAGCAGTTTTTATTACTCTATTGTTGTTATACAAAGCCACTCTAGGTAGGGTAGCAACCTTTAAAACTGGTTATATTTAGTGTGTTGTTTGTAAACAAAAGAAACTATGCTCCGAAATGTACGTCGTTTCTTTTACCAGAATTGTTAAATGTGTGGCCTGCTCGGGACAAGACATTTGCTAATGACTGTACATACGAAATGTTGTTACACATGTTCTGAAACATTGTACTAATGTGTGCATAAAAGCATGATAGAGATATATAGGGCATTCCCAGATAGCATGAAAGTTTTCAGCAAATTTGCCTTTCACTCAACTTCATTTGCGGACAGAAATTTGCGTTGGCAAATTTTCAGCAAGTTATTTTTCGATTGTCCTGACAAAGATGTGCGCGTCGAAAGTAGTTGCGAGTTTGTCCACGCTGTAAACAAAGCATCAGCAGCGCCCGTGGCACCCACTAACTCGCCATTTTACGTTGTCGTGTCGTGTCAGTTGTGTGTGGTTCTTATATTGGTGTGTTATCCACTAATTACAGATTGAAAATAAGTGAACAACCGTTCTCAGTGCATTTGGTAAGTACGGAATGTTCTATTACTTATCTAGTTAATATTATTTTTGCTTAAATAACTGTTATATTATTAGGGCTATCCTGTTAATTGAAAATTGATTTATCTTGTTGAATCCTTTCGTCCATGTGAAAGTTTTAGTACTTATGCATAACATGAGCCAACAATATAGGAAGCTGTCATGATGTATTTATACAAATAACGGCATAATATATGTTAACCAAATTATATTTTCTTTATTAGTAAAATGAGTATGTGTTAGAATGCAGTAATCTTGCCAGTATTAAAATAAAACTAATGAATTGGTTATGTAAAACGTTATAAAATTTTATTATTTATTTCATTTTTTCTTAATTTTTTAACAATATATTATTTGGTTTTGTAGCTTTAGGAATGTAACGTTTTCCCCAACTTTTCTGTTTCCCTAAACCTACAGCCTTATTTTGTAAATTTCTTGTTCAGGTTATCCCAAATTTTGAATTATCATGGTCCAGATTAACACAAATCCACTGCATTATATATTACTATGCATTTTCAAAGTAAAAAGAATATACAAGTCAATACAATTTTGTGTTTCAGAGAACAAGACAAGCAAGCAGTTGAGGTGGAAGGAGCGGATGATACAAATGATAAATAGCAACATAAAATATGATTATACATTCTATAAATAAATATATGATTTATAAATCAATTTTGTCTGTTTATGTTTTCCATAATCGTTGGTTTAAAGATTTTCAGTTATGATTGCTAAAATGTAGTAGTATTTACTTTGTTTTAAATGCATTTTTCTGATTTTTGATGATAACAATATAAAAACCAAGTGAAGAAATTTGTTGTAAAATTTGTATAAGAACTTCCAATACTTGTTAGTACTAAAAATTTACTTGCCAAAATATTCTCAATGTAAAGTTTTTGTTTCAATCCTTGTAACAATGGATAATACTATATTTTTCATAATTTTATAAACTGAAATAAAAATAAAGTTTATTATAAATATTTGTAATAAATGTTTGGTAAATATTTGTAACAAATATTTGCTAAATATTTGTAACAAATTTTTGGTAAATATTTGTAACAAATTTTATTTTCGTAATTTGCTGAAAGTTTGCAGAGACAAGTTTTTTGCAAATATTTTGAACAAATTTGCTGCAAGTTTGTCATAGGGAAACTTCAATCTTTGCCAAAAATTTTATGCAAATTTTCATGTTTGCGAAGGCAACTTTTCTGCAAATATTTTGGTTTGCAAAGGCAAACTTTTTAAAGTTTGCTGCAATTTTTATTTGCTATGTGGGTTGTTTGTGCTGTGGGTTTACGTATGAACTGGTTGCTGCTATATAAAATACCTTCTTCAAATACCACATTGACAGAATTTTCCTATACCATATATTGCATTAGGGACAAGTTTCTTTAGTTGTAATGTAATCTGACCTTTATCTTGAAAACTAAATACTCTGCTAAACAACACAAATAGGTCAATCTATCTTTTATTTGAGCAGGTATACCCAGTATGTTTAACAGTTTCATTCTCTGGAAGTTGGGCTTTACAAAATCAGCAAAGATTTTTAATTTATTTTTAATTAAAAATAATCATTAGGTATTAATACTAAATTAACAAATCATAATATTAATTCATTGCAAAATACCAAATAAAGAATTACAAGGAAAACACATTTATATAGAACACAAGGAAGGGAATAATGACAAATAAAATGAATTTCATTTATTAAATTAAAAATACACAAACACAGGTCACCTCAATTCTTTTAACGAAGAATACACATTTATGTAACGCAGAATTTGTGGATGTACTAAGTTTATTGCTTCTAATAATAATAAATAATTATATAATCTCAAAGACTATTCCCACAAAATAGGATAAATAAGCATTTACGATAATTGAATAGGGTTAACCGAGTTACTATTTCTGTCACTGTTATTGACATTAAAAAGAAAATGACAGAAATAGTGACCGGACTGAACCACTCTGACTGACTGAATGCCCAATGTGCACAAATCACAGATCTTTAATGGGTACATACAGTGTGGAAATAAGGTAGTAGAAAAATTCGATAACTTCGTTAAAATTAATTTTTTGTAAAAAACTTCGAAGGGGTATAGTGACTTTAATTACTGGACGCTATACTGTACCATTTTCAACTTGTTACGTCATTTGTTTTTAAAGTAATGACGTCATCAATATTTTTTTTAAATGACAACCTATATTTTTTATATATTCGATTTCGGTAGTACTTTTTGTTCTCTTTTCAACTATATACAATTTTCAATATGTTACATTTGAAAAATATTGAGAGAAACTGCCCTAAAGTTCGAATATTAAAAATTATTTAATTTTGCAAAATGAATCTAGTCACCGTATAAAAAAAACGTTATGTTTAAAAAAAGTGGAGAAAAACAGTCTAAAATATTAATTAGATTAAAAAGAAACTAAATTGATTAACAAGAAAAAAAACTCTAATAACAATAACATCAATTACAAAAATAAGCACAGAAATAAGTTTTTATTACAGTAAATGTTCAAAGTGACGACCCTGTACAATCTGACAATACTCAAGGCGATTATGAAATTCATTTCTCACATTCTGAAGAGTTTCAGGTAATATTAATCTATTCTCATGTGGAATTCTTTGCTTGAGATCTTCTAAATTATTGGGTCGATTTTTATACAATTTACTTTTTAAGTACCCGCATAGAAAGAAGTCTAATAGCGTTAAATTAGGGGATCTAGCCAGCCATTCCATCAGACCTCTTCTTCCTATCCACCTTTCTGGGAGAACTTGGTGCAAATAGCGTTGCACATTAATTGCATAATAAGGCACAGCACCATCATGTTGTAATCAAAAGCTATTGTTTGGTAGCTCAAGATTGTTTGCGTTGGGAAATAATGCAGCTAATGAAGGCATCAATTCCAACATTTAAGAATTGCAGGTATCTTTCTCCAGTTAAATTATTTGCGAAAAAAATGGCCCATGATCACCAATAATCCCTGCCCATGCATTAAGCTTTTAAGGATGTTGTGTATGAGTTTCCTGCATCCAATAAGGATTTTCTCTAGTCCAATATCTGCAATTCTGTTTATTAACTGTACCGTTTAAACAAAATGTTGCTTCATCCGAAAATAAAATACGCTGGGGAAACATTGGATCACGAAGACAAATTTCCATCATCTGGTCACAGAAGTCTACGATCAAAGTCATCTTCTGCCAATTCATGAACCAATTACAGCTTATATGGGTGAAATTCTTGAACTTTCAAAAATTTTAAAACTGAAGTGTGGCTTATGTCGTGGTCCAAAGCAATGCTTCTACTAGTTCCTTGTGGATTGTTTTCAATTTCTAGTAGCACATCAAGTTGTAGAACCTTCATTTAATGACACCGGACGTCCACTTTTTGGAAGATTCTTTACAACGCCATGTTCTCGAAATCTCTTTTCAATCCTACTAACCGTTGATTGACTTATGGGTTGATCCGAGTACGTTTCTCTAAAAAGTTGACGCACTTCTTGATGTGTTTGAATTCTGTCGCCATAACCAATCATCATTAACACTTCAATTCGCTGTTTCTCACTCAATTGCGCCATTTTTATTTATAAAATAGTTTACTAAAGGTAAATTCTACTTTAGAATAAGAAAATAACATCTATTTTATTGTTTACTTCTGACAGCCGTAACTAAGGTTTTTACGGTTTTTAAGGTTTTATACGGTGACTATGACTAGATTCATTTTGCATATTTAAAGAATTTTTAATATTCGAACTTTAGGGCAGTTTTTCTCAATTTTTGTTTTTCTCAAACGTAATATATTGAAAATTGTATACAGTTGAAAAAAGAATAAAAAGTACCACCAAAATCGACAATAAAAAATATAGGTTGTTATTTAAAAAAAATATCGAAGACATCATAACTTTAAAAACAAATGACATAACAAGTTGAAAATGGTACAGTATAGCGTCAAGTAATTAAAATCGCTATACCCTTTCAAGATTTTTTCCAAAAAACTTATTTTAACGAAGTTATCAAATTTATCTACTGCTTTATTTCCACACTGTATATAAAGCCCTGGATGGTGAGTGCAAATTATAGACGATTATCCGCGACTGATGAGAACATTTATACTATTTTGTGGGAATAGTCTTTGAGATTATTTAATTATTTATTACATTCAGATAAACCCACTTTGAGAATAAATTACTACTGTAAATATTTATATTTATAGTTTTATTTTTGCAGTATTAGTATTTGTAGTATTGTTTATTAATTTTAAGTTTATTACTGTTTACAAAATCTGTTTCTAATGTTAGTAATTAGTAACATTACTTACACTTACAAGTCAGAGGCACACTCTCAAGAATACAAATAATAAGTGTTTAATTTTCTAAATTTGTTAGTTTTTTTTTGTTTACCAACTAATGACATCACTATGTAAAATGTAAAAAACTTGTATGAAATTTGAAACTTTTGCGTACTAATTTGAAAAATCTAGTTTTGGCGGGAGCCTCATCTATAAACTTATAATGTTATTAGGACTAGAAGTGACACTTTGTTTGACGAGCAATCATGTGTGCATCTGAAAAAACTGCATGTCAAACAAAGCCACTTTTAATACAAATAATGCATATTACTTTTTCTCCTAGGTTTACAAGTATCTATTCTCCAAACCATCTTAAAAGTTGTTTGTTTTAATATTATTAATTGTCATTAAAGTTGACATTTCTATTACTAATAAATAATGTACTATAGCTATGCTACATCTTTTTTGCTTGTAGAAAATAGCTATTTTTGATTCTAGGTTGTGAAGTGTCGCTTTTGCATTCAAGATTGGAGTTTTATTTTGTGAGCACCAGCTCGCAAAAAACCATTCGCATTTGCTAGGCATTGGATTAAAACAGTTATTTATATGCCAAGGCACTAAAGTTGATTTTTTATCACTCATTATAGTAATTTTCCTTAGTTAACACCTAACAAAGAACTATTTGAATCCAAAATATTATGTATTATACGAATTAAAAGAGACTTTGTTTGACTCGAAATATTTGCAGTTGCTTGACTTCGCTGTGCTTCACCTTACAAATGCAAATATAATTACTCGTCAAAAAAAGTGCCACTTTTAATTCTAATACAGTATACGGTCGTTGGAGTAAATACTCTATTAAATGAACAATTCGTTTATATGAACAACAAAAATTTAAACAATAATATGTTCGATTTAATGAACAGCATAAATTAATGAAATATATGACTTTGCTGAATCGACATGTATGAATAATCTGTCAATAATAATTTTTGCATACCAGATTATAATGTTATAATCTGGTTGGTTGGTCAGTTATAAAATGTATTTATATCCGGTTGGGTGATTATGATCTAGTTAGTGGCCTGTTTTTAGAGCGTTAAGTTGCTCAATTAGAGCTCTAGGGCTCTAAAACTTTTTAGAGCCCGCTAGAAAAATAGTTACCCTTGTTTACGCCGTCTCCATAGTAATAACAGTAATTATATACCATTGTACCTACCTACTTGAAGTTTTATCACTGCATCTACCACTTGAAGTTTTGCACTTTTTAAATTACTTTTATTTTAAAATTAAATATTAATTTAAACTTAGGCCGGACATAAACTAACGTATGCATTTCGGGCTTAATTAATGTTTTAGAGCCCTTTAACGTCTTAGCACCTTCGGCTTTCGCATCAGGCGCTAACTGACTCTGCAGGCTCTAACACACTCAATTAAGCTCTTAATACATAATATACTATTAAGTTAACAATAAATATAATTAACCCTTTTTAAAGAGTACATTCAATTGAGTGAACATCTCGTTTGTATGAACAAGCTTGGTTTTAATTAGTTCACATAATCGAGCGGCTACTGTAACACAATATACTAATTTTTTTTTACAAGATTAAAAGGGATCAGGTTCCTGAAAAAGAAGTTAAGATATTTTACAGAATGACTGCTCTCTGACGTTGGTTGCTCTAGTTAACAATGCTAACTATGAGATTATGATAAGATTATTTTAACAATTCTTCCCAAATTCATTCAACAAAAATATTTTGCTTTAATAAACCTAACATCAAAGACTTTAAGAGTACCATCCATGCTTATGCATAGATGTTCATTTTGGTAACATGATAAATGTACCAACTGTATTGTTAGTACAGCCAATAACAAAATGCTATCATGTGCCACTACTGTTTATCTTGAAGTTTTGAGAGGTGTTAAACACCGTTTTTTATTTCCCGACGCATGTTACGAGAAGCGTTAAAACACACCACTAACCTACACATAAAATACTTTTAGTTGCATGTAAATCAGTGAGTATTTAGTAATAAATTCTTAGGAGTATAATCCAGACATGTGAAAAACAGAGAGTTGGATTTAACTCAGCAAAACTTACCACCAATCTTTACAATTCCATGTAATAACTTTTGAATGTCAAAAAATCTGTAATGTGTATAACCCTCTAACTCTGTAATTGTAACCTCTAATCCATGTTTTATACAATACTTCTTAAATATTACTATTATAAACTTTTAGAAGAATAAACTTACTTGTAGATCACCAATCTTATGCATTGCATTTGACGTAGCTTGTGAGACAGGCTTTACAACTGTGTTAACCGTGTTCACTGTACTTTGTTGAAATTCTTTCATATTGTGTAAAGTACTTGCTGTTACATTTCCTAACAAAATAAACAAATTTATTAAACTTCTATTAAAATACCGAATATTTTTACCTATAGGTTTGATAGTATTAGTAATATATGAAGCAGTATTTGCAGTTGATTTTAAATAACTTTGAAAGTTAGAAGTTGGTGAAGTCGTAGTTGCATCTACAACCTCGATAGGTTCATCTTCACCCTCCCACGATTCTGGAATGTCCCACATGGAAGTAGACTTTTCTTCATCTCCGGGATCTTAGAAAAATGCATTTAAAAGCTCAAAAATTAGCTTATTCATAATTAATAATTAGTAATAAGTTCATTACTAACTTTTAAAAAGCTGGGAAATAAGTTATTATTAACTTTAATTTTCCAAATGGTTGGGAAATAATTTTTGACATCTCAACCAGTTGTAGTCACTGAAAATACATACCTCAGTGGAAGATCAACCATTCATTTTATTTTTCAGCTATAATGAAGCCTTCCACAGTGGTATGCATTTTCAGTGACTGCATCTGGTTCATGGGAAGGCTTCATTATAGCCTCAGCCGTCCATTTTATCTTTCAGCTATATTGAAGCATTTTCCACTTCGGTATTTAATATACTATTTTTACTTTCTTTGGGTACTACCTGTATTATCCTTCCAGAGTTTCTTCTCAATTAATTCTTGTATTTGGGAATCTGGATCAGTAAATTCTTGAAAAGCTAGTAAATCTTGCCCTAAAGAAATACACTCTAAATCACTTGAATTACGCCAAGTTTTCGTGGCAGACTTTGATTCATGAATTTTAACAGGTTCACTAGCTTTTGGTCTAGCTTCCATCTTCTGTGTATCTGTGGATTTCTAAAAGAAATTATAATAACATAAAAATAACAAAATTGTAATATATACCTACACTAGCTGGTGTAAACTTGATTTCTTGAGTTTTAACTGGTGTTTGACTTTGAGTTTCTTCTACAATATCATTTTCAATTGCTTTACCATTCTGTAATATTGTATTTTCGACTTGTTTTAATTTTCTACTTGAGTCAACTACATCAAATTGTTTGATAGCTGAATACTCAGGAGTCACTACCTTTTTAACAACCTTCCTAATAGGAGATGTAGTAGGAGTGCTGCTTTCTTCATTCTTCAATTTTTCTAGTTTCTTTTCTTTAACTTCAGTAGAAGCAATAATAGACTTATGTGGTTGTGTTAAGATACCACTGTGGTCTACATCAGATAAACTTATAAAACTGTAATTATCTAGTTTTAAAGTAATCTTTTCGGATTCTGATGTGCACATCTGAATGATTCTATAATTTAAAAATCCTGGGGATGATGTGTACGTCAACATGTATGTAGTAAACTTTCTGGCCAGAATGGATACCAAAGATCTACATGGTAAAGAATTCCACAATTCCCAATTTATAAATTGACGTAAAACATTGGCTGTTAAACGAAATAAAAAATGCTCCATAGCCTTCTTAGAATTACTTCCAACATGTGAATACCTAAAATTAACACAAATAGTTGGCATTTATCAATGAGTGATTGTGTAATGTACAAAGTAACTTTTACAAATATATCTGCCCTTTGTGATAAATACATATATACAGTGCAAGTATAAATTCTGGAAATATCGAAATAAATCTTTTATTAAATGTTTTTAAAAAAAATCCTGGAACACGTCGATTTTTATCTTAAATTAGACATATTTTAGTGTAATTGATATTTGTAGTAGTGTTTAGTTTAGTGTAGTTATTTGTACTTCTTTAGTTGTGTTCATTGTAAAGATAATGAAATTCTAAGGCCAAATATGCTAAAAAAGTATGAAACTGTATCAAGAAATTTTCACTTATAATATACCAAGTGCATTGATTATTGCCGGAAATTTTTTGAGTGACATTTCTGCAACGTCATAATTGCACGACACGAAGTGGAGTGCAATTAGTTGCAGAAATGCACGAAAGTAAAATTTCCAGGCATAATCAATGCACGAGGATATATTCGGAAAGAAAATCGTGACGACACAAACCATTTCTACCTATTTTAAATTTTGATTATCACTGTCAAGTTGTAACATAACATAGTTAGCTGTGGTATCCAAAATTAAAATTGACAGGAAACGTTTATTACAATAGTTGTGTATTTAATTTCAATTGATTTGTTCTAGTTTTTTGTAATTTGTTCAGTTGTATAGTTTAAATAAATTTGACATTTTTGACAGAAAAATTTCCACTTATTAATTTCAGTTAGGTTGGTCTACCTACAAAAAATTTCCAAAAAATTTTTTAGTTGCCATGGTAACGGCTCCTGAGCTAGTTTTTTTATTGGTCACTACTGAGTGTCGTACGATTTTCGAGATAATTGCTTTTAAAGTTTTAAAACAAAAATCAAATAACAATCCAGAGTTCCAAGTTTTAATAAAAAAAATTTTAAAATTCTATGAAGAACTGTCATAATCTTAATGCTAACTCAATTGTAACATAACTACTTGATGGTTTTATAAAAAAAATCTGAACTCTTGATTTGAACTTCGATTGAATAACAATCAAAAGTTCCAAGTTTCTGATAAAGAAAATCAAGTACCCATGTAACAATCAAATTAGCATTAAAATTATGACAGTTCTTTACAGAATTTTTGAATTTTTTTATTAAAACTTGGCACTCTTGATTGTTATTCAATTTTTGTTTTATAGCTATTAAGACAACAAGAGTTTTATAGACAGTTTAAAAATCGAGGTTGTAGTTTAAATTCGAGCAACCGCAGGAAGCGAGAATTTAATAGACCGAGATTTTTTACCTATAAAACTCGTGTTGTCTTCAAGATTTTTTGCAACACTAATACTTCTCCAAATTTTAATAAATCAAAAATTAAAATTTTTTTATTCGAAAACTGTCATCTTGACATTTCGCAAAATACCTACACAAAATGCGAAGATTGCCGCGAGTACTACGGCAACAATATCAACAAATTTTGAAACAACAAATTTTTCGTCGTTGAAATGTCGGAAAACGTTCCAAAAGAAATACAAGAAAAGGGAAAAGAATTGCGGGCCAATTTGTTTCCTACAAAGTCTAAAAGTGCGTACGAAAAAGTGTATGTTTCGTTTAACGAATGGAAGAATAGAAAAGGCATCCAGGAAGTAACTGAAGATGTCATTTTGGCCTTTCTTGATATGAGGGTAAGTGTGCACACAATTTTTTTTTTTAAAGCTAACTGATATTGTGTTTACAGTCGCAAAAGCTGTCACCTGCTTCCTTATGGCCAGAAAATTCGATGTTAAAAGCCACTCTGAAGGCTAAGGAAAACACAGATATTGAAAAGTTTGGTGCTGTTATTCCTTATTTAAAAAAATTAAATGTTGGTTATCGTGCTAAAAAATCTAACGTCTTGACACGAGAACAAATCGAAACATTTTTAAAACAAGCGGAAGACGGAGAATATTTATTTATGAAGGTAAGTAATAATAATTGTACTATTCTTATATACATTGTATGCCTTTGCATAGGTTGCGTTGATCTTCGGAATTGCTGGGGCCTGCAGAAAAGCTGAATTGTGTGCTTTGAAACTTGATGATATACAGGATTGTGGTGATAAACTGAATGTTATTATTTCTGATACTAAGACATATAAAGAAAGAAGGTTCTGTATAACTAATGAAGGTTTTGGAGTGAACACCATCGACTTGTATCGGCGTTATGTTGCTTTGCGCCCTACAAACTCGCCTCTAAGGTTTTTCTTGCATTATCAAAAGGGCAGGTGTAGCCGCCAAAATGTAGGAATTAACACCTTTGAAGCGATTCCTAAAAAGATTGCAACTTTTCTTAAGCTGGAAAATCCAACAAGTTACACTGGGCATTCTTTTTGTTGCAGTTCGGCGACTCTCTTGGTTAACGCAGGTATTGTATAGGTAGTGTTGTGAATTATTAGCAGGATAATTAACATTGCTAATTTAGCAAATTTTGACAATTTTTGAAGCTCAACCCCGATTTAATTCAAATAAACATTGAAATAAAGAATAAAAAGTAATTTAAATTGTAATGTAGGTGCAGATATAACTTCTTTGAAGAGACATGGAGGATGGGCATCTTCGAACGTGGCCGAGTCTTATATACAAGAATCATTTGAAGAAAAAGCAAAGACTGCCAGAAAAGTTTTCGGTGATTCAACCTCGAGTCCAAAGTTTACATTGGATGTAACAGCAGAAGTCAGTAAAACGTCGAGTCCAAAGTCTGCATGGGATGTAACAGCAGAAGTCAAAGAAGTTACAAACAAAAGCAATAGGGAGCAATATGACAGTTCTAGCTCAAGTAGTGATCACAGATTCCAATTCAATAATTTTACTTTTTACTATAAATAAAATGTTACTTGAATACTATGCAGCAGCATATTTTATAACGCTATAAGATAACGTTGTTATTAACGACGTATCTTATAGAGAAACCGTAATTTTAAATGGAAAATAACAGACGAGTTTATATGGCCATTGTAACAGTGTAAAAACATTAGTGTTGCAAAAAAACTTTAAAAGCAATTATCTGGAAATTTTCTTAATATAGTATCATACTAACACAAGGTATAATTAACAGTTATTCAGGGAATGAAAGTATTTACTTGTATTTATGACAGGAGTTGTCAACAAATGAAATTTTTTTGTTTATTGTTTCCAGCCTTACTTTGTGGAACTCCATAATCATGAAATAAATAAAGATTAGTAAAAGTTTCACAGTTTTATTAAAATTATTTTAATAAAACTGTGAAACTTTTACTAATCTTTATTTATTTCATAACAAATGAAATGTCTAATGGAACTCCTTTGATTGGTTGTTTATATCCACACACTTTGTAGATATGATGGATATATATGATACCCATACAGCTTGCTGGAATTACCTACTTTTCCATTGTGTGAAACATGAAGAAATCAGATAATATACATGTAGGAGTAGAGAAAATACTATTGTCATATGTGCCTTGCCAATTATATCTATAGTAAAAATCGAATAAGAATAAAGTAGATGGCGCTTCGATCCAAGTTACATTTACACACCTAAAATTAAAACTGCGGGAAATTTGAAAATTAATATTGTTTAGTGTTCAAAATATTTACTGAAGAATATGTATATACAATTTATTTCTGTACTTTTGTACAAGATGCCAATGTATCTTATGAACAATTTATAAATAGAACTAATGAATAATGCACACTATCATAACACTGTAATAAGACTATCATTCGAAAAACCTTAAAAATTATTTTATATTGGCATAATATCAATATCTCTATGTTCGTCTAATTCGTTGGGTTAGAACGTTCCGATCCTAAACTTATAGTTTTTCCACAATATCCTTCGATTTTCTTCATTAATTATGTGGTATATGCAATATTTCCATCATTTTGCAGTAACGGTAGAAGTTCCTTGATTAGGAAGATTTTTCACGTCAGCAAGTGAATAGGTTGTAGTATGCATTATTAGCAGCTATGTAGTAATACATGTTTCACTTATGCCCATATCAACTTGATTGAATTTAAATTACAAATATAAGGGGGCAATCCTAATATGGTTCTTCCATTACTTTTCATCATTTCATCGATTTGGACCACTATGAATTACTTTTCCTCTTGGATTTTTGAAGGATTGTCGTTCAGCCATAGTTAATAAAATTAGCTACTAAAGTATTAAGTATTACGTTCATTTAAACTACAATTAAGATTGTTACATAAATCATCATACCTGCACAGTAATAAGAATAGAGCCGCTAAGTTCTAAAAGGACTATTGTTGTAATAAAAGGAATGAAAATTATTGACTTGAGAAAAACTCGAACTAAACCATAACCTCAAAAATTGTCAGCATTAATAAATTAGACATAGATGCAACATTTCCGGATTTTAGGTATGAATTTCCGATTTTCCCATTCATTTAAAACTTTGTAGATTAATTAATGAGCATTTTGTCACGTTAATTATGAATTTACATTAATTATAGTTTCTTTTTTTACACACACATTAAGTTTTTTTATGGGTTTGTTAAGATTTACCTTCTAGGCCTTTATTTGATAAAACTTCATGGTGTTTCAGGTTAGAAAATGTCTTTTGTAATTGTATGTCTGGATTATTTTCTATGAGCAAATGCTCGACATAGAGTTGATTCCAATGAAATGGCTATTTTATTCACATCAATAAGTCTGAGGTTATTCTTTGATACTGTTCCACACTATCGATATCATAGATGCAAGTCCTTCGGCAAATTATTTATATTTAAATTAGACAGTATAATAAATAAAATGTACGTGTCTGCTGCTTTCACAATAACTTCTAAAGTTTCTTCCAAATGATTTAAATGGAAAACAACTCGTGAATCTGCATCTTCATGTTCACATGTCAGTTCATGCACTGAAGTTCTTTTCACTTGTCAATTTTTGACAATATAGTTATAACAGATTTCATTACATGGTATGTAATTGTTTTATTTTGAATTACAGAACGCTTCTTTAGTCTATTCCTGAGTTAAAAATTTAATTAGGAAGGTTATAAATGTTGTATTTTGTAGTGATATAAAAGATCTTGAAGGCGATTTTGCTTCAAAAATGGCATAATCGATATCAGCTCCTCCCCTTCGTTCTTTTTCTACATCTTTGATCTATATATATATATATATTCCAGCACTACAGGCCAGAAGGCTTTTGGCTTAAGTTTTGAACTATTTTCTTCCACTTCACTCTATTCCTTGCTACTGTTTCCCAGTCTGTTATCTTGTGACTATTTAAGTCTACTTTTACACAGTCCCACCAAGTCTTTTTAGGTCTGCCGTGTCGGTTTCTGCCCCCTACTACACTTTTAAATGCTTTTTTAACCGGATCATTCTCTTTTAACCTTTGCACATGTCCTAGCCATCTTAATCTGTTTTGTTTCACTATTACACTTAGGGGTGTATCACCATAGCACTCTTGTACTTCTTTGTTTGTTCTTCGTCTCCAAGTTCCGTTCTCATTTATTCCCCCAAAGATTTTCACCAGTTTTAATTTTGTAATTTCTTGATTCTCTCCTTTGATCTCTAAATTTTGATTTTCTTCTTGTTGGGTGTTACTTAGAATCATATAAAGTGATTTATCTGTGTTAACTTCTAATCCGACCTTACTAGCCTCTCTTTGAAAGTCGTGGACTAAAAGTTTTAATTCTTCTACTGTTCTGCACAGGATAACCAGGTCATTTGCGTATGCGAGGCATTGATGTGAGCTTTTTAATACATTTCGTGTTTGATCTATTCTAGTTTTCCTTATTATACTTTCGAGAACTACATTGAATAGTGTTGTTGACAAAGGATCGCCCTGTCTAAGACCTGTATTGCTTCTAAATGCCTTGGATTCATGTTGTTGGAATTTTATTTTGTTCGTTGTTATTTCCATGGTCATATTTACTAATGTTATGAGTTCTTCTGAGATGTGGAGGTCTCTTATCGATTGTACTATTTTGGTTCTTCTAATAGAGTCGTAAGCTTGCTTTAGGTCAAGGAAGACTGCACATCTTTGATCTATGGACACTGAAATTGGTCAACTATTAAATCAACAGGTCCTCCTTAAAATTTGGAGATTTTTGTTAAAATGTATTTTCCAATTTTCAGTCGTAAAAAATAAAATTACTACCGTGGATGTGGGAGACTTGAAACCGCCGTGGTGACTTGAAACCGAGGTGCGCGATATAACAAATAAATGTGCTGCACTCTAGTAGTGAGTAGAATGAATAAATAAAAAATGGTATGTTGCCTACAATACCAACATATAACCGTCGGTAATGTGCCAACGCCCAAAAACGCCGCTGAGTGTGAATAAAAAATTGAAAAAGCGAAGGTAAGAAAATACCACTTTTTTGTAACCTTTTTACTTCTTGTTACACAAGAAAAGCTATCATTCAAATTCGTGTGTTACATTTTTTTATCAGTAGCCTAGACATTTGTCTTGACCATACATAACCTAGAAAAATTTTCATTGCGTCCATTTTTTTTTTCTACCTTTATTTATTTTTTCATGACAGGTTTTGGGTGACTTGAAATCGGCTGCATTATGCCTAATAAATATAAAAGAACGTTGGGCAAAAGGAAGTATCATGACTTTTCGAAAGAGGAGTTGAAAACGCCATTGAAGCCGTCAAATCAAAAAGACTGACACTGACAGAGGCAGCTGAAACTTATGGCATTTGCAAATCCACTCTTTGGAGAAAAATAAAAAATCGACATATGAAGTCATTTGGTGGTCAAACTGCTTTGAGTAAACATGAAGACGCTCAAATTACTGAGACAATCTTATATGCAGCAGACTGGGGTTTTCCATTGGAAAAAGAAGACATAAAGGACCTGATTTGTAGTTACCTCAATAGACAAGGAAGAACTATAAAGGAATTTACAAACAATAGACCTGGAGACAGTTGGTACTACGGATTTATAGTGCGCAATACCCAACTGAACATTCGTCTGTCTGAAAATATTAAACGAAGTCGCGCAGCCGTATCACCTGCAATATTAAATTCGTATTTTGATGAACTAACTACGTCGTTGGAAGGAGTTCCACCAGACAACATATTAAATTACGACGAAACTTCGTTTGTGGACGACCCAGGGCGCAAGATAGTGGTGGTGCGGCGAGGGTGTAAGCATGCTGAAAGGGTTATGGACAACTCAAAATCAGCTGTATCGGTAATGTTTGCGGTCACTGCTGCAGGAGTCGCGCTGCCGCCATACGTAGTTTATAAATCCGATCACCTTTGGGCAACATGGACTGAAGGAGGGCCTCCAGGCACTGCATACAATCGCAGCAAATCCGGATGGTTTGACCAGGCTTTATTTGAAGATTGGTTTATGAAATTGGCTCTTCCGTATTTAAAAAAATTACAGGGGTCGAAGGTCTTAATTGGAGACAATTTAGCAAGTCACATTTCACTAAAGGTTAATCAAGATTGTCAAGCAAATGACATTAAGTTTGTACTTCTGCCACCTAACAGCACGCATCTAACACAACCGTTAGATGTGTGCTGTTTTAGGTCTATTAAAGGCGCGTGGCGTATAATTTTAAATGTGTGGAAGAAAAAAAATAAAGGAGCTCTTCGGAAAGACATGTTCACCAAACTGCTCAATTCAACGTTAAAAAAAATTGAGATTAGTCTCCCCGAAAATATTAAATCGGGTTTCAGGGCTACGGGTTTGGTCCCACTTGATCGTGAGGCCGTTTTCAAACGCCTTCCGAAACAAGATTTTCCACCAAGAACAACGGAAATTGCTAACATTTTAAAAGATATGTTTGAGACAACGAGATACCCGACGAAGGATCATCCTCAAAGTAAACGGAAAAAATTAAACATCCCTGCAGGCCAAAGCATAACGGTAGATTTAATTACTGCACCAGTAGCACAATCTAGTGGTCAAACCCAGCAAAGAAAGAAACCAAAGAAAACGTCAAAACCAAAGACAAACAAATCAAAATATGACTTTTCCAGCAGTGATGAAGTCGATGATTTAGATCCTGAATTCAATGAAGAAACAGACAAGACTGATGATGAAACAGATAAGACTGAAGAAACAGAGAAATCTGAAGAAACAAAGAAGATCCAAGAAACAGAGAATTCTAAAGCGACTGAGATACCTGAATATACTGTGATAGATAAAACTTATTTATTACAAGAAAATGCTTTTGTCATTGTCGAACTTAAATCACTAAAAGGAAACAAAAAAAGATACGTAGCCACTATCATTTCTGAGGATCCGTTACAATGTTCCTTTTTGAAAAAACATACAAAAATGACAAATACTTTTATCTTTCCAAAAGTACCTGATGAAAGTTATATAGAGCACGAAGAAGTAATTGCCGTCCTCCCTCCTCCAACCTGTTTAAGAAGAGGAGGATACCAATTCAGAGACGATTTAAAAGAAGTATTTAATGTTGAATAGTTTATAATACCTATCCACTTATTTGTTTCTAGGAGTTTTATAGTTTATCAATATTTGTTAGAAATTATCCCTCTTTATTTTGTGTTACCTAGGTACCTTACCTATTTTTATATAAAAATAAATTTTGTACTTTTTTAAAAATGATTTTTTGGTTTCAAGTCATCTATACGATTCATTACAAGCCCAAACAATGCGTTTTTAAGCAGTTTTTCAAGTCTCCTAAACAGGTGGGTGACTTGAAACCGACACTTTTTATTTTTTTTTCTTTATATATGCCCCAGAGAGTTCAGCTAAGGGGTCATCCTATTGCCACGGTTGTTTCGCATATTTTCCATATTTTTAGTTTTAAATTGACGCGGATAGTTTTTATCTATTGAACATGAATTGTCAAAATCGTAGGCAAGTCACCCACTTTCACGATACTACTAAATACATCTGTGTTTAAAGCTTCTGCGAAAGGATTTAAACTATTTTGTAATTCAGTAGTAATTTCTTGATAAGCGTTTCTACTTTTTTCATTAAGAGTGGTCGTAATTCCTGTGAAATATCTTCTGCTAAAGCAGAATCGAGGACTTTAAAGAATCAACTTCAGTGAACTTCACTGACATGTGAGCAGATTCAAGAGTTAAATCAATTGGAAGAAAATTCAAGTTATTCTTCTCAGACATACAAGAGACATATCCTAACCTGGGATACCATGAAGTTTTATGAAATACAGAATCTAGAAGGTAAATCTTAACCCATAAAAATTTCTTAATTTGAATATTTTCTTTTTTAGTTTACAAATATTGGGCACTTTGTATGCGTGAGATGTATGACAAGAAAAAGAATTCGTGTGTCAACGAGACTAGAATGGGGAATTTTCCTGGACACCTATAAGCCCAATATAAATAATCCGCTGAAAATCTACAAAAATTTTAAGGAAGTCGCATGCCACCCTGTAAAGACGTCTTACATTTAAAAATCGAGAGGACAATTCAAATAGCTGCAATTGGCAATATGGACAATTTAGGGTGGCCGTTATTTTGCAAATGTTAAAAATTTTTAGGTCCGCCTTTTAAATCCGATCTTTTTAAAATGTCAAAAAAATGAGCTGTGCAAAATTTCAGTCGATTTGGTCAATATTAACCCGTGCCACTGAGAGGTTAAAGTTTAAATGGGATTTAACATGCGTTTGGTGCATTTCTAGAGACCTTGTGGTGTAACTTTTTATCTTTCTATGTTTTAACTTGAAAATCTATATACTTATGTTGTTGAAGCTGCTGAACACAAATATGATAAAATTCAAACTGTCAGAAAATTTTTTGACAGCTTTCAAAAAAGCGGTCAACTTCACTAAAATTAGCATTTTGGTGGAACTGCCAAAGTATTTTTGGCTTCATATTCGTGTTAAGCAGCTTCAACAACATAAGTATACAATATTTCACGTTAAAACATAGAAAGATAAAAAAGTTATGCCACAAAGTCTCTAGCAGTGTGCCAAACCAATGTTAAATCCCATTTAAAACTTTAACTTCTCGGTGGCACGGGTTAATATTGACCAAATGGGCTGAAACTTTGCAGAGCTTGTTTTTTTGACATTTTAAAGGGATCTAGGGGGGGGACCTAAGAATTCTAACTTTTGCAAAATAACCGCCACTATAATGGCATAATAAACAGAGTATTCGACAGTGAAGAGAATGAAGAAAAAAATTTGGAAGCAACTTTCTATTTATCTACTGTATTCCTGAAATTATAAGATCAGTAATAAAATTAAAAAAAATATTATTAACAAGGAAGTTCAGCAAACTCTTTTATTTAATTACTTACTAATAATAAAGTATTTGTCTCTCCGTCTAATTGTCATAACGCTGCATGTGTTGGAGCAAGCAAGTGCATTGAAACTAAATTTCGTCTGCTGACTAACGAGACCAGCTGCTAAAATTTTGTTAACATTTATAAAAACTGCAATTTCCTCTTGATCTTTTAGTGTAAGTTTTATTTTGGAACATAACCGGTATTTTTTTTTAGTGAATTACAACTTCAGAAGCATCTGCTTAGAAAAAGCTGCCGTCTGCCACAATTTTGTAAACATAATTTTGAACAACGTACTAAGCAGCACACATAACCAAAAAATTACGTTGGAATAATACCATTGTGTATTTGAAGAAAAAATGGTATTTTTGAACGCCGCCCCCGAACAAACGCTACCACTCAGGGCCAGCAGACTAGCAGTTTCTAGTTAAGAATTAAGACTACTTTCAACATAAGGCATTAAACCTTTGGAATAAAACCACTATGTATTTTTGTGCTCACCTCTCGTACTGTTTATATGTTGGTAACCACAACCTTATGATCACTGAAGTAGATGGTCGAGCAGTAAAGACTCCAACTCTTAACTCAGGCGGCCTAGATTTGATCCCCAGAACCGGTGAGTGGATTTTTCTCGTCGATAAAACCTCAGTACACTTTGCCGTGCAATCAGATGGGCACATTAAGCAATCAGGATCGACAATTACATAAACATCTTTCTGTGGTTGTCATTAAAAATAACCGCCTTCTCTGTGTGTATTTTTAGTTTAATAAATAAAATCTACTAAATTTTTAATTTTATTAGGCACTATTTACTTCGTTCTGTTTTAAATAAATGTTGTTTTTCATTGTAATTATTTATTTAATTATTTGTATTTTGCAATGAATCGATATTCTAATTTGTAATAACAAAGGGGAAATTGACCTATTTGTGTTTAGTATTTACTTTTCAAAATCAATTTCAAGATTACATTACAGCTAGAACTTATAAATGCAATAGTGATAACCTAATAATGGAATAATGTGAGGACCAGTGCCATCGACCAAATTTATGTATGCACCCTCAATTTATCTATCATAATTTTTTTTAATAGGATAATGCCACCAAAATGGAAAAGGCTTCTCAAAAAGTAGGGCCCCGAGGTGTTTAAAACATTTTAATGATTTCAAAGTAGTCAGTTACGAGGGTGTATCAAAAAATGTTAAAAAACTAAATTTTCCTTATGTTGGAATATCTCGTTCAAACTTGGTATGTAAACGTAAAATGTATTAGAAACATTTTTTCTTAACAAAATTTTTCTATATTTTAATGAATAAGGTAATTTTTCACTGTTTTTTTTAAATAGTGATTTTGACAGGTACCTAATAATACCTAATATCACCTGTCAACTTTGACATGGTGTACGTCGAGTATTTTTGGAAGCAGAGGTGATTGCCCACAAAGTTTTTTCCAATCAGAATATTAAAAAATTTTCTCATATGGATCCAACTTTATAGCAGATACTGTAGAAATAAAGAACAACTATTATAAATACATCAAATTATTCGTTACCGTATGAGTACTATAAATCCAGAATAAATTGTTTTTTCCCGATGCCTCTTTAACTTTCAATCAGAAATTTCAAATCTCACAAATTAACCTGACTTGGTAACTTTATTTACCTAAGTTAGCTAACTTCAGCCATTTTTTAAATTTGTTTTTTCTGAAAAAATGTTATTGCAGTCATATGATGTGTCAATAAAGTTAGCACCCCCACTTTGTCAAATTTCAAAAATTTTAGTATCATAATTTTGGACTAATTTTGGACCAACCCCTATTCATCAAAAATGAAGATTTTAGAGTGGGAGTGCTGACTTGAGCTCAAGCTAGCACCCCCACCATATAAATATAATTGATAAATCAATTTAAACTAGGCTATAATTTTGGACTAATTAAAGACTATTCATTAGCATATAATACATTTTCGAAATCAACCCCTAAATAAAAAATTACCCCACATGAATAATACCACAAAATTAAAAACGATCAAATTCAGGAAAACACCATATTATAATTTTGGACTAATTCACATATCCACTCTACGGCTCAGTGTGTCCGGCACTTCGACACCGAAAGGTATAAGAAGTTAAAGATATACACCGTGTCCGCGTAAGTTGGCTACATATGGAAAACTTGTTATTATTGATTTTATGAAAAACAGTTATTCTTCATAGAAAGTTCTGCATGTTCTAAAACCCAAAATTCAACCATCAGATATTAAATTATATCAATCGTATCATAATAATAATAATAATTATTATATCATTTTTGTTCAAGAGTAAAGTACCTTCATTTTTGACCATATCGAAATTTTTAATAAGAAAAGATGTTTTCAAACAATATTGAATATTTAAAAATTATTTTTAATCCATAACATCTTTTCTTATTAAAAATTTTCGATATGGTCAAAAATGAAGGTACTTTAAATTGGTAAATCGCCCCTTGTGAGTAAAACCATGAAATCAAATGAAACAATTCGTGCTGATAAAACCTATTACTTTAGATTGAATAACGACTATTGATTGCTAGATAACCAATTTTTCAAATCATCCCCTAAAATGCCAAATTCCCCTTTCCCACAAATAATGTCGCGATTTAAAGATGATAACAACCAGAAAAAAACCGTGTCATAATTTTGGACCAATTCAAAAAATTTTCGTCTCCAACCCCTATTCATCAGAAATTAAGATTTTAGAATGAGGGTGCTGACTCTGAATAACTTTTTGGGTTACGCAGTAAAGTATTGCCCCTGCACTTACTCCAAATCAAGTTTCATGACATCTCACTATCTCTTACCGCCCTTTTGCGTCAATACTTTACTGCGTAACCCAAAGAATTATTCAGAGAAGAAAACTGGTTAGTCATTAATTAGTTCAGAATTATAGCCTAGTTTAAACTGATTTGTCATTTATATCTAGATGGTGGAGGTGCTAGTGTTTGATTTTGTTACTATATTTGATTTTGTTACTATTCATTAATATATGAGGAAGCTGTGATATAAATATAGCTTTTGTCAATGTTTCTTTTTCAATTAAATACAACAAACTGTCAATTTGCAATGTACAAAAACCAATTAAATACAGTCCATAAATTCTATTATCCATCTATTTGTATGTTTTTATAAACAATTTTGAACCAGCGATCTGTAAACATACAGCTAGCTTGAGCTCAAGTCAGCACCCCCATTCTAAAAATCTTCATTTCTGATGAATAGGGGTTGGAGACCAAAATTTTTTGAATTGGTCCAAAATTATGGCACGGTTTTTTCTGGTTGTTATAATAAAGTGGCGTGCAGGAGTTTTACTTTTTAACATTTTGTTTGTCATTGATGAATACATTACACCCTAATAACGACATAAAATAATTATATAATAATTAAAAATTTCATTATGTTTTAAGTGTTATAGTGTAATGAAGCCATTTAAAGAAAAGTAATTGCGCAAATTCTTAGTTATAATCCGTTAAAGTACAAAATAGTAATATAGTACGAAATACTGTAAACTGTACCATTTCCTCGAGCGGGCTCGAAAAACTCGACTTCAGAAATTGTCGAACAGCAAAATCGAGTCGAGTTTCGAGTCGTGTCGAGCTTGGCTCGGGCTCGAGTCCATCACTATATCTAATTATATACAGGTACACTAACTTTACCTATTGGACTGTAAACTCCAAACAAGGGGCCTAGCAAATGTAAAATTGCTATTGGGAGACACCAATAAATATAAATGGCATTGTACAACACCCAAATGTCTTCGATATGCAGTAGTTGACTGCTTAGTTCTTAGTGGTTATTTTTGCTGTATTGTATTTTAATGGTGATTGTAATTTTAACAGACTAAATTTAATATTCGTGTTTATATTTATGATAATTTTAAGTAGAATATTTAGATTTGTAATTTTTGAAATATCAATAAAATGGAATTGTCATTCATAGATTCCTCTCAATAATATATCTACTATACGTTATTTAGTGTAAGTTTACGTTCACGTCATTACTAAATTATGACGTCAGACTATGCGCTGTTGCCATATGGAATTGGATATTCCTTGTTTGATCCAACACCTCTACAGCATATTTTCAGTGTACGTTTTTAAAAGAATTATTCTCTTATGAACAATATGACTTTGTTCATCCCCATCCATCTCCCCAACATTGGGATGTCTTGGATGGTCATTCTTATAGTATACGAATCCAATTTGTCCTAAGGCAATGGATAAATAACTTCTACTTCCTTCATACATGAACCTGGATTTCAATTTTTTTGACAAAATATTAAGTGATACATGTTCTCATGTATCCAAATGTGATAAATCAATTGAAGAGCACAGCCACACACATAACATCAGGTACTTACTGCTCTTATATATGGATTTCATAAATTTCATTGCTAATATTTGCCTCTACAGAAGATCAATGTCTGTAGTTTATTTTCGATTTCGTTTCCTCTTTGGACTGGAAACTTCTTCCGCAGATGAAATGTTGGAAACAGTCTTAGGATAGATTCTCAGTGCTTGAGAAACTCTCTAGAACTCTATTCAGTTAATGCAATTGTAAATACAAAATAGGTAACAAACTATTGTAAACCGAACTTAGAAAACACAAGAAATAAACTTGACAATACAGCGTGTAGCTTACACAGGTGTACCAACCTGTTTTTTTGTTGAAATAAATGTGTATTTTCTCATTAAATTAACAAATTACGTTTTGGGTTAAAAACCTATTTGTATTGATTCTATAAATAAATGTATGACTAAATATATGAAAATTAAATTTTATTTAAATTTTAAATGAAATTAATTTTTGTTAAGTTGAATAATGATTTTACATTAAATAGTAATTTTAAAATAATTTTATTATTTTCGATAAAGCAAATAATCTTTCTTCATAAAATTCAATTTTGAAAGTTATTATTTGCAGAGTTGGTTGTACTCTTATGTCACTACTTTTATATCTATGACGTGAACGTAAAGTTAGACTAAACGGTGTATATACTGGTGATTACACATATTGCAACAGAGCTACCACATAATTTATTTTAACTATATACAGCAAGAGTGCAGATTAATCTTTAGCGCGTCCCAATTTTCAAAGAAAAAAAATTCCAATACATATTACAGTAGAAACTCTTTAATCCGAACCTACAAATGCAAGGCAAATGCAATTTTAGATAAAGGTTAATTTATTTTGTTTAATTAATATTTTACATTAAATTATATTTCAAATGGAAATCCATCTAGAAAAAAAACTAAGGTCAGACCCGGCGAATTGAACCCGGATCGCTCGGTTAGTGGCTACAGCGTAACCATTGAGCTACCGAGACGCCTTTCAATAATGTTTTTTTCTCATTATATAAAGTTACAATGATTGTTATTCAATTAAAACGTAAAAATTAATGTTTTACATTATTATATAATTTTTAATGTAATTTTATTTATTATTATTGCTAAATTACAATAAAAACATTGAAAACATTTATAATTTGCTACATAATGCGAGAATATTTGACATTTTGCGCAGAGGTTAATAACCTTGACAATTGAATTGTGATTTTTGTACATATAAATTATTTTTTAAAAACGAGTACGAGTACGTGTGATTATTTAGCTGTAAGTACTAAATAGTAGATTGACTGAAATTATACAAATTGTAAACGTATTATTACTATTGTCATTACAAATTTAATGTTTACTTTTGTCGTTTTTAAAATTCTAGATGTATCATGAGTGAATCCGATGAAGGCAAATTGGGGTGTACACTCGTACACCTCCAAACAACGTGGAAGCGGCTCACATTACATCTCTTAATTTATTGCCAAATATTTCACGTAAGAAATATGAATGCAAGTATAAATTCTAGGTTAAAAAATTTTCTTAGCTGTTGGTGGGTTATTACTTTTTTTGTTGTCGTAGATAAAGTATAGTGTGTAACGCGTGCAAAAACACCAATTTCTACTCGTGTGATTGCGGCATTCGACTACGTCTCATGCCGCAAAATCTTCACACTCGTGAGAAATTGGCACTTTTCTGCACTTGTAACACAATATACTATACTTAACTTATATAATTTACTAATTTTATTACAAAACTTTTATTTCTAATTAAAAAAAGATCAGTCATTTTTTTTGGCTTTAAAAGCTTTCTTTTTCTTTTCTCCTCCATAGCGTGTGCTTGCATTTTTTGATCTTAATTTCAGTGTTTTTCTATTTCCTGTACCTTTGTCAGTAGACGAGACGTATTATAGAATTTTAGTTTTGTTTTTCTTTTGTGAACTGTAGGTGAACTATCAGTGACTGTCGATTTACCAACATCACGTTTTAAACCAATCGTTAAGACACATTTTGACATGTTTTAAATGAGATATGGACTCCTCGTATACAAATTGTATATAATAACAAAATTAAAAAGAAGGTTTTAAGGTAGATGATGTCATTACATAAACACTTTCAGCAAAACTGCAACATCAAATATTTAGGGTGCCTTTGTGATATCAGTTACTATATTCAGGATTTTTATTACTCTTTATAGTAAATAATAATAAAAACGTTTAATAGTTGATCTTCCTAGAATCTTTCTACACCGGACAGGTTGTAATATCTCATTTATAATATTCACCTTTCCATTCTCCAAGAACGTTACATATTCAATTTTAGTATATACTATTGCAAGATAAATAATTGGTACGATTGAATTATAAAGTAGGCGGGTTTTTAAGAATTTTGGCATATTACACCGAAGGAAGAGAGTGCGATGAAGAAAGTCCTATTTAAACAGGAAAAACCAACCGTGCCAATTATCTCGCAATAGTACACAGAACTTTCTTATTCGGATTAAAGAGATTTGTTCGAATTAAAAGGGATTTGGGATTAAAGAGGTTCCTTCAGATTATAGCTCGTAATTGTTGTTGTTCGGATTACTGGATGTTCATAATACAGTGTGTTCAGATTAAAGATCTTTCTACTGTATATGTTTTTATTTCAAAGAGCAGATAGATGCCTAAATAGCAAGACAAAATAGATTCATAATTATGATTCTTATTAGTTGCTCTTACCTATACAGCTCCTCAATACTTCCATCATTTTTCTGACTTCTTTTAACAGCTTTACGAAATTCCTTTATATGCTTTAAAAACATCACAATGCATCCATACACAAACTTCCTACCATCGACTTCAACAATTATTTGTAAAAATCTCCTTACAATTTCATCGAGTAAAACTTTACATTCTGATGGAAAACTAGGATCACAGCTAATATGTAAATACCATTTTAATACAAAACGAACTTCTATGTCTCTGATAAAATCATCTATTCTTTCATCGATATTTTTTAGGTGTTTCTTATTATTAAATACTGGCGAATTAAATAATTTAGTGTCAACTACATCAGCTTTTCCTTCTCCACTTTGCACTTCTGTTTGACCAAATGAAGCTACAACATTCAATGATTGTTTTGCTTGTGCATCTTGAACATCTTGGTTGTTATTTAAAGCTTGTAGAATCTTCATAAAAATCTTTAATCCAATATTCTTCTCAAAATTGTAGTCAAAAGGTTTGTTGTTTTGCAATAAACTTTGTAAACAAATAAATGTAACCCATGTTGTTATTACCATAAGAAAAAGAAGATAAGCTATGAGAAAAACTCCATGGAATGGTAAAATAATGAATTTATAATCCAATCCCACAATAACACAAATAATGATTAAAGATAATAAAATAAACTTTTCACACAATGAATTACAGGTATTTAAATACTTAAACATTTTTAATAAAACTATGTCAATTTAAGTAAGAATTTTTAATAATAAAATAATGATTTATGTATAAATTACTAAAATTTATCTGTAGCATTTCAATTTTATAACCGTTTTATTGATAACAAATGTCACTGTCATTGTAGATAAATATGACATAAAAATGTGTCATCGGAAGAGGCGGTTTTATAACAATCAACCATAACAGATAAAGTGTCACTCACTCAACTATTATTGATAATAATAACAGCTTATTTGTTGATAACTCGAATCGAATCACGACAATTCACGAAACCGCAAGTGTGTGATCCACGGAATATTCCGAATCGTAACGTCACTACCATGCAGTACCAACGTTGCCGGTTCTTTACATTTTACGTATATTATAGCAATTTTATACAAGATGGAATTTTGGGATGGAAGATGCAATTTTATACTCATAGCTCAGCCGAGTAGGTTATTATAAGAGGCAGGGCCGGCGTAAGCTTTTGCTGGGCGGGGTTCAAAAATGCACTTGGCCTAAAACAACTTCTAAATAAATTATTTGTTATCAACACATTATTACATATTACAATATGATCATCGAGTATCATTATAGTTATTTACGAAAACGAGAAGTCGCGTATGAGCGCATTATTTAAGCATGAGCGACGATGAAGCGAGTAATTCATTTGCGCGAATGCGTCGAAGATGACTTCGTGCATCACGTTTTGCACCAAATTTTTTGAAACGAACTTGTACAAGAACAATAAAAAACATAAACCAAAATCTGTAATACGATTTTGAATTCAAAGTAAACATGAAACCAAATACTTTAATATTATTAATACCGGAAACTCCATATACTTTACCATATGAAAATAGGGGACATTTTTGTGGCGCCATCTTCGCAGATGGGTGTGCAACTAACAAATGGTTTTTCGGTGAGAATCCTGCATCTAATTTAAAAATAGCACTATTTATGTTAAATGATGGTTTATTACTGTTATGCTAAAAATATATAAAATTTTACAATTTGTCTAAACTATTCAATCTTTCATTACAATGACGATTTTTTAATTAGTTTCCCAATATTTGAGAAATGTCAGGTTTATTTGCAAGGGGCGCTATTAAATTTTGTCTCCTATTTTTCGAAATAAGTTTCCGGTATTAATAATATTAAAGTATTTGATGAAACCAAGTATGCAATAGCATTCTCTGGAATTGAACAATAATTATATTAGATTTCTATGATTGCCAATTTGTGTAATTTACAATTACACATCTCAGTTAGGTTAGGTTAGGTTTAGGTTAGGCAAGATCAAGTTTAGGTTAGGGTAGGTTTCGGTTAGGTTAGGTTTAGGTTAGATTAGATTTAAGTTAGGCTAGGTAAGGTTAGATGAATAAATAAAATAGGTTAGATTGAGAAAAATTCGAATTTGCTTTTGCATAGCGTTTTGGTTAGGTAGTAGCGTTTTTGTGGAGCTTAGGTTAGTAGCAACCAATTTTGGAGGCCTAGAGGCGTTTGCTTCAAGAAAAGCTAATTTTGAATATGTCAATCATTTTTGGAGTGAGCATTCCAAACGCTCCAAATTTGAGAATTAAAAGTAAAAAATGCCTAATCTCCATGAAAATGAATAATAATTACAATTACACAATTTAGTTAGGTTAATCTAGGTTAGGTTAAGTTTAGAGTAGGTTAGGTTAGGTTTAGATTAAGTTAGGTTAGGTTGGACAAACCTCGAATTTGCTTTTGCATAGCGTTTTCTTTAATTGTAAATACCAAGTTTTATTATTATTACTTAAATCAAATTATTTTTAAAGAGCCTAAAAAGGCCAGTGCTTTTTGCATCTTTCTGTAGCACGAGTGCGCAAACACTACGTTTGCTTTAAATTTTACATTCGCAAAATGTCATTCTGAAATTGGTGAGTTTAAAAAATTATTTCTCTGGCCTTTTCCATTGCAATGTTTTTAATTACGTCATCAAAGTTTAGGTAGGTTGAATGGTGGAAGTTTACTTTGCCAGTCGTTAAGTCACACAGAAACATCGGTGTGACTACCGCAGCAGAGAAAGTGCGCGTATTTGTAAATTGTAACATGGCGCCTTATAAAGCGCGGGGCCGTTCAAGACGCGGGGCCGGGTTCCTGGGAACGTGTTGAACCCGCCTCGCGCCGGCCCTTACAAGAAGCGAAACTTCGCGCGGCTCCTTTGATCTTTTGCAACCAGTTTCAGTGACCTTGGAACGCTTGGCCCTTTAAATTAGATGTTCAAAAATGCGCGTCAAATTTAAACACTTACCACGCCTGAACTCAACCAGCTAACGTCCAGGGTTGTCAATTTCATACGTATACTAGTTGGGCACTATAAATATGAGGGATGATTTTAATAAAACTGTAAACCAATTGTTGTCTTTATTCGATTCACTTCAAATCTTTACTGTATATAAAGTTTTACAAACATAAAGAACTTATTAAAAGTAGTTGGTAGATATACATAATATGGTATTCTCTTACAATAAAATAAGATATTTATCATCAATAACACTGTACAACAAAATTGGACTTTAAAGAAATTTCCAGGTTCTAATACACTCTTTCTAGAGGTTTTTAAGATGCAGATCATGAATCTGCTATGGATTTTTTCGGGTCAGGTCAAATTTTAGTTATATTCCAATTTGTTTTCAAATAAAACACGTTTTTAAATGCACGAGAAGGGTAGGCAAACGTTTAACAACACCCTGTATAGCTACCTGTATCTGTAGGTACATGTACAACTTACAACATCATACCTATACTTGTCTTAGTAGATACGATTTGAAGGTTTATGTAAAAAAATCCGTCGAATGTTCGAGAATGCATGAGTCATCAACATCTGCCAGTGTGGTTCGCCGGCACCTGCATGTGTGATTTATCAGCGTGAGTCATCGACGGCGCGATAAAGAATATACAATCTAAAAGATTCTAGATTGTATTTTCTATAAAGATTATGCGGTATATAAACGCCGCCTTACACGGAAGAGGGAATCAGTCAACCGCGAGCAATTAGACGTGTTAGTAGACGCAAGTGGTAATAGGTAAATATCTAAGTTAGAATATAAATGTGTGTGAAATAAATATGGTGATTAAATATAAATAGTTTGTTAATAGTTAGTTTATACTTGTGTTTTGTAATTAGTTAAGATTAAATTAGTGCGTGTTAAGTGTAAATAATCTTTTCTTTATTAGTAGACGGTTTACACAGCATTTTTGTTATTATTTTAAAAAGAACGTTACAGTGGTGTCAGGTGTGGGTTTAAAATAAATAAAATCGCGTAATAAACAAAGTGCTGTGAGAATAAACTGTTAGTGTTAAAAACAATTACAACTAATAATTAAAATGGCGATGAAATTGTTAAAAGATCTGAAGGTAATAGACTTAAAACGCGAACTGGGAGAACGAGATTTGGAAACAACGGGCCTTAAAAGCGTGTTAATAAATCGGCTAAGAGAATGGCTTTTGGAACAGAAGGAAGACCATGAAAATTATCTCTTTCAAATACCTGGACCCGCAATTGATACTAATTTGTTGTTAAGTAAAATGGAAGAGAATTCTAGAATGTTAAAAGAAGAATTACTGGAAAAGACTGAAGAAAATTCTAGAATGTTAAAAAAAGAATTACTGGAAAAGTCGAAAGAAAATTCTAGAATGTTAAAAGAAGAATTACTAGAAAATTCTAGAAAGGCCGAAGAAAATGTTAGAATGCTAAAGGAAAAAATACTGGAGAATTCCAAGAAATCTCTAGAAGGCTTAAAGAAGAATTGCAGGACAATGTCAAAGCGTTAGAAGATAAAGTTATCGAAGAATTGTTGGAAAATTCCAGTGCGTTAGGACTATTAGAAATTAAATTGGAGAAAAAGGATAGGGTAATAAAGATGGTAGAAGAGAAAATAGCCAAAATGCAATTATCACCAACAACTGAAAAAGATAGCGTAACTAAAATGTTGGAAGATAGAATGAGTCAATTACGGTTTCCCTCAACTTCTGAGTGGCCGAAACAATTTAAAGAAGAAAAGGATCCTGCCGTAGGGATAAAAGTAAAACCACTCACGTTCGATGGAAAGATACCTTGGTCCACCTACTACAAACAATTTGAGGCGGTAGGCGGCGTAAATTGAGAACAATTTGACATTTTTGAAAGTTTATCAAAATTGAAAATTACGGGTCGGTAGTTTTTTTTCGTATTCATCGAGTAAAAATAAGAATTTTTTCATTCTTATCACTTTTTTTCTATCTAACGCGATTTTCGATGAAAAAAATTATAAACTTTGAAAAATGTCAAATTATTGTTTTCAATTTTGCTCGAAATTGAAGCACACTCTGGGAAAAAAACGCAATGAACAGAAGTTGTGTATTCTTTGATGAAGAATGCGACGCCGTTAAAAAAATTTTAAATTAAAATTTTTTCAACTTTTAAAATTTTCTTTGTTGGAACTGGATAGGTGTTTACCCTGTTTTAGGGGTCAAATATAATTTTTTTTCATATAACAGACATGTGACATTCGAAAGTAGGGGTTTCAAGCTTTAAAATGAGCCCAATTTTTGGACCTAGCCGGTGGTTGAGTTCAGAAAGAATGACCCACATATTTTTTTTATTTCTCGCCTACACTATGGGAGAACGAAAAACTAAGGTCATATTATGTCCCCCATCTAACATGAAACACAATAACACACATGCTCATGGTTGAGGTGGTGGTATTCTCCAATTAGAAAAACCTCACCACCCCAAGTGGGACTCGGATCTACGATCAATCGATCATTTATTATTTATATGATCAGTTATGTTTATATTTTAAAATAAAACTTAATTAATAAATCATAACTTAATTTAATAAATAATTTCTGAACTTTCAAATCAGTTCTTACTTCATTGTATGTTGACCCATTGTGGAACATGTGGTGATCCATTGTACACTATAAGTGGTCTAGATATATTTTTTAAATTTGCTTTCTAGCTGTTCCGTTATCTTTTTTAAATGTTTAATATACATATTGTCATTTGACTAAACTTATAATTATACCTATTCAAAAGCTAAAATACTCGTTGTGGCTCACTATCCCCTATTCATCTTCGATGAAAATAAATGGTTAGTTTTAGTTACAATTAACATTTTTTTCAGAAATCTTTATTAACGATAATGTCGAATACAGCAAAACTAAGGTTTATTACAACAAATACTTAATAATTGAACTACCTGTTAAATGTTTTTAGCTATTGCTTTACAACTTTGTAGCATTGGATTTAAACTACAGTTGTGTTTTCAAATCTACTTTGATTTCGCTACTTTGACAAATACCACATTTTGCAGTAAATATTGATTAAATAAGTTTGCATTTGAACTTAAGCGCGTACTTTATAGGTACCACTGAACAGAGAGACCCGAGAAAAAAAGATAAACGATGTTTATTAATTAAATTATTTCACATTTTTTACGTGAAAAATTAATTTTAGGAAAACTGTAGTACATTCAAAGTTAGCCAAAAAATACCACTTAAAGTATCATAGCATTTGAACTATTTTCACAAAATTTGAAGAAAATCGTATGTCTAGGGACTAAATTATTGCCAAAAAAAACCTACTTTTCTTTGGCAGAAAAAGCAGGTTATAATTGTTTCAGTGGTTTTTTAAATCTAAGACGGCTGTGAAAGTTGCTGGAGCGCTTTATTTCCAGCGGTGTGTGACGCACCCATTATTATTTTGCACTCGACATACTCCCTGGTGACATGACTAATAAATGATCTACTCTTCTTACTCGTAAAACCGAACGCAACTCCTATTACTTTGTTCTACAACACCATCTATATTATTATTGATGTGTCTCAATATCTACGTATTTCTAGTTTAGTGTGTTCCTGTAATGTGTATATTTTCTGTGTTGTGATTTAGTATAAAATTACAGTAGCCGCTCGTTGGAGTGAATGAACGAATTAAATGAACGAATCGTTTATGTGAACAACAAAACTTTAACATTATAATTCGGAAGTATGAACTAAAAAACATGTTCGTTTCAATGAACCGGTAAATTACCGAAATATATGACCTACTTTGCTGAATTCGCATGTACGAATAATCGCTCAATAATAATTTTAATCCAACAAAGACGTAATTCTGTATAATAGAACTTCCGATGTATATTTGACTATTTGTGACGTACTATACGGATTTAGCAGCGGTAGATAATTATTTAAAATTGCAATTGCTTGTTCAGTTCTCTTTTAGAGTTTTGTCAGTATTAATGTGTATAGAGTGTTGAAAACAATTATAAGGTAATTTATAAAATGAAACGAAAAGTGTTAACTTTATCGGAAAAATCGGAAATTTTAAAAAGTCTTGATAGCGGGAACAGCGTGACATTTTTGTCTAAGAAATACGGTATAGCTAAGTCCACGATATGCTCAATTAAAAATAAAAAAAGTGAAATTTTAAAAGCAACATCAAAGCGGTGTGGAATACATAAAAGAAAAACGTTAAAGTGTGCTAAAATGCCGAAAATGGAAAAAAAGTTATATTCTTGGTTTTCTGCACTAAGACTTAAGAATGTGCCGGTTTCTAATTACCTTTTAAAAACAAAAGCTCAAAGTATTAATGAAACCCTCAATGAAAACCCAAATTTTAGTGCTAGTGATGGATGGATCCAAAGATTTAAACGAAGATTTGAAATAAGACATTTAAAAATTTGTGGTGAAGAATTATCAGCCGTTCCAGAGCACGTGGATCCTTTCATGATTTATCTCCAAGAGAAAATACAAGAATTACAATTAACACATCATCAGTTATACAATGCTGCTGAAACTGGCTTGTTTTGGAAATTACTTCCGGAAAGGTGCTTGGTAATACCAGAAGAAAAGACTGCCCCTGAACGAAAAATAGAAAAAAATAGAATTACATTTCTTGCATGCACCAATGCAACTGGTGAACATAAAATCAAACCACTTGTTATAGGACGTGCCAAAAACCCAAGATGTTTTAAGAATTTTTCAATTCCAGTGGAATACGCGAATTCAGAGAATGCTTGGATGACCTCAGAAATATTTGAAAATTGGTTTCATCATTCATTTGTCCCACAGGTAAAATTTACCTCAAACATACATAAAAATCAAAGTATTCATACAAAGTTAGTTATTTATTCTGTTATAGGTTCAAAGATTTTTAAAACAAAAGGGATTGCAACAAAAAGCTCTTTTGCTGTTGGGCAATGCTCCAAGTCATCCACTTGCAGAAAACTTGGTATCCGATGATGGAAAAATCCTTGTTGTATACATGCCACCAAATGCAACTGCTCTAATACAACCGATGCGCCAAAGCGTAATACGTCTGACCAAACTCTTCTACAGAAAAAGCCTTTTGTCGTCAATCGTTGATTCTGATCACAGCGATGTTTCAGCTGTTATTAAAAATTTAAGTCTAAAAGATGCTGTTATACATCTTTCTTTAGCATGGAAGGCTACTGGAAGAGAAGTAATTGCTAAATGCTGGAAAATCATTTTAAATTTTTCCAACAATCATTCTGATTCAGAAGATGTTCCTCTCGCTATTGGACAAGAAAAATATAAGACAAGTATTGAGGCAGTGACGGTACAAGAAATCATAGCTCTACTACAAGAATTAGATAAGAACGTCACGTATACTCAAAAAGATATAGAAAATTGGAACGACATCATTCAGAAATCCGAAGATGTTACTCATATCGAAGAAGTAGAAGAAATAGTGAAAGATGAATCAAGTTCAGTTAAAATCGATACCATGGAAGCCATAAGAAGTCTTAACGTAGTGATTGCTTGGGGGGAGCAAAACACACTAAATTCTGAAGATTTACTGACTTTACGAAGAATACGAGAACTTACTGTTCAAGAAAGTTTAAAAGAAAACAAAACTCAGACAAATTTAACAAGTTACTGTATTAAACAAAATTAATTCGTTTTTATATTTATGTATCGTTCAGTTATAAAATATATTTAAGTTAATAAATGTAATAAAACCTTTTTAAACAGTACATTCAATTGAGTGAACATCGATACATCGTCAAGTCATCGCCGTGAAGTCGTTTGTATCAACAAGCTTGGTTTTAATAAGTTCACATAATCAAATAACTACCGTATTTTGATTTTTTACGTTGTATTGTGGTTGGTTTTACTTGAGTAGAAGTTCAATTAATAAATCTCTTTGAAATACTTACAGTGGCAGTCTTCGTACTGCAAAGCTATAGAACAATTAAAGATGCTCCAAAAATATATTGTCATTGTACTGAGATATTTTTCAAATTTATTGTCGCGTGTGATTTTTGTGCTACGCGTTTCGCATGCTATTTTAAATAATAATATAATGAAAAATATTATTGCAAAAAAACTCATAAGAAAAAGCATAAGACTTGCTTATGGGCAACTAATTTAAAAATAAATAAAAAAGTAGTGGGAAAATGAATACTAAGTAAATTTTTATATTTTTAATGTGTTAATGATTTTTTTAAACATGTATTTTTTAGTTTTTATTTAAATAAATAAATTTTTAAATAAATTTAGATTTAGAAGCAATTGGAAAATAAGGATGCTCTAAAGGAAATTGATTTTTTAATAGGGGTTCTATCAGCGAAATTGATTTCCAATAATTTGTTAGTATCCCTAGTAGCACATATATATTATATAAATATTCGTTTCGACATCCGCCTAAATATTTGTTTGTTTGTTTTTGGGCGAGGAATCAGGATGGCGGAGCGTCCTTCGTACCTCATGGCACCGATTGCTATGATCATTTGGCCGATCCTACTAGAATTTAGCCGAATCTGGGGGAATTCCACCCCCAGTAGGGATTTTTAACGTGCCAAACATCGCATTGACACGGGACCTACAGTTTTACTTCCTATCCGAGAAGAAGGCATGTTTTAAATTTTTCTCCGCTATGAAAAATTACCAACTCGGCCGGGGATCGAACCTACGATCCTTGGATTATGAAGCAAACATGCAAACCACTAACCACCGAGGCTGGCCTAAATATTTAGGTAATATATTATTTAAAATATGTAATATAATATAAATACAAAGATTAGTTAAACTTTCACAAGTTTTATTAATATCTTAACCTGACAATATTGTTTCGACACTTTATGTCATTATCAAAGGTAGATAAGATTGATAAACAAACACGTTGCTAAGGGTAAATACATATAGAAAATAGGTAACTAGATACAATACATACAAGAACTAAATATCTAAAACTTCTAATAAAGGAGAATTACTAAGCTCAGTTTGTTCATTCATTAAAGGTACTGTGCGTTTATGTCTGTATATTTCAAAAGCTTCTAAAATGTCTATTTTGTGTTTGTTGTTGGGTCAAAGAAGAAGCAAAGAAATGGTTTAGAATTAGAGACAATTTGCACATTTATATAAAGGTACTCCACACAGAACTTGCACATAAATTACATAATATTCAATTTGACATTTTAGATTTTGATGTTAGAGAAACTGTCAGTCATATTAAATTTCAAAAATACAATACTCAGAAAAAGAAACTACAAAACCTTACCCAACAAAAACGCTCAATACAAAGTAATTATAATACCCAGAATACGATAGATTTCTATCCACGTTTTATAAACCTATCAGATACACAATTTAATGACAGAGAAACACGATTTCTTAACAAAGCTTCAAATTTTGTCCTTTTCCAAAATTCACTAACAAAATTAAAGAAATCTTGGCTGTTGAATGTGAAACTATCACAAACAGAAAAAATCACAACAATTATGCAAAATTCCAAATCTTGAATCTGATAAATGAAATATCTTTGAAAAAGAACAAAACACAGAATAAAACATCTAACCTGTCACTACTTCAATCTATCAGACATAAAATTACAGAAAACAATTTAATTTCTGTTAAAGCAGATAAGGGTAACACTTTGGTAATCCTTTCGAAAGATGTTTACACACAAAAGGTTAATGATTTTATTGATAAAGAAAACTTAGATGTTTTAAACAAAGATCCTACCGCAAAATTTCAAAAAGAAATAAAACAAGCTTTAGCAAACTGCAATATTTGCTTTAACGAATTAGAAAAACAACAAATCATACATAAAAACCCACAACCACCAAGACTATATGGACTGATTAAAACACATAAACACAACATGCCTATACGACCAGTAGTATCATATATCAACGCACCTAATCACATCTTGTTCAAGAAACTCAACCATATTATTAACATCATAGGATACAAATCGAAATACTCTGTCAGAAATTCATTAGAATTAGTAGAAAAACTACAAAACATACATCTTCCAGCACATTCAAAACTTGTAAGCTTTGAAATTTGTAACATGTTTTCAAAGATTCACCACAAGACTGTATTCCTTTGTTAGATCATTTCCTAGTTAATAGTAATGTAGTATTAGTAAAAAGATTGGAGTTAATTCAGTTATTTGATCTTTGTATCAGTCAAAATTATTTCACTTTTAATAATATAATTTTTTTACAGAAAGATGGTTTACCTATGGGTAATTCCTCTATTAGCTAACATATTTATGGATAATTTGGAAGATCGAAAATTTGAATTATATCTTTCTAAACACATTATTTTTTGGTTTCGTTACGTTGATGACATTTTAGCTTGTTTTGACAGTTCTTTTGAGGTTATCAATGAGATTTTAATTCTTATTAACAGTCTTCACACACACATCACGTTTACACTAGAAACAGAACAAAATAGAACTATTAATTTTTTGGATTTAACTATTACAATTAATACAAACAATGAATTTGATTTTTCCATATACAGAAAACCCACAAGCACAGACGTCACTATACCTAACGATTCATGTCATCATAAAATGCATAAACTAGCGGCTTATAGATCTTTTGTACACCGAGCTTCAACTACTCCAATGAAACGATCACATTTTGATAAAGAAATTTCAGTCATCAAACAATTAGCACATGCAAACCATTATAACCATAACATGATTGACACTTTAATTCAACAAAAAGATTATAGGTTAGCTATCAAAAGAATATTTCCAATTAACACTCAAATACAAAACACAAACTACATATCAATACCATACTTTGGCAAGATAGAACAAATTGCAACTATAATAAGAAAAACCACCAGTTACAAAATAACTTATAAAACTAACACCAACACCTTTTCATTTTTATTCAATGCTAAAGACAAAACACAAGATATCATGAAATCCGGCATTTACCGTTTGAATTGTTCTTTTTGTAACTCGGTTTATATTGGACAAACACTTATAAATTTCGACATAAGATACAAAGAACACGTACGCTCTTATAGACTTACAACATCCAGAAAATTCGAATTATGCCAAACACATTTTGGAACAGAACCACCCAATGACACCTCAAAACAAGATTAAATTCTTACATTTTTGCAACAACAAACACAAATTAGACATTTTAGAAGCTTTTGAAATATACAGACTTATAAACGCACAGTATCTTTAATGAATGAACAAACTGAACTTAGTAATTCTCCTTTATTAGAAGTGTTAGATATTTAATTTTTGTATGTATTGTATCTAGTTACCTATTTTCTATATGTATTTACCCTTAGCAACGTGTTTGTTTATCAATCTTATCTACTTTTGATAATGACATAAAGTGTCGAAACAATATTGCCAGGTTAAGATATTAATAAAACTTGTGAAACTTTAACTAATCTTTGTATTTATATTATATTTCAGGATTATGGAGTTCCACAAAGTAAGGCTGGAAACAGTAAACGCTTTAAAATATGTGTTTAATATTTTTTATATATATAATATTTATATTTATCTATGACATTCTGTTCACATAATAATAAAATATTTATTTCATATTCGTTTCAGAATATTAAAAATTACTCACAAATAACATATTTATTTAATATCTATATCAATATATTTCTAAATATTTCATTTTTAATATTTTATAAATATTTTTCTAGCCTTTTAAATATTTAAAAAAACATAATATTATATTTATATTTTTTAAATATTAAAGAAATATTGTGTGCTACTGGGGATACACAAAATACATCATATTACGAAATACAAACCTATTCCGGAAGTCGACGTTATACTTAATTTAAGTACAAACTGCAGTGTAATAATTTTTCAGGACGCCTACAAGTGGAGGCAAAAAGGAGCAGTAGCCCTCCAATATTAACTGCATTGCTCCGTTTGTCTGTCCGTTTTATGTTATGATCTTGGGGATTCTAGGCTTGCCCCCCCCCCTAGACAAGTTTGTGCGGGCAATTATCCAACTGGGCTATTATTTTTATTCAGTACCTGTGATAAGTCCCGTTTTGGTGGTAGCGACGACAGAATACGCTAGGTAGATACTTTACACGAATTATATTGTCACGGTATACGGCATGATTTTGTTTTTTCCATAGTGTTACATATTCAAATATTGAGATTGTTGTTTTGCACTAAAAGTAAACGGAAAACTCTAGAGGCACAAACAATCGCAAAATATTTATGTTGATTTGTCTATGCAGTGTGACGTTCTTCGGCGACTAACTCCTTCACAAGGCGCACTCCTGATTTTCCCGTCTTAATATTCACACCCTCTTCAACCCTTTGGAACCAGAGTAGTTAACAGAAACCAAGCCAAGCAGCAACAACCAACACAGCGTAAGCTAAACACAAGACTTTAGTAAACTCAGGTAACTTTTAGACAAGCTACCGGTAGCAGAAGAAATAGCACAGGAAGTAATAAGTAAATAAAAAGTAATAACAAACCAGTAGTGGTAGATGGCCGGTTCTGGTGCCGCACTTCCACACCTCGGGTAGACAACCATCTATACACGCTAACATATGGGCTAATATACAGTTAAGCTTTATTATTTTACTTTTAAGGGTGAGGGAATGAATGCTTTGCGGATCATAGCGATTTTAATCATTTGCATATCTCATCTCTCATTTGCATATCTCATCTCTCATTTACATAACTCATCTCTCAATTGTACATCTCATTTTTGCTAATTAAATTAATTCACGGTATCATTTGCATATCTCATCCCAATAATAATTAATTAACATTTATATTGATAATGAATTCAAATAAATTCCTGAAAACACTCTAAATAGAATACGACTAACAAGGCCCGCATTTTAACTATATCTCATCTGCATATAACATTTTAACTACAGACATTCCTAAAATATAAATCTATTAGTCATAACATTTAAAATGTGTAACATAATTAATATGTAAAAACTTGTCATTTCTCATTATTGATTTCACCTCAGTTCTCAGAGTTCGAGCGCAGTCCTTATGGAAATTAACATGGGAAATCGCCAAGGTCCGTTTTGCATTTCAAGGTCATCCGCGGTCCCGCCAGACTCGCGCTCGCGATCAAGATCTTCCGCAATCCAACCAAGCGCTCGGCAACGTTGCTAACTTCACGCTGTTACATGACATGAGTCGACTTAGTAACTATGGAATTTTATTGATAAAAGTAATTACCTAATGTTCTACCAATAATAATAATTTAAGATAATTGATATAATTTTTATTAATAACGAATTAAAGAATTCCTGAGAACATTCGAACATAATTCAACATTAATATATCGAGTGCTTTTTTAAATTTGACGTCAACGTAGGCTGTGAATAGTCGATTGTGAATTATTGGACAGAGGTTGGATTTGAACGTTTTGACAATGACATTTATTAATACGATCAAGATCCGTTCACAATCAACTACCCATAGCCACCTTCGACGTCAAATTAAAAAAAACACTCGATACCTATAACGGTCGACAGTTAGAAGGGCCCGCGTTTTTTCCACATATTGTCATTAAAATGTAACATTTTATTTTAATTACATAAATCTAATTATATAATACCTATAAATAACATTCTATTAATAATGAATTGAAAATATACACAATTTAAATTTAAAATACCTTTCACGACTAATGGATACGGACGAGATACGAATACTACGCATGTGGGAATCATGCATCGACATGATCCAGGAGGGTGACCTTCAAGCCTTTTACCTACACAATAATTTAAACGTTATTTAATTAAAGTACTTCAGAATAGTTAGCTACTCTCATCTATCCCCAGGAGTTTAATACAGATATCCCTCATCATAACATCCCCTCGGTATATACTTTCATACATAAAAACATAAAAATCTCAATATTGCAGTTTTGATAAGAATCAAAACTAACAAGATATACCAAAGTTTCTAAGTCGATATGTAGCAGGTAGAGAAAAAAGGCTCAATAACCTGTAGGCAGGTAATAATAGCTACGATAATCTTAAAACGCACCAGTCTATCAAATACTATTAAATAATTGCAATATTACATATATCATTTCCACATATCTTTCGTAAAATTCAGTTTATCCACAAAAAAATTAATTAGTTTGACAACTCTTCACGTTAATAAAGGATAACTTATTATATACTATTATACATTCAACACCAGGTGATCAGTTTGTATCAACGATTTAAAAAAATTTATTAATTTCTAGTTCGAATACGAAAACAAAACGTATTATTGTATGTGTTATGAGGACCTACAACGGGTCTATTAACGAGATATTATTAACGAGATAAATAATAATGATAATTAATTTGTAACGCCTAATAAATATGATCGTTTTTAAAGGATAAACTATTTAATAAAGCTATAAACGATAAAGATTATCGAAACAATTCTCAGATAGATTAGCATTTTTGTCTGTCTGAACAAGATATTAGATAGGTCATTAACGCAGATGTTTACCTCGCAGGTAGGCGGATATCATAATATTATATCAACCTTTTTACCTCAATACAACAAAGGATGCATACAGATAACCTCTGGACATCACGGTCGCGGGGAAAAGGGACTGAAAGCGATCTATTTTTATGTAAGTTATTTCTAAGAAAGCAATTCATTTATCCAAATCACACTTTAAGGGTCGTTAATACTCTCGTCTCTATAATACTAGATCTTAAAAATGTAATTTATGCCGGTATTGGTTATTTGCATCTTCCTATTATTACAGAGCTTGAAAATAGCTTCTTCTTCTTAAAAAATGGATTACTAATTAATATCCCATTTATATTTACGTAGAAACCGCACGTAATATCCATTAAATTTTAAAATTGAATAGGAAATAATAAATTATCCATAATGCAACATAAATATCTAACAGATGCATACGAAATACGAAATTAATATTTATCGATAGATACAATAAAAAATATAGTGCTATTCATTATATCTGAGTTCGGATACAAAATCCCAAATACGTTGCTCCATTCCATCGTTGTAACAGCTTAAGTTAATTATAAAAGTTCCATTTTACAACTCTTTTCAACCGGAATTATTAGTATAGTATTATGTTTTTCTATTTCATAAAGCTCTAATGAAGATAATATAAAACATTTCGAATTTTGATTCTTGAGTCTCTATAATATACTTATATAATAAGTTGTACATGTAAACTTAACTAGCTTCTAAATTATCATAGTTAAAAATACAAGAAAGGGTTCTAGGGGAAAGAAATTCTAATCAATAGTTAGAAATCCTATAATTTCCCCAAGCTAAGGTATCTCCGTTCCCGCCAGCAATAATGTATCGTTTCGGAATTCCGAATTGATTATTCTCATTAAAGTTGGCCGTATCATACTTATCCAAATATTTCTTCATATCCTCATAAAAAGCATCTGTTTGTGTCAGCAGAATTAACGAATCGGTATCTGTGTACAGCAGCTGGACCTTGTTTCCATATATTTTTTTAATGGTGTTATAATAAAAGTTATACATTATATGCTTAGCTAGATCTAGCACACAGAAACCAATATATATCGGCTTATCGTAGTGAACTTGTAGTTTCTCCATATGAATGGCTACCAGATCCTCTGTAAAGATAGCACACTCTTTAAATTGCGGTTTTGAAATCATACTCTCGACATTTTATTATTTATCAATGAAAACAATAAAAAGTATATCATTTATTATTATTACAGGTCTTGAAAACAGCTTCTTCTTCTTAAAAATGTGTTACTAATTAATATCCCTATTATATGTAGGTAGAAACCGCACATAATATCCATTAAATTTTAACAATAGATAGTCGCAGTTTTAATAAAACAAAAAAGAATTATATATAATTTTACCAGCTTTATTAAATCGAGGCGTGGAAAGGTTCAAAAATTTATATTTACGTAACATTAGATCGATATGGACATTTGAAGGTATATATGTTTGTTTGTTTGTTTGTGTTTGGGCGAGGAATCAGGATGGCGGAGCATCCGTCGTACCTCATGGCACCGATTGCTATGATCATTTGGCCGACCCTACTAGAATTTAGCCGAATCTGGGGGAATTCCACTCCCAGTAGGGATCTTTATCGTGCCAAACATCGCATTGACACGGGACCTACAGTTTTACTTCCTATCCGAAAAGAAGGCATGTTTTAAATTTTTCTCCGCTATGAAAAATTACCAGTTCGGCCGGGGATCGAACCTGCGGTCTTTGGATTATGAAGCAAACATGCAAACCACTAATCCACCGAGACTGGCAGGTATATACGTGTATTTTGAAATATACTAATAACAGATTTTGAACTATTAATATTTATTGTTTATTGTTTCCAGCCTTATTTTGTGGAACTCCATAATCATGAAATAAATAAAGATTATTCAAAGTTTTATTAAAATATACCTGACAATATTGTTTCGACAGCTATGCTGTCATTATCAAAGGTAATATAATTATAAACAAACACGTCGCTAAGGTAGATACAAAATAGGTAACTAGATAAAAATAATAAAAAAATAATAAAAAATAATAAAAATCATAATTAAACATCTAATACTTCCAGTAATGGAGAATTACTGAGTTCAAGTTGTTCATTCATTAAAGGTACCCTGAGTTTGTGTTTGTATATCTCAAAGGCTTCTAAAATTTTGACATAAGATATAAAGAACACGTACGTCATTACAAAAATAAACATCCTGAAAAATCGAATTACGCCAAACACCTTTTAGAACAAAATCACACAATGACTCCTCAAAATAATATTAAATTCCTACATTTTTGTAATAACAAACGCAAATTAGACATTTTAGAAGCCTTTGAGATTACAACAACAACTTGAACTCAGTAATTCTCCATTACTGGAAGTATTAGATGTTTAATTATGATTTTAATTATTTTTTTATTATTTTTTTATTATTTTTATCTAGTTACCTATTTTGTATCTACCTTAGCGACGTGTTTGTTTATAATTATATTACCTTTGATAATGACAGCATAGCTGTCGAAACAATATTGTCAGGTATATTTTAATAAAACTGTGAAACTTTTAATAATCTTTATTTATTTCATATTAATATTTACAACAGTAAAATCTCAAATGCAGGAATTTCTCCAAGAAAAGCAAGTAGAGATCTTAATATTTGCAACAGTAAAACTTAGATGTTGGAAATGTCTACAAGAAAAGCAAAAAATAGAAAATATTTTACACTTTTCAGACAAGTTAACGTATTTTTTATTCTAATAATAATATACATCCCCTGCGATCTAAAATGATATTACCTATATTGTAATCAACAATAATTGGAGATTTAATTCTATAGAGATTATCTGAATGTTTTACGTGGAGTCCCCATGTTAACATACCTCCACGTTCCTTCCAATGAGGAAGCAATTGAGATACGCTCAATCAGCGCGCAATTGCATAGCAATTGCTCCCAGTCAACTCACTGGTCTGAGCGAGGTTGCCTATCCACCCTCTACTAGCTATCCAGGCTAGTACCGGAGCGATTGACTTAACATGTGCTCACCCGCCGGTACCCTCCCGTCCTCTTTCATACGGGGTGAAGTACCTCGTCCAGCTATAGGACTATTCCCCCAACTTAACTCAGTTGAATAGAGAGGGCCCTCCAGTCCTATTTCATACCTTCATAAGCTCCTCCCCGAGACAGGGGTTAGGGCCACTGCCCGATCGAATCCAACCTCAACTGTGGCGGGACTTGGTTTTTTAATGGTTTTGCCACCCCGATCTACCGATATATAGGTTTGGTGGGCCCTCGACATAGCTTTGTTTAAGTCTACACGTTATAGACTCCCAGTGTGTACCCGTTAAGGTAAAGTTGTCTTGATTGTGAGAGGCTATGTATTCGCTTCAACTCTCCTTAAGTGTAATGACATTCAGAGCTTCTCCCAATCACTGTACCCGGCTGCAGTCCTATCATAGGGTGGTCGGGATAGCTCCTATGCACATTTACCTGGCGGCATGCAGTGTCCCATATGCCAAAAGGCGGGATAAACCTCACTTTGATTCTCCTCACTTAAGATTCAGTCAAACAGCGGGTTCCTTTGGTGACCATAAATGACCTCGGTCAAACAGCGGGTTCCGTTGGTGACCATAAATGACCTTATCCAAGGCGAGATTCGAATCCACCCACACCGGTATCATATACCATCGGTATATGATACCGAGGCTCCCCCTGATCGGTATGAGTAACCGGCGAGAATTCTCACGAATTTCTCTACCACACACTTGACCTGACAGCTTCATCTATTGCCCAGTTTCCAAGGAAGCAAGGATAAGGTAGAAGACAGCCAGTTTTATGGGTGAACGTCGTGTGGTCTCCCGAACACCCAAATAATTCTATAGAGCGAGATAATTTAACATTTCTTAACATTAAGGAGCAATTTATTCATATCAAGCCTTGATACGGCGTTCTGAAAACAGCTTAACCGCTGAGTTTATAAAAGCGCATCCCAGAATTCCTTGTAAACGACCCAAGTCTAAGATCAATTCGTTCAATAATTCTTGCCCTACCTGTGTGTTTTAAATGTCTACGTTCTAGATAATTATTATTTGTTTTGTATAACAATTAAATTTATCAAGTGTTCATATAAAAAAGAAGGTCAGGCAGGCAGGCAGGTAATAATTACTAGCTTAGAGGGCTTATATTTTAGAGATCGGATACAGTCACATATATGCCTGTATATTACCTCTAAATTTTACTTAATCTACATACTTTAACAATACATGCAGTCAGGTTTAGCGTAAATAACAATTAGGGATATCCTAAATTTATATAGAATAACAGACTTTGGGATTAGTCTTCCCAAAAAGTTAAACAAGATGAAACCGGATTGGATACGTCAGAGTACGCCTGATCAACTAGTGGATTGACTCCAATTGTTGTACGCCGCAAAGAAAGCTCATAGCAGCAGTCCCGAAAACGAAAACGAAATAATTTCAGTCATCATAGAGCTTAAAACGAGAAAAATCATAGAATAAGTAAATATTTAATTTGTACTATGTAAGATGATCTTGTTGTACTGCTAATTAAATGTAATGTGATATTTTAACACTGATGATAAAATAAACGATATACATTTTATATATGTTTCTTATTTCTTTACCTCCCACAGTAAACGTTCTGGTAGATGATCCTTTTGAGTTCCTGCATCATCTTGATACGTTTTTATTTCATAGCATTACCAGAGGCAGCAGCAGCAGGAGTTTTCCGAGACCCGCAGAAGCTTCTATGCCGGCTACAGAGATAGTCATCATCAATGTTGCCAACATCGTTCTGGTGCTTTTGAGCTAGCTGCGAGATCAATCGTTGTCGCCACTATACGAAAGTAAAGGGCCTATGCCATCAATAGTAAAGTTATTTAAGCTTAAACTCGAACTAAAACATAACCTCAAGGAAAAAGATAGTGCTTACCCCTGCATAGTATAATTACTCTGTTAAGACGACGAGGGAGCATAACATAAACCGATTTTACCTACTCCTGTCTCTCCGTTTGTATAATATAAATTATAATCCATGCTGATTAGGATCATGTACCCCATATTTCCATGAATATTTGCGCTTTCACCATATAGGGTTAATTTTCATCTCTAATTTTGTATAGAGGCGTTTTGTATAGAGTACTTCATAATGTCACCCTATAACGTCATCGGGATAACAGATGGTGGAATCAGAGCGTTCTTCAAAGATGTTTGTCAGCTAATAACATAACTCTGCTTTCTTGTCTGACCATCTAACAGGGCAGATTCTGCCATTTTTTGTTTCAAGAATGTTTTTAGCCTAAGGATGTATAGTCCCGGGGGTTAATTAATTAAGGTTGACCTTTAGAACATATGTTAACGTTCAGTTAGTATGGCCTTGATATCCCTAATTGTTATTTACGCTAAACCTGACTGCATGTATTGTTAAAGTATGTAGATTAAGTAAAATTTAGAGGTAATATACAGGCATATATGTGACTGTATCCGATCTCTAAAATATACGCCCTCTAAGCTAGTAATTATTATCTGCCTGCCTGCCTGACCTTCTTTTTTATATGAACACTTGATAAATTTAATTGTTATACAAAACAAATAATAATTATCTAGAACGTAGACATTTAAAACACACAGGTAGGGCAGGAATTATTGAACGAATTGGTCTTAAATTTGGGTCGTTTACAAGGAATTCTGGGAAGCGCTTTTATACACTCAGCGGTTAAGCTGTTTGCAGAACGCCGTATCAAGGCTTGATATGAATAAATTGCTCCTTAATGTTAAGAAATGTTCAATTATCTCGCTCTATAGAATTATTTGGGTGTTCGGGAGACCACACGACGTTCACCCATAAAACTGGCTGTCTTCTACCTTATCCTTGCTTCTTTGGAAACTGGGCAATAGATGAAGTTGTCAGGTCAAGTGTGTGGTAGAGAAATTCGTGAGAATTCTCGCCGGTTACTCATACCGATCAGGGGGAGCCTCGGTATCATATACCGATGGTATATGATACCGGTGTGGGTGGATTCGAATCTCGCCTTGGATAAGGTCATTTATGGTCACCAACGGAACCCGCTGTTTGACCGAGGTCATTTATGATCACCAAAGGAACCCGCTGTTTGACTGAATCTTAAGTGAGGAGAATCGAAGTGAGGTTTATCCCGCCTTTTGGCATATGGGAAACTGCATGCCGCCAGGTAAATGTGCATAGGAGCTATCCCGACCACCCTATGATCCGGACTGCAGTCGGGTACAGTGATTGGGAGAAGCTCTGAATGCCATTACACTTAAGGAAAGTTGAAGCGAATACATAGCCTCTCACAATCAAGACAACTTCACCTTAACGGGTACACACTGGGAGTCTATAACGCATAGATTTAAAACAAAGCTCTGTCGAGGGCCCACCAAGCCTATATATTGGTAGATCGGGGTGGCAAAACCATTAAAAAACCAAGTCCCGCCACAATTGAGGTTGGATTCGATCGGGCAGTGGCCCCAACCCCTGTCTCGGGGGGGAGCTTATGAAGGTATGAAATAGGACTGGAGGGCTCTCTCTATTCAACTGAGTTAAGTTGGGGGAATAGTCCTATAGCTAGACGAGGTACTTCACCCCGTATGAAAGAGGACGGGAGGGTACCGGCGGGTGAGCACGTGTTAAGTCAATCGCTCCGGTACTAGCCTGGATAGCTAGTAGAGGGTGGATAGGCAACCTCGCTCCGACCAGTGAGTTGACTGGGAGCAATTGCTATGCAATTGCGCGCTGATTGAGCGTATCTCAATTGCTTCCTCATTGGAAGGAACGTGGAGGTATGTTAACACGGGGACTTCACGTAAAACATTCAGATAATCTCTATAGAATTAAATCTCCAATTATTGTTGGATTACAATAATGGTAATATCATTTTAGATCGCAGGGGATGTATATTATTATTAGAATAAAAAATACGTTAACTTGTCTGAAAAGTGTAAAATATTTTCTATTTTTTGCTTTTCTTGTAGACATTTCCAACATCTGAGTTTTACTGTTGCAAATATTAAGATCTCTACTTGCTTTTCTTGGAAAAATTCCTGCATTTGAGATTTTACTGTTGTAAATATTAATAGTTCAGAATCTGTTATTAGTATATTTCAAAATACACGTATATACCTGCCAGTCTCGGTGGATTAGTGGTTTGCATGTTTGCTTCATAATCCAAAGATCGCAGGTTCGATCCCCGGCCGAACTGGTAATTTTTCATAGCGGAGAAAAATTTAAAACATGCCTTATTTTCGGATAGGAAGTAAAACTGTAGGTCCCGTGTCAATGCGATGTTTGGCACGATAAAGATCCCTACTGGGAGTGGAATTCCCCCAGATTCGGCTAAATTCTAGTAGGGTCGGCCAAATGATCATAGCAATCGGTGCCATGAGGTACGACGGATGCTCCGCCATCCTGATTTCTCGCCCAAACACAAACAAACAAACAAACGTATATACCTTCAAATGTCCATATCGATCTAATGTTACGTAAATAGAAATTTTTGAACCTTTCCACGCCTCGATTTAATAAAGCTGGTAAAATTATATATAATTCTTTTTTGTTTTATTAAAACTGCGACTATCTATTGTTAAAAGTTAATGGATATTACTTGCGGTTTCTACCTACATATAATAGGGATATTAATTAGTAACACATTTTTAAGAAGAAGAAGCTATTTTCAAGACCTGTAATAATAATAAATGATATACTTTTTATTGTTTTCATTGATAAATAATCAAATGTCGAGAGTATGATTTTAAAACCGCAATTTAAAGAGTGTGCTATCTTTACAGAGGATCTGGTAGCCATTCATATAGAGAAACTACAAGTTCACTACGATAAGCCGATATATATTGGTTTCTGTGTGCTAGATCTAGCTAAGCATATAATGTATAACTTTTATTATAACACCATTAAAAAAATATATGGAAACAAGGTCCAGCTGCTGTACACAGATACCGATTCGTTAATTCTGCTGACACAAACAGATGCTTTTTATGAGGATATGAAGAAATATTTGGATAAGTATGATACAGCCAACTTTAATGAGAATAATCAATTCGGAATTCCGAAACGATACATTATTGCTGGCGGGAACGGAGATACCTTAGCTTGGGGAAATTATAGGATTTCTAACTATTGATTAGAATTTCTTTCCCCTAGAACCCTTTCTTGTATTTTTAACTATGATAATTTAGAAGCTAGTTAAGTTTACATGTACAACTTATTATATAAGTATATTATAGAGACTCAAGAATCAAAATTCGAAATATTTTATATTATCTTCATTAGAGCTTTATGAAATAGAAAAACATAATACTATACTAATAATTCCGGTTGAAAAGAGTTGTAAAATGGAACTTTTATAATTAACTTAAGCTGTTACAACGATGGAATGGAGCAACGTATTTGGGATTTTGTATCCGAACTCAGATATAATGAATAGCACTATATTTTTTATTGTATCTATCGATAAATATTAATTTCGTATTTCGTATGCATCTGTTAGATATTTATGTTGCATTATGGATAATTTATTATTTCTTATTCAATTTTAAAATTTAATGGATATTACGTGCGGTTTCTACGTAAATATAAATGGGATATTAATTAGTAATCCATTTTTTAAGAAGAAGAAGCTATTTTCAAGCTCTGTAATAATAGGAAGATGCAAATAACCAATACCGGCATAAATTACATTTTTAAGATCTAGTATTATAGAGACGAGAGTATTAACGACCCTTAAAGTGTGATTTGGATAAATGAATTGCTTTCTTAGAAATAACTTACATAAAAATAGATCGCTTTCAGTCCCTTTTCCCCGCGACCGTGATGTCCAGAGGTTATCTGTATGCATCCTTTGTTGTATTGAGGTAAAAAGGTTGATATAATATTATGATATCCGCCTACCTGCGAGGTAAACATCTGCGTTAATGACCTATCTAATATCTTGTTCAGACAGACAAAAATGCTAATCTATCTGAGAATTGTTTCGATAATCTTTATCGTTTATAGCTTTATTAAATAGTTTATCCTTTAAAAACGATCATATTTATTAGGCGTTACAAATTAATTATCATTATTATTTATCTCGTTAATAATATCTCGTTAATAGACCCGTTGTAGGTCCTCATAACACATACAATAATACGTTTTGTTTTCGTATTCGAACTAGAAATTAATAAATCTTTTTAAATCGTTGATACAAACTGATCACCTGGTGTTGAATGTATAATAGTATATAATAAGTTATCCTTTATTAACGTGAAGAGCTGCCAAACTAATTAATTTTTTTGTGGATAAACTGAATTTTACGAAAGATATGTGGAAATGATATATGTAATATTGCAATTATTTAATAGTATTTGATAGACTGGTGCGTTTTAAGATTATCGTAGCTATTATTACCTGCCTACAGGTTATTGAGCCTTTTTTCTCTACCTGCTACATATCGACTTAGAAACTTTGGTATATCTTGTTAGTTTTGATTCTTATCAAAACTGCAATATTGAGATTTTTATGTTTTTATGTATGAAAGTATATACCGAGGGGATGTTATGATGAGGGATATCTGTATTAAACTCCTGGGGATAGATGAGAGTAGCTAACTATTCTGAAGTACTTTAATTAAATAACGTTTAAATTATTGTGTAGGTAAAAGGCTTGAAGGTCACCCTCCTGGATCATGTCGATGCATGATTCCCACATGCGTAGTATTCGTATCTCGTCCGTATCCATTAGTCGTGAAAGGTATTTTAAATTTAAATTGTGTATATTTTCAATTCATTATTAATAGAATGTTATTTATAGGTATTATATAATTAGATTTATGTAATTAAAATAAAATGTTACATTTTAATGACAATATGTGGAAAAAACGCGGGCCCTTCTAACTGTCGATCGTTATAGGTATATTAATGTTGAATTATGTTCGAATGTTCTCAGGAATTCTTTAATTCGTTATTAATAAAAATTATATCAATTATCTTAAATTATTATTATTGGTAGAACATTAGGTAATTACTTTTATCAATAAAATTCCATAGTTACTAAGTCGACTCATGTCATGTAACAGCGTGAAGTTAGCAACGTTGCCGCGCGCTTGGTTGGATTGCGGAAGATCTTGATCGCGAGCGCGAGTCTGGCGGGACCGCGGATGACCTTGAAATGCAAAACGGACCTTGGCGATTTCCCATGTTAATTTCCATAAGGACTGCGCTCGGACTCTGAGAACTGAGGTGAAATCAATAATGAGAAATGACAAGTTTCTACATATTAATTATGTTACACATTTTAAATGTTATGACTAATAGATTTATATTTTAGGAATGTCTGTAGTTGAAATGTTATATGCAGATGAGATATAGTTAAATGCGGGCCTTGTTAGTCGTATTCTATTTAGAGTGTTTTCAGGAATTTATTTGAATTCATTATCAATATAAATGTTAATTAATTATTATTGGGATGAGATATGCAAATGATACCGTGAATTAATTTAATTAGCAAAAATGAGATGTACAAATGAGAGATGAGTTATGTAAATGAGAGATGAGATATGCAAATGAGAGATGAGATATGCAAATGAGAGATGAGATATGCAAATGATTAAAATCGCTATGATCCGCAAAGCATTCATTCCCTCACCCTTAAAAGTAAAATAATAAAGCTTAACTGTATATTAGCCCATATGTTAGCGTGTATAGATGGTTGTCTACCCGAGGTGAGGAAGTGCGGCACCGGAACCGGCCATCTACCACTACTCAAACCCAGTGCAGTACTAAGCGGACCAGCACAGTATTGGACCGGCAGGTGCAATTGCTTGGGGCCCCCAGGCGCAAGACTCCCAAATCCATTTTTTAAAACATTATTGTTGACGATTTATGACGGACATTATGTACACGACTCGGGGCCCTACTGGTATTGCGGCAACACCGGTCACTTGACCAAGCTCGAATCGGCGCAGAACCAGGAAAATTAGGCTTAACTTCTTTTGTACGGACAAACACAGCACAACGGAAGAAACCGATCATCTAATCTGGCAAGCACAGAGTAGTCACAGAGAGAAACAGAAAAAACGATTCTAGTGATGATAACACAACACACTGGCTTAGAAGAAAAGAATCGATTGCTCGGGCAAGCACAAAACCATAGGCGCCTGGAAGGGAGAGAAGAGGGTAGACAGTCTATCTTTATGGTGCAGTGGAGCGAGGAAAGTAAAGACAAAAATGGAAAAAAGGAACCTGCACCATCAACTACCCCCAATACGAATTTTTATCGTGCCAAATATCGCATTGATACGGGGCCTACCGTTTCACTTCCTATCGGAGAAGAAGGCATGAGTTTAATTTTTCTCCACAATTGAAAATTATCCCCGACCGGGTATCGAACCTACGACCTCTGGATTATGAAGTAAAAACATACATGCGTTAATCCACCGAGACTGGACATTAAAAGATTGTTTTATGAGAACAAAGCAAAAAAAAAACAGCTCCCTTCCCCGAGTCATTTATCAGACAAGATATCTTAAGTATCTGTATTAAAAATTAATAGTAGTTTATGTGACTAAATGACATCAGCTAGCTAATTATGATAATTAGAAAGTTAATAATTTTACGGGCATCAAGATCTTAGGTCATAGGTTCAATGAGGTCCAGGCTCAATCTCATTTCGATCCGAGTACCGGCTTTCATACATGAGGTTCATTCGGCTCATACATGAGACGAATCCAATACAAGGTACATCTAAATAATGATGTTCTGTATGATGACCATGTATGATACTGAATGAAAAGATACAATAAAATTTCAAAGTTTACAGCATTAGCAATTTAATAATAATAATAATAATAATAATAATAATTGTCTTTATTTACTCAAAATCAAATCAACATTTGAGTCTAATATACAGGTACCTAAATGAATAAAAAAGAAATTGCCCAAACTTAAGTCTGCAGTCATCAAAAAGAAACGATTGACGTATGCAAAACATATTACATTGAGGAGCTTTTTTCAAGCCGCAACAATTAACGTTTCTCCCACTTTGTCCGATATAAAATGCTTTGCAGTCTTGACAATAAATTTTATACACGCCCGTTATAAAAATTGAATTACAAGTGTGACGACGCACACTTTAAAATGTAATATATTTAATGGCAAATTTTTATCTAAAAGCATTTGTACAGAAAATAGTTTACCAATATCAATATACAGTAGTATATATCTGTATATGAGAAGCTGCAGCCGTTTATCTGATTTTTTCAAAAGCTGTCTTGATAGACAAGTTGCAGCTTATAAAAGACTACTGAAATGGTACGCTTCTGATAAAGTGGAATATAGAAGATGCCGTCAAATACTTTAATATTATTAATACCGGAAACTCCATATACTTTACCATATGAAAACAGGCGACATTTTTGTGGCGCCATCTTCGCAGATGGGTGTGCAACTAACAAATGGTTTTTCGGTGAGAATCCTGCATCTAATTAAAAAATAGCACTATTTATGTTAAACGATGGTTTATTACTGTTACGCTAAAATATATAAAATTTTACAATTTATCTAAACTATTCAATCTTTCATTACAATGACGATTTTTTAATTCGAGAAATGTCAGGTTTATTTGCACACCACACCGCAAGGGGCACTATTAAATTTTGTCTCCCATTTTTCGAAATAAGTTTCCGGTATTAATAATATTAAAGTATTTGATGCCGTTCTAAGATATGATTGTGTTTAATTGGTCAACTCCAGAACAATCTTTAGGCATAGAACGACTGTATAACTTTTGAAAAGCTATGTCTGCATTCAGTGCACGAATAGAATGCAGAATGAATACCATTAAAATCATTCTATCTTTGTAATTTGTAATCACCATAGTAAAATTCGCTGTTTATATTTGTGCTGACATTTGTTTTGTAGTTTTTACTCATTTTTATCTTTTTTCATCATGGCTCTACGCTTAGCTAACAAAATTAACCGTAACATCATTCAAAATGTAAGTATGCATTTCCATTTTCTTAATGTTAACACTTGGTAGAAGTAGACAGTCCTAGTTCGTTTCAACACTTTGTACGTTGTGTTTCGAGAAATTCTAATCATCCTTTACGTAAAATCAGTAGATGTCACATAAGACAGCTTCAACTTGATAGAGTGGTAATAAAACATGAATTAATCGGTAGATTTATTCATCAAAAAGTATTAGAACTTCTTTGGAAGCAAAGCTGTGATGAGATTGATTTATTTGCAGATGTCACAACTGATGTCTTCTCATTGCTTGATTTCTAATTCTCCTGTAAATTGTAGACTTTGTAAATGTAATTTTGTATTACAGTTTGGAAAAATATACACCGGCAACGCACAAACCATTGCAACAAAAAATGCTTATAATATCAAGGACGAGACAAGAACAAAGAATGTTAACGTTCAAAAAAATCAAATCTATCCACCTCCACAGCACGTTCGGACAATTATACCTTCAATTGGAAATGCACCCAATGATAAAATTCAATCCAGCATGAATATAATGAACAAAAACATGCAGAATGGAATGCATAAACTACAACCTTCTACGAGTTCAGAGTATTACGCACCCAGCGTAGACATGCAGCATGCTACCTATCCCAAACCCCCAGAAGAGGATTTGCCTAAATCTGAATACAGGTAGTTACACTGAACCTTATCTGCATTACCTATTCCTGATTTATTTTAACATTTATTTACCCACATTGCTTATATTTGTTTGACTAACTTTGAAAATTACAATTACCCCTTATTATAATTTTAGGAAAAGTATGGATTCTTATAAAATAGAATTTGGCGTGTATTTGTCATACAGAATGTTTTTAGATGAGTGGTTAAATTTTAGTTGATTCTAGATAAGATCTCAATTTATTTGGAAATTATTATTTGGTCTGAAAATATTTTACAGTCAAAGCCTGAGGTCGATTACAAATCCCAATATTAGTGAGGTGTTTTTTTTAATAACAGTGTATGCCATTTGAAGAAAAGATACAGCTGACAAATTGATTTGACATTGACACGATATAACCTACAAATTGACATTAACTAAAAGCTTCAATCATACTGTAACAAATTCCATTCACTCAGACTACACTGCCGGATTTCTATAGCCAATGTCATCCAAAATAATCTTGAGTAGCTAATACATGATTCACGAAATTTTTAGATAATGGTTGGACATGGACAAGGTTTTGCTTGTATTGATGAAACTTGCTTTGTAAATATAGCTTTGCTTTCAATATTGGGTAAGTTCGGCATTCAGATCTATTTAACTTGAAGAGCTCGGTTTCTATAGTGTCCATTATTGCAAATAATTGTAACTATGACAATAGAGCATTTGGAGCAAAAAGAGTTGCAATGCCGAACTTACCCATTATTTTCAATCTCTAGGTTATAATCCACAATTAATAGCAAATGTTGTCAAGAACAGTGGAAATGTTTGTTAATGTTTTATCAAGATCATTTGTCTGAATAAGAATCTCAAGCATATGCTACTGCAAAAAACGAAATCATGACCAACCAAAGAGATCGTAATCGATGTATAGCATGTATTTTCTTTGATAAACTTTAGATCTTTTTACAGACTTGTTTATAACAATGGAAAATCAAAAGTTCAGAAAAATTAAGTGTTGCTTAATTCAAAGTTTTTTATACGAGCGCCATACAAGCCTCGATATAGATTATGTAACTATCACAATTGGGACGCGCCACAAGGTCCGTAAATGTCTAAGCAAGCTTAGAAAGACAGGTCATCGCATACACTTCCACTATGCAGCTAGCGCGAAAATGGCGGAAATGTTGATTAACAGAAATCAGGAATAATCGACAATTTGATTTGTTTGCAGTTAATACTTCTTGGTACTAAGCGTTAATTCAACGTTTTAGAACATCACGCGCCTCATATGACGATTGTGTCGGCTTCGATAGCAGCCGTATTGCAACAGTTACTGAGCGCGAAAATGGCGGCATTGCGATGACCTATATTTCTAAGCTTGCTTATACATATACGGAGCTTGGACACGCCAAATATTGACCTGCATTCTGACAGAACCTTATTGAATCTAATTATGCGGTAGGGTAATTTTATTGTCATATTGGAAGGTTTCAAGGTTATTAATGCCGTTGATAAACACTGATGCGTTTGTTAATGCTGGTATTAGTACACTCCACTATATAGGTTGATTTGCCTCGTGTAACACCTTTTACCAACGTTATTGCGTTATATAGTTTACCTATTTTATTTATTTTTGCCTAGATAATCTAAAATAGGGCATTTAGTACTGATAATAACTTAATTCTGACTCCAATTTCCAGGCAATTTGAAAAATCAATGACATACAGAAGTCTAAAGCATCCTCTGAAGCCAGCAAGGTTAGCAGGTCCGTTTCCAGATCCAGTTAAGGTAATGCCATCTGATAAAACATCCGATCAGGAAAAAGCAGACCAGAGAACAGCAGAAGCTCGTTTGTTGAAAGGCGATATGTCAACTAGTTCAAGAACTCCTAACTTTTCTACATCACAACGACATTACAGCAAATCCAAATCCGTTGACAAAGACGACAGAAAGTGCAAAAAAATTAAAATTCCTGTAAATGAACCATGTCCAAAAATGAAAGGTCCTGGGTGCATCCCACCTGAGTCTATATCGTGTGACCGCGATTATCCAGTGAGTAATATGTAATATTAATATATTGTTTTTGTAGTGTATTAAATTACTCTTTTTACACCAATAAAATATATAATAAATTGAAAATTTGACATTATATCTTTTCATTCCACAGTTTTTGCTACTAACACAGAGGCGGACTGATCACAAAAGAGTTCGAACTATTTTCCCGATAGACTCAGAACAAGTAAGCCACTTCATTGGTGGCCTTTATTAGAAACGGTTTTATTATAAAGCAGAAATTGAGAAAAGATGATCCTATGATGGGTTACCCAACTACAAACTCATCACGATTTTACAGTCAGTCCGTTACTGTAGTTACGTATTTATAAGTTTAGAATTTAAAATGCTCGGGTAAAAAATGGAGACTAGCAAGATTTAGAGAGCCATAATTAAACAAAAATAAAATTTAACTAAATTATTGTTATTGTCAATATCCATGCATTAGATAAATTAAAAAAAATAAAAGGCTCTGTTCAATTTTTCATTTTCTTAATTGTTTCCAGCAGATAGGAGGGCAAACTCGGACCACTCTATTTGGCCTACCCATATTTTCTATATTTTTCAATGTTTATTTGTATTCCTCTCATGAACAATATGAGCCTGGTCTGAGTAAGAGCAGTCCGAGTTTGGACGGCTGGAAATTATTTCTTAATTCTTTACAAAAATATTTGTTAACACTTTATAGTGAAACAAGAATAGGCAACTCTTTTAAGTAATTAACTGATACCAGACCGGAATTATTTTGTTCATGGGATAAAGTATGTATTTTTGCTGCATAAAACATATCAAACTAGTACTAATCTTGCTTTAATTTTTAGTTTAAAAAGTGTCAAAAGAAGTGTGCTCCGTACCCTGCATACAGCGAATTTTGCCATACGATTCCAGACGAGAAACCGTCAGAATGTAAATTATGCCCATGGAGGCCTGCAGATCACCCAACGTTTAAATCGTCTAAAAAAAGAAGGTACCACACTAGTGCCGCAGCTTTTTGTCCTAGAAGACGACTACAAGAAAAACGTCAGCTGAAGATGGACCGAAAGCATGGTTGGGTTAAACAAGACAGGGTAGTATTAACTGTCTGATTAAAAAATCTCGATTTATTTTTATGATGTGCTTTTAGTGGCAAAAACAAACATTGGATCTATTCGAAGATATTTTAATGTCCACCACAATACCAGCGATTTCCGTTTCCGGCCTCACAAAAGTAAGTTTGTTCAGTAATTTTAAAAAGTTAAAGCAAAGATACAGGGTTAAAAATGTTTAAGAAACCATGCCCAAGACCAAAGCGCAATAAATGCCCGCCTGGTAGTACTAAAAAAGATAACAAAAAGAAAAAGGGAAAAAAGAACAAAAAAAGTAAGAAGAGTGGAGCATGTAAAACGCAAAAAAAGCCCAAAACTGGAAAGTGTTCCAAGAATCCAAAGAAAACCTGTGCCCCCTTTGCTTCTAACGATAGTTCCTGGATAACTCTTGCGAATGCAAAATCGAAACAATTACCAAACTTATTCGACATGAAACAACCATTCGTTATTCTGGCTGATAAAAAGAAGCAGAGAGGAAGAAAGTGCGATGACGAAGGGCCAACCGTCGGTCGTGACCCAGAAAAATGTAAAAGGGTAAGTATAACAGGGTTTGTTAAGCGTACTGTCCAAGTTATATATTAGAGATTACGAAACTGCCATTTTTCGAATTGTACAAATTTTATTATACAGGGTGCTGCGCAAATGACTTGGTCAATTCACAGCACCACATAAGAAGTTAGGGTTAGGTTTATTCCATGATCATCTTTTGAACATAGATGTAAATCCATGTTAAAATGCTCCTAGGAATCGATTTACACATGAAACGTTTCTGTCTCCAATAGTGGACATTTTTTGAGAATTTCTGCACCATTTTATAGCCAGATAGTTTGTTGAACGATAGTAACTAGTAGTAATGTTCTTCAATGACTTTGCCTCCTTCTTCATGTAAAATCGATCTGAAGTTGTCCATTATTTCTGATCAGTCTGTCAGTGCAAACTACATGTATATGAAGAAGGTGATAATCATTGGAAAACATGGTACCATTTCCGCTCTACAAACCATCTGGCAACAGTATGGTAGGCAAGATCCTAAGAAATGCAAGATATGAGTGATGAATTTTAATTTTTTCGATAATTTATTAATTATTACATAAAAGTACATGTTGTTATAAAAAGTCTGACGTTTTTAAGTTTTTCAGCGTACTTACTTAGGGTTGGTTGCATAAAGCATTAGTTGCATAACTATTAGATAACTGATTACTATTAGATAAGCATAACTGATTAGTTTGATGAGTTGCTAACTTGAGTAATTGATTAATTAAAAACAAGTACTATTGTAGTGTTATTGGTTCTTTTAAACCCGTTGTTAAGTTATATCCAATCAGGTTGCTCAATGTGATCAATTTGACAACGTGGTTTTAACTACGTTTTACGCAACCGGCCCTTAATATTATCAATGGTACATTTAAATGACTAAACTTATTTGACAGAATAGCACAAGAAAACAAAACTTAAACTTCTCGAAAATTCCCCACAAACAGTTTTACTTTGAGGTTGTAAACAAGCTCCCAAAAGTCCTGGTGCATATACGTATATACGTCCTGATACATTTGTGCTAGATTTTGATAAGGGGAGGAAGAATTCACATTTTTCCAATTATCTGGAAAACTATCAGGTTTTCGGAAAAAATGGTCGTTATAAAAATGTTGCTCGTAAGTAACTGCAAAAAGGTCCTAGGACTTTTCTTCGTATAACTAGAGCCGTTTTGGAGAAAAATGAGTGACAATTCCGAATTATTGTACTTCTGCAAAAAATGCACTTCTTTCTACGCCACCGTGGAGGTACTAGGAGTATTAGGCGCGTTTTTTAATAGTAGGCCCCAGTAGGCCTAATTCACATGTTATTTAGAATGTAGAACAATTATTCAAGTTCCTCCTCAAGTTGTAGATTATTTTCGACTTCTTAGTAATTTTCCTGCATACCATAATTTTTTGTACTCTGTGCTCGTTGACCTACACATTAGGGACATCATTTACCAAAGTTTCAGGAAATTTGGTCGAGAGCCATTTTCCATAAGGATTCTGCGGAGTGCAAAAATTGTCAATTTCAAACAGCTGTATTTTAAAAGCTATACTTTTTTTCCCTTTTGTGCTCATTGCCACTTTTGATCTACACATTAGGGTCTGCCATTTACCAAGATTTTAGAAATTTTGACCGAGCGCTATTTTCCATATAAGGATCCTGCAGGTCCTTTGTATCAGTACATTCAGATTCTTATATCACTGAAAAGGTTAGTTATACGAAGAAAAGACATATAATCCTTTTGCAGTACATTTTACGAGCAGCAATTTTCATAATAGCCATTTTTCCCGAAAATATGATAGTTCTGAGATAATGCGAAAAAAGTGTTAATTTTTTTCTTCTCAGCCCTTATAAAAAAGTTTGCATCCGTGGTATGCATCAAGACTATAGAGAGATTGCTTGCTTACAACCTCAAAATAAAGCTGCAAAAATCTATTTGTTAAGAATTTTTGAGAAGTTACGTCATTTTTCGACCTAATTCTCCTTACCTAATAAACAATATTTTAAAAATACCCCCACTGTTATCTTTTATTTCTGCTATTCCTTGTTTATATAGTTACACCCATTATCGGTGCCTTCGAGTACCGTTGTCCTCGTTCTCAATTACCATGATCTATCTGTAACCTATTCCAACACTTCCTATTCCTACTCTAACCAACGTTTTCCTATTCCAAGATCAACTATGTAGTTGTGCAGAGAAAAGAATGTTGTAATTCCTAATAATATAAAACGTTATTAATTCCCAATAATATAATACGTTATTAATTCCCAGCAAAAGATAACTATTATAGCTTTTAGATGCATTTGTACTTTTGTTATTACTACCCGCATTCTAATGTCACATTAAGTTTAAGGAACAGGAACTCTAATATCGATTATGAAAATGGCTCTTAGTTACGTGTAAGGATCTAAATAACTGTTCAATGGACAAAATAAAAGCGCAACCAAACTCAGTAAAAATTATGGATATGAAACAGCTTACTGTCAAATGTCTGGGTCGAATTGACAATAATTTGTCGCATCTTTTGACATTCGCATGCACTCACAGAGCGAATGTACATAGTTTTCTATTCGCTGTCAGGCCGGCCTCATACTCCTGCCTCACTTGGATTTTTTTCGTCGCTAAAGGTTCTAGCTTAGGACCATGAACTACCCAGTAAGTAGACTGACGTCGTTTTAACGTTGATTATTTGTTACACCTTATTTATTTATGACACCTTAATTTGAAAAAAGATTTATTATTTAAAATTCTGAAACGTAAATATAATCATGAAATATAATCAAATTAATTAAAGTTTCACAAGTTTTATTAGTTTACCTTAACCTGACAATATTGTTTCGACATTAAAATGTCATTATCAAAGGTAGATAAGATTGATAAACAAACACGTTGCTAAGGATAAATACATACAGAAAATAGGTAACTAGATACAATACAGACAAAAACTAAATATCTAACACTTCTAATAAAGGAGAATTACTAAGCTCAGTTTGTTCATTCATTAAAGGTACTGTGCGTTTATGTTTGTATATTTCAAAAGCTTCTAAAATGTCTAATTTGGGTTTGTTGTTGCAAAAATGTAAGAATTTAATGTTGTTTTGAGTTGTCATTGGGTGGTTCTGTTCCAAAATGTGTTTGGCATAAGTCGATTTTTCTGGATGTTTAAGTTTATAAGAACGTACGTGTTCTTTGTATCTTATGTCGAAATTTCTAAGTGTTTGTCCAATATAAACCGAGTTACAAAAAGAACAATTCAAACGGTAAATGCCGGATTTCATGATATCTTGTGTTTTGTCTTTAGCATTGAATAAAAATGAAAAAGTGTTGGTGTTAGTTTTATTTTGTAACTGGTGGTTTTTCGTATTATAGTTGCAATTTGTTCTGATATCTTGCCAAAGTATGGTATTGATATGTAGTTTGTGTCTTGTATTTGAGTGTCAATTGGAAATATTCTTTTGATAGCTAACCTATAATCTTTTTGTTGAATTAAAGTGTCAATTATGTTATGGTTATAATGGTTTGCATGTGCTAATTGTTTGATGATTGTAATTTCTTTATCAAAATTTGGAGTAGTTAAAGCTCGGTGTACTAAAGATCTATAAGCCGCTAGTTTATGCATTTTATGATGACATGAATCGTTAGGTATAGTGACGTCTGTGCTTGTGGGTTGTCTGTATATGGAAAAATCAAATTCATTGTTTGTATTAATTGTAATAGTTAAATCCAAAAAATTAATAGTTCTATTTTGTTCTGTTTCTAGTGTAAACGTGATGTTTGTGTGAAGACTGTTAATAAGAATTAAAAATTCATTGATAACCTCAAAAGAACTGTCAAAACAAGCTAAAATGACATCAACATAACGAAACCAAAAAATAATAATGTTTTCTAAACACATTATTATTTTTTGGTTAATCTAATTCAAATATCTGATCTTCGAAATTATCCATAAATATGTTAGCTAATAGAGAACTCAGAGAATTACCCATAGGTAAACCATCGTTTTGTAAATAAATTATATTATTAAAAGTGAAATAATTTTGATTGATACAAAGATCAAATAATTGAATTAACTCAAATCTTTTTACTAATTCTACATTACCATTAACTAGGATATTATCTAACAAAGGAATACAGTCTTGTGGTGGAATCTTTGAAAACATGTTACAAATGTCAAAGCTTACAAGTTTTGAATGTGCTGGAAGATGTATGTTCTGTAGTTTTTCTACTAATTCTAATAAATTTTTGACAGAGTATTTCGATTTGTATCCTATGATGTTAATAATATGGTTGAGTTTCTTGAACAAGATGTGATTAGGTGCGTTGATATATGATACTACTGGTCGTATAGGCATGTTGTGTTTACGTGTTTTAATTAGTTCATATAGTCTTGGTGGTTGTGGGTTTTTATGTATGATTTGTTGTTTTTATAATTCGTTAAAGCAGATATTGCAGTTTGCTAAAGCTTGTTTTATTTCTTTTTGAAATTTTGTGGTAGGATCTTTGCTTAAAACATCTAAATTTTCTTTATCAATAAAATCATTAACCTTTTGTGTGTTTTAAACATCTTTCGAAAGGATTACCAAAATGTTACCCTTATCTGCTTTAACAGAAATTAAATTGTTTTCTGTAATTTTATGTCTGATAGATTGAAGTAGTAACAGGTTAGATGTTTTATTCTGTGTTTTGTTCTTTTTCAAAGATATTTCATTTATCAGATTCAAGATTTGGAATTTTGCATAATTGTTGTGATCTTTTCTGAGTATAGTTTCACATTCAACAACCAAAGAAAAATCGATTTATGCCAAACACATTTTGGAACAGAACCACCCAATGACACCTCAAAACAACATTAAATTCTTACATTTTTGCAACAACAAACACAAATTAAACATTTTAAAAGCTTTTGAAATATACAGACATAAACGCACAGTACCTTTAATGAATGAACAAACTGAGCTTAGTAATTCTCCTTTATTAGAAGTGTTAGATATTTAGTTTTTGATATGTATTGTATCTAGTTACCTATTTTCTGTATGTATTTATCCTTAGCAACGTGTTTGTTTATCAATCTTATCTACCTTTGATAATGACATTTTAATGTAGAAACAATATTGTCAGGTTAAGATAAACTAATAAAACTTGTGAAACTTTAAATTAATCTGTTAATTTGATTATATTTCATGATTATGGAGTTCCACACAGTAAGGCTGGAGACAGTAAATGTAAATATAATCACTATTATTATATTATTATACTTATATGGCGCCCCTAAAACACCTGTTGTTTTCGAGGCGTCAGCCAACACGTGCATACCTCTTTTTTGCATACCGTTTTTTCGGTGAATTGTATGAAATGCCATCCTAATTTGTTTTACCAACACGGACAAAAAACTCAAGTAAACAAAAACTATCAAGTAATTTTTTAGCGCTAAGTGTGCAAGATATTTTCAGATTTATTTTATTTATTCAAATTCAATGAATATCTTATTAGTTGTAAATTTATTGTAAAAGTTTTTTGAAAAATTTCCAGCAAAATTTTGGTTAAAATTTCCACAATTCTCGTATATGTAAAACGGATCTTACATACTTACATTATTTAAGGAAATTTGTCAACGTCATTGAGACGTCATAAATCTACATTCGCCATGCTGGTATGACGTCATTATAACGTTATAATTAGGGAGTTCGTCATCAGCGACCAAACATGTCTAAAAAATCACGTAAATATGACGGCAGTCTGCTTACTGGGTATATATGAAAAACCATAGACTTTTTAGGAAAATTTACTTCTTTCCCGAAATGATCCGAATGGGACCCTCTGAGAACTCTCACGTCTATTTACCCTGACTAAAAAGCCTCACTTTGTCAGGGCAAGAAAGCATTTCAAAAACTGCACCCCGCCTCCTTACATTATGATCAGAATATCTCGAAGTCCAGTAAACTGCCCTGCTAGTCGGTATTGTCAAAAGTTGCTTTTGCAAGTCTAACAGACTTTTCAAATATTCTACACTCTCCCCATTATATAATCTGGATGTTTCAGAGGTTGGAAAGCTGTCAAGCTTTATCGGTTGACCCTGACTAAAAGTTTGCTTTGGCAGTCAAAAAGGCTTTTTAAAAATTGTACCCTACTCCCTTCATTATGATTATCTCGACGACTCGGAAACTCCCCTGTTGGTTGACTTGCTTTGACAGGCCCACCACTATTTCTTTATACTATTTCTTATGCCTGTGAGCTTTGAGTAAAGTTTATTTTGGCAAGTGTAAGAGACTTTCGAAAATTCTAACTACCCTCCCTTTGCCATATAATAAAAGTTTTAAGTCTCGAAAGCTATTTCGACAATGAGCCCAGACTAAGTGTCCACTCTAACAGGTTTAGGGAACTTTTCAAAAATCCCACCTATTTGCAAATTGTTTCAGCGCCTCGAGAACATTTCTGTTGTCAGCTTTGAGTAAAGGTTTACTTTGGTAAATGGAAGAGAGTTCTGGAAATTTTAATCTTCTGCCTTTTCCATGCCATATGATCCAAGTATTTCAACGCCCCACGAACTTGTCGGCTGGCCCTGACTAAATATTCAATCCAGCAGATCTAGGAGATCTTTCATAGACTTAGCCCCCTGCGCTACGATTCGAATTTTACCTAAATTCTACCTCCCTCTTCGCCCACCCCTTCTGCATGTTCTAAGTCTTTCAACGTTCTAAAAATTCGCTTGTCTATCGGCCTTGGGTACGACCTAACTTTCGCAAACCAAAACTAGTTTTTAAAAATTCAACCCGCCCCTCGCCGGTTATGTAATCTGAATCTTTCGGCAGTTGGAGAATTTCTTATCGACTGACCATGACTAAGGATGTGCTTTGGAAGATCGAGGAAGTTATTATAAAATTTTACTCCCCCACCCCCTTCTCCACGTGCTAGATTATTTTTGCATTTTAAGACTTTGAATGAAAGTTTACTCTCGCAAGTGATATGATCTAAGCATTTCAATGTCCCGCACATTCACTTGTGGGCTGGTCCTAACTAAATGTTCCAGACATGATTTAACCCCCCCCTTCCTTACGTTCAATCTGAATTTTATTTAAATTCTATCTCCCCTTTTCGCCTTCATGATTTAAATATTTTGACGGTTCAAATACTTGCTTATATATTGGTATTGGCTACGAGTTAGCTGCGCAGGTCAAAGAGTTTTTAAAGTTTTTACCCCTTCCATGCACCGGTCATGTAATCTGCATTTCTGCCGTCTGGAGAACTTTCTTATATGTAGGCCTTGCCTAAAGGTTCGCTTTGGTGGCTAAAGAAGGCTTTTCTAAAACAATTGACCTTGACAAAAGACATAGTTTGTCTAGTTACAAATTTTTTTAACAAATCCCTCCTACCCCTTTTGTCATATAATTCAGATATTTCGGCGTCTCGAGAACTCTTATCGATTGGCCCTGACTAAAGGTACACTTTGGCAGATAAAGAAGGCTTTTTTAAAATTGTACCTCCTCCACGTGTATAATATTTTGGTATCCTTTTGCCTTTTCAAAAATTGTACCTCTGTCTCTGCATTATCATCCAGGTATTACGACGCCCGGAAACGCTCCTTGCAATTGATTTCGACAAAGTTGCTTTCGCAGATGAACGATACTTCTCAAATAGTACCCCCCTCCGTTATATGATACGGATATTCTGACGTTCCAAAACTATCTTAACTGGTCTTAACAAAAGGTTCGCTTAGGCAGACCAAGCACACTTTTTAAAAATTGCCCCTCTTCCTCACGTGCAATGTCATACAATAATTTTGTCGTTTTGGAGACTTTCTTATTGATGGCCTTGCCTTGAGTAAAAATTTAATCCTCCGTCGCTTTTTCATACGATTTAAGTGTTTCAACGTCCCGAGAACTCTCTTGTCGGTTAATGACTCTGTGACTGAATGTTAGCTCTTGCAGATCTAGGAAACTTTTATAGATTTGCTGTCGGATGGCTTAGTTGTAATGCGGAATATACCTAAATTGTACTCCCGCCCTCGCCCACCATATATATCTGCTGGACTTGTTTACGAATTAGCTTCCGCAGGTTAAAGAGAAGTCTCAAAAACTTTAATCCCCTATGGTAATATAATCTAGATGCTTCGGCGTCTGGAGACCTCTTTTGTCGGTTTGCCGTAACTAAATTAAGCTTAATATATTAAAGCTTAGGCAGGTTAATAACACACTTTTTTACACACACACAAAGAATTTAACCCCCCTCCACACACACACACACACACCTGCCATCTGATTGGGATATTTCGGAGTCTTACACTGGCGCAAAAAGTTTTGTTTTTAAATAGTTTTTCTTAGATAACGCGATTTTCATTGTGATACGTTCAAAAACTTTAAAAGATATTTAAATTCGTTACTTTTTTGAAACTAATGCATCAGTAACAACAAACCTTTGATAGAAAAGTGGCAGTGGAGGAAGGGACTATAGTTGCAGCGGGTAACACGGTTTTTTGTGAAAGTTACAGCGTCAAGTAAAAAAAAAAGACAAAATGTGCCACATATTTAGCAAACGAAGGTACGAAAATTGAACGGAGTACATCAGGTCACTTTTTCTGTGTTTTTCTTTTTTATGTTAATACAACAATGACAGAAATAGTAACTTAATCCAGCCAGATTAATTTGGGTGTCAAAGACCTAAGTAGGCAGGGCAAAAAAATACATTTTTCTATAAAAAAAATTTGTAAACCACCATTGTTTATCGTATACATTGTGCTTTTATTATTGTGTTATTTAATAATCAACGATTTTGTTGTTTTTCCAAATCAATATAGGTTTAGGAGGGGGTGGGCAAAAATCTAGATTCTGAAAAAGTTTTTGGTTTTCAAAAATCTTGTTAGTGACAAGATTTTAGCAAGGGGCATTAAAAACTGCACTAGTTTCTCGAGTCTGCCCACCGCCAATCCCGAAAAATCATATTTAATTGTATAGTTAATTGTGTTGGTGCTGTGTATTCAACAGCTTGTCGAACTTTCGCAAAATTTATTAAAGGTAAGTTACAAAATACTACTAACCATCTCTACAATTATTTTTTGTTATATCCCTAAAATAGAAGAGTCGAAGGAAAAAAAATAAAATCGTTTAAATCGTTTTAGGGCATTTTTTTGTTCCTCCAAGAGTAGACATTTTTGGTTAGAGGCAAGTTGCACTCTTTCTATGAGAAAACTTTAAAAATCAATGAATACATTTTTAAGAATAGTTTTAAAAAACAATATGGGTAAATATTCTTCAGAAAACCTTAGTTATTTCTTTCGTTAAAATATTTACCAATGCCAATATTGTCACGTAGGGTTTTCGTGACTGGAGGACGTAGTCAGAGGTAGAAAGGAAAATAAACGCAAGTCATAAAAACAACTATATACTAACAACAAACGGTAGACTACAAAAGGTTACACACATAAGTTATACAGTGTGAGGACGTACATGTCCTCCTAAATCTAACATAATCATGAGGGTGGTCGGAACCACCCTGCTCTAGCCAAAAATCTACAAACTAGGTGTAGGAGTTGAACTCCTGGTGATCTACAACTAAGGAGAGGGACCCTGGTCACAATTCCCCCCATAATTAAGCGAGAGAGGGTTTTAGCGCAACCCTCTATAACTAAGCAGAACTAACCAGTAGAGGGTCAGGTTTTCAGGATCCCAAGATGCCAGAATCTAGACCCTCTACTATTAATTAATGAAAGATCACTTACCCGCTTGTTTCTTGAAGAGGCTTCTTCCGAGTCTTGGCACAGACTGCTTTTGTAAGCCAAACAAGCGGGTTTATATACTGTTGAACGCGGAAGATATTAGCGCCGTAGTGGGAATCAGTAGGTTGGTATTCCAAGTATTAAACTCAGGTAGCTCATGCTTCCTAGTTGCAGGCTTGTGGGTAGTTTGCATTCGAGCTGACGGTACCAGGCACTAAAATGTGGATTGAGCGGAAGTGTGCTGGTTTCTTCTGAAGGAATTTGTAGCTGGTTATAAATTACGTAGGTTGCCATCATAGACGGGAGTAGCGTAGGTTAGTTGAAATGCAACTTGCAGTTGAGATAAATGACCAGTCGTGGGTTGCGTGGTCGCAGCTGGCCGCGCAGGTGGTCGAACAACGTGGATCGTTGCTGCAGACGGGTGAAGAACGTAGGCGCTCTTGTAGATAGGAACGTAACCTTGGCGTAACATTTGCACTAACGGAATAATAGATTATGAATTATTTAATTCGAAGTAATTTCCGTTTGTGACAATATTTAAATCTGTTAAAATTACATGCAATATCCAGTGCTGCGCCCGACAATGCAGCATCTGGTATACAGGCACCATTTTGTTTACTTTAAAAGTGTACAGGGTGACTTTTTTCGTATGATGCACCTTTTAGAAGTTTTAAGCCGAAAAATGAAAATGATTCGAAAATCTCGAGGTTTTTCGAGTATCACGGAGTTAGCACAGGTCTTTCGAAGCTGCAAACTTGGTTTTACATTATTGGTATCTATACTAACAAAATCCCAAAAAATCAGCACAGTGCAATTTTTTGCGACCTAACGCGTATTTTGTGTCTACGGTGACTGGCCTAGTTCGAGAGGTTCCCCTTACTGCTTCCCCCCAGCAGATGGTTTAAAAATAGTACCTACTGTTTGAATATAGTCTTAAATTAATGGCCAATCAGTCTCATAATGTAAAACTTCAACTGCGACTTGACCATTAATAATTTACTACATTATACTACACATATACGAGGATAGTCTGAAGAGTTTCCGACCTTAACGTGAAGATGGCAGCACTCGTCAATAAAAGCTAGGGAATGTAGTTGTGCATCTTTTGACAGGTACTCACCAAAATTTCAGCCATTTTGGATGCGCAGTTGTTATTTGACAATCGTTTGAGTGAGTCGATGTGAGTGCTTTTGTGAAAATAGAAAAAATCGAGTATCGAGCTGTCATTAAATATTTGTTTTTGAAAGGCAATACGCCTACGCAAATCAAAGATGAGTTGGACTCTGTGTATGGGGATTCTGCGCCATCATTTACCACAGTGAAATTTTGGGCAGCTGAATTTAAACGTGGCCGTACCAGCTTGGGAGACGATGAACGTTCGGGACGTCCAAAAACTGCAACCACTGACGATAACATCGCTAAAGTTCACCAAATGGTGGTAAACGACCGTCGAATTAAAGTGAGAGAGATAGCAGAGGCTATGAATATGTCCAAAGAACGTGTTTGTCACATATTGAATCAAGATTTAGGCATGAGAAAGCTGTCCGCTCGTTGGGTGCCGCGTTTGCTCACGTTAGACCAAAAACGTGTTCGAATGAACATTTCCAACGCTCTGTTGGCGCAGTTTTGGCGCCGATTAATTACTGTAGATGAAACTTGGATACACCATTATACGCCCGAAACAAAAATACAGTTAAAACAGTGGACTGCGAAGGGGGAATCGGCTCCAAAAAAGCAAAAACTGTTATGTCGGCTGGGAAAGTGATGGCGACTGTTTTTTGGGATAGTCATGGAGTTATCTTAATCGGTTATCTTCAAACAGGAAAACCATTACAGGAGCATACTACGCATCATTACTTGACAAGCTGAAGGCAGAAATTGCGGAAAAACGGCCACATTTGCAGAAAAAGAAAATCCTGTTTCACCAAGACAATGCGCCGTCTCACACCTCCGCGTTTGCCATGGCGAAAATCCACGAATTACGGTTTGAACTGCTTGACCATCCTCCTTACTCACCAGATTTGTCCCCTCATCTAAAAATTGCGCTCGGAGGACAGAGATTTTTGTCAAATGAGGAGGCAATCACCTTCGTGAACGATTATTTTGCAGAGAAAAACGCCGAGAACTATTTGGACGGGTTAAAGAGATGGGAGCATCGCTGGGAGAAGTGTGTAGACTGACTTACAAAGAGACTATGTAGAAAAATAAAAATAAATTTAAAGAAAAGAATCTCTTGTATCTTTGTTAGGTCGGAAACTTTTCAGACCACCCTCGTAGGTTTTTCTTTTTTTTCTGAGCTTTTAACCACATTTTCTCGTCGTTTCCTCGTCTCGTAAATTATAACCTGTAGCTCCACTCATTTCAATGACTTTTAACAACAATAATGCACTAAATTACCTAACTTAGTACAGCTCATAGCAAATTTGATTCATTTTGCATGAACGATGTTGGCGGTTAATTTGAAATTTACAATTCTTGATTCTCGAAAGCTAATTTCAGTGATAAAATAAAATTTAAAATTTTAATTAAAATATTGAATGATTTTCGTTAATTGTTTTAAATAAGGACAAAACACGTTCTTTCCTATGACAAAAAAGGACGAACGACACAATGAAAGAAGGACTGTCCTTCCGAAAAAAGGTCAGTTGGCAACCCTAAATTGAAAGTTGGCATTTTCTGAGGAATAGGCAGAAACGGGCTTTCTACTTGCTTAAAACGAACAACAATAATTACAGTATTCATTGTTTTGCCATGGCGATGTAGATTAATTTTACTAATGATTGCTTTTAATGTGCTAGTTTCAGATAGGTATAAAGTTAGTGCCTTCTTTTAATACGCTTGTTATCATGGAAAGAATCTTTGGTGTATTTTAAGCCTAGCGCCATTGTCATTCTCGAGTAATACAGCTTTTAATGTTAGTTGTAAAATTGTGTGAAAATTGTACTTATAATACGGTAACTAATAATAATGAATACTGCTGCTTTAAGAAACAGTTTCGTGTGTATCTCCAGCACATAGTACCATTGTAGCAGTCGATAGAATGCCGACTGTCAACTTTCCTTCTCGATCTGCAATATATCACTTTGCGCTTTAAATACACAAATAATGACTATAACAGCTTAACTGTGCTCCCCTGCAATAAACTCCACATTTCTGTCTACATGCCGCTGTATATGCGTTTTTCAACTCCAAAGCAGTGTTAGGACTGTTCTTCCGTCATGGGGTTCAGTAAATATCTTTTCTGAGCTAAAAGTCGCAGGTTTCCAAATCTGGTAAATACGGGGAGGGGTGTTGAAGCATGGGATACGTTTGTCAGCCAAGAACTACTTCACGAAAATGGAGGTATGGACTAGTGCCTTTTCAAGATGCAGGGTTCACGAATTGTTCTTTCACGAATCCGGCATTTCTTAGCGTTACTTCTCTGAGCAAGCATTCCGTCAGATGTTTCCAATACAACAAAAAATTCAAATTAACGCGCTTCTTGATTTTTGCACTTAGTATGATTGGGCAAATACAACTTATTAATACACCATAACAAAGCATGCATGTAAATTATACAGCGGAGGAAGACAAAACTCGTACATCGTTCAATGCGAGGCACTTCAAGGTCAACACACGTGGCTCACTTCCTTCTTAGGGTGTACAGTCAGATTATTCATTAATGGGATAAACTTTCCTAAATTAAGTATTTTAGCTCTAAGTACAAAATCCCAGTTTCGACTTCAATGTTTTTAGTTGCCGAACTAATAGTATTAGCGTACTGCATTGTAGATTTATTAGTAATTTCTTATGTAATCTTGTCTTTTAGCGATCGTATGGTGGTTGTAAGACAGGAACCTCTAAGCCAAACTGTGAACAAGAAGGATGGGGCCCATGCAAACCAGCTAAAAAGAAAAAACGAGTAAAAGACTGCCCAGAACCATTAATCCCTTGTAAAAATACTGCACCTATGCAACCCCCTTCGGTTGCTTATTTGCTAGCCAAAAAGAAGGGTGGCAAAATGAGAGACCGAAGACCAAGTAAAAAAGAAAAATGTCCAAAAGTAGATGTGGGTATATGTCGTGTAAGTATAAATGCGTGCTTAAATGTAAATATTAACTTTTAACAATTACAAATCTCTAGGACGAAGAGGACTACGGACCAGACGGATGCGGTCCAGTAAGGAACGAAGGAACAAGAAGGTGTCCCGCAGATTTGCTTATTAAGCGTAAGAAGCCAGCAAAAAGACCTCACCCTGATAAGTGGAAAAAGTAAAAATTTATCACTCCTGAAATGATGTCCGTTCGCAGCAGTAATCAACCACGTTTAACAAAAATTGATTTAATGAATTTGAGAAAGTGTTGCATGGTTTTTAGTAATATACATATGTCTATTAAAACTGAAAAAATGCAAACTATTGTTAATAAAATTTAAAAAAAATCGATAAAACTAAAACAACTAGAAAATATTTCATCTACGCGTAACTTGTAATATTTTATACATAATAAATACCTAAACAACGTATGTACTTTGTTTTCTTTGTTTCTTAAATGTTGATCTCCTCCACGTCTTTTAATATTTAATAAGTGGTCTAAGCTGTCAAACTCATCCAAAATAATCTAAGACTCTGAGATCTGTATACACTGTACAATACACATGATAAATTGTTAAACAACACGTCTTATATCCTTTGACAAGAAGTTAAAATTTTTTTAAAGCAGTTTTATTGAAGTCTTACAACCAATAAAATGGAGTTTTAGTGTATTCATTAATTATACGTTCAAATTAGTAACACTATTACACATTCTGAAATTTTTAAGGCTGTCCTGCAGGATAGTTAAAAGTACCCAAAAAATGTAATAGTTTTTAGGGCTTGTTTTTATAAATTAAATTCCAGAAAATACAGTGAAGGACTCTTATATAAATATACAGTAGGCAGTTTCTATATTTTATGAAAATTTGGTTTTTTCCCAGCCGGTTAAAAAAGTAAGCATTGCCCACCTTCCCGCAGGTAAGAAAGTTCAATTTTCTTACCTAAGCAGTTTTTATGACGAGACTGTACCGAATGTTGGCTGACGTTGACAGTTGACAGTCCGTGCAGTTGACAGATGGATTATTTGTCTGTTCCTAAAATACCAGGAATTAGGAATTTATTTATATCGAAATTAAACGAACAGTACAAGTTTGTGTTTATAAATAACAGTTTTATATTTATATGTAGTGAAGTGAAACATACCGTACCTACAACAATTAAATTAACAGTTAAAGCAAGAGGACATTAATTTTTATTGAAATTAAAGGTAAAACTGCAATTTGTGCAATTTTGAACGGTAATTCCCGTTTTTAAATTACTAACAGGGATGTTCATGTCACTGTTTGCAATATTTGAAATATTTGAAACAGGAACACTTTGCTTCTGGATTTCTTGAATGTAAGAATGTCCTGGTTGCAAAGGTCCTGGTTGCGTAGATCCTGGTTGTGATTCAATACTCGGTTCTGTTACTTGAACCATTCTGGCAATTTTTCTTTTGCTTTCCAGGCAGTCGTCTACATAGCTTTCAGCTATGTTTGAGGATTTCCAACCTCCATGGCGTTTCAGATCTAAAACTCCACCACCCTGTAAAGCTAGTGCAGTTGCCGAGGTTCTTCGGAAGCAGTGTCCGGTAAAAAGGTGTGAATTTTCTAGTTTCAAAAATGATGCGATTTTTTTAGGCATACCCCCAAACATATTGTGCCCAATCGGCTGCTTCGATACTTTCCCATCGTGAATTCTAAGGAAAAACCGTGACTGATCTGCAGGTCTCATAGCAATATACTTTTTGGTGATACGTATCCAATTTGGTTCAATTATTACAAACCGTCTTGAAGTTTCAGTTTTTGTATGAGGTATATCTACAGTAATAATCTCATCTTTCACCTCTAAATCGTGAATACTCATTTTGCAGAGCTCATCGCTTCTGCAAGCACCTGCTACGCCCATAATTAAAGCAACCTTGAATTGAAAATTTTATTTTAAGAAATTGCTACCCATGTTACTTACTTTTATGGGAATAAATTCCTCATCTCTTGCATCCTTAAGAAAAGTGTTTACTTGATTAATATTAAGAACTGAAGATTTTTTTGGCTTATAACCCACATTTTGTCGCTTCAGAAATGACAGTAATTTAGGATACTTGGATATGTCTACATTATCCCTTAGGTTTAAAGTGGTTTTTACCATAGAATAGATAGACCACAGTGTCGATGATTTGTAGTTTTTTGATTTTTCCTCAAAGTATACCAACACTACATTTTCGGTGATTTTTGTTACTTTTTTGGCATTACACCATTTCTTAAAGTTAGAATAGGCCTTATTATATCTGTCTTGCGACTTTTCTGGTAATAAATTGCTAACAGTAGCAAGTGCTGCAGCACGAATTTCAGGTGGCGTGCACGAAATTTCATTGCTCTCTGTATCCGACATTTTAGGTAATCTGCACTTCAATTTGAATAAAATGTTACATTTGCCAAAAGTTTAAACCAATTTACTTGCTATCTTCCTCACTATATTTAAAAATTTTCAGAAAATTTGCACAAACGACGCCAATTTGACAGTTTTTATTTTAATTGCAAAGCCAACTATTCATCAAACTTTTCATTTTTAAAGTTTTTTTTTTATAATTTTATTCGTAGAATTTGTAAGTTTTTAAAGTTAATTGTGACTGAAACCGTTATAATCTTTTTGGGAATAGCATGAAATCGGAAGACATGGTGCATATTTTTCATGTTATTGTCACCTCTGTTAACAGTTTGTTTTATTATTTTTATGGTGTTAAATTTTGCTTTATTGGCGCCGGCTGGGAAAAAAATAGTATTCAAACCTCGTTAAGAAAGTGCCCTTGCAGACCTTGGGCAATTACAAACCTCGCCTTCGGCTCGGTTTATAAACTTTGCCCGCGGTCTGCAAGAGAGCACTTTCTTACCTTGGTTTGAAATATACTATTACACAGTTAAAATAGGTTGATTTACAAAAAAGATTTTATAATAGTTTTTCTCAAAGGGTAATACAGCCAGGATTGTGGTTTAACTTTATTTTGCAAACATGTTATTTTTTGTACTAGGCTGTTTTTATGAATTTGTTTAAAAGTTAATAGTTATTAAAATAAAAAATGGAAAATAGGCAATACAATTAACAGAGGAGCTTCGAAATTATCTAACATTAGGGGCTAATAGTAGTATAATTCTCGGATATTTTAATCAGGCAGTCAGGCGACATTCCGTCGAGACAGTATCACTTACAAAATAAAAACTATAAAGAAATTGACTAGTAGTAAGAAATTCTTTATAAATTTGTTTAATATGCATTACCTTATATTAAATCTACCTCATGATATATGTATTTATAAGCACATAGTTTATTATAATTAATTATTAAACAATATTCGCATCGTGCGAAATAAAATGAATTAATTTAGAAAGAAAAATTAATTGAAATTACCGTAATAGAATAAGAACGTTACAAAAAGTATAAATTTATTTATGAAAATTAAACATTTGTGTGAATTACAACACAAAATTAAAATTAATAAAATATAGACGGTACAGTGGGCGTATAAAGTCTGGAACTATCGAAATAAACCTTTTATTAAATATTTTTGAAAAAATCCTCGAACACGTCGATTTTTATCTTAAATGAGACATATTTTAGCGCAATTGTTATATGTAGATCGTCTTTTGTTTCTGAGTATTGGCGATAGTGAAAATGTTTTTAAATGGAAACCCTAATTTTTTATGATGGATTTGGAAAGGTAATGCAATTCTAGGAACTCTGGATTGTTTTTTAATTTCTGTTTTAAAACTTTAAAAGCAATTATCTCGGAAATTTCTTAATACAGTATCATACTTTTTTAGCATATTTAGTCTTATAATTGCAGTATCTTTCCAAATCCATCATAAAAAATTTGGGTTTCCAATTAAAGAAATTTTCGCTATCGCTGTAACTCGGAAACAAAAGACCATCTACAAATAACAATTACATTAAAATAAACTTGGCAACAAAAAAAACGCACCACTTGAAAATACCCGAAAAAAACCGATTTTTCAAACCGTCGTAACTTGGTTCAGTTTTGACGAAAATCGATGAATTTTTGAGTTCTGAAAAGCTTAAAGTCTTATCTTAACCATTAACCATTAAAACGATATTATTTTAGCAGGGGCCAAGGAATAGGTGGTCACAATATAGAGATGTTTTGACTGTAGCATATAATAAATGTTATTTCCAATATTCAACTATTTATTTATAATTCTTGTCTTAGGCCTAGTATAGGACGTTTTAATGACGTCTTATATTGACGTCTTTGGGCTGTGACATAATGATGTTAGTTTTACGACAATTTGCCGTCGTTACTGCCGAAAAAACGGCGACATTATGACGTCAGTGTGCTGGCTGGGTGTAACAAAAATGGTTGTTGAGTGACGTAAATGTCTTAGTAAAATGACAAATGACATAGATCTAACGTAAATATCTCCCTAATGTCTCAGCTCATGACGTCATATGCTAGACGTCAATTTCAGTCTTATACTAGACGTTAATTTGACGTCATTTTCAAGTTACATTAAACTTGGTAACTCTCTTTGGTTTTATTTATGAAGGTGCTAGTGCTTGTAAGGTTATGTAGTAAAAACGTATGGCATTACAAATTATAATAAATCAAATCAAACTAAACTATGAATAATAGTCATTACAACAAAAGTTTCCTTAAAAGCCAAAACACTGCATTTGTCAGATGTTTCAGTAACAGGCCATTCTTTAAGTTCCGTAAAATGGAGTGAATAGCAACAGTGGAGTGATTAGAAGCAAAACTTTGTATCTATGTTAATGCAGAACGTTTCTATTCACTTACCGTCAATTAGAATAGAACCACATATCGATTTTTCTCAGAATTTTTGTTATGCAACCTTATGATTTATTTGCATGATCATAAAGGGAAGAGAAATCACTATCGGATTCCAATACTAAAAATCTATATTGTCATTTAAATTTTTTGTGATGACGTCACAACTAACAAACATTTACAATGTTCAACTCGATTTATCTCAGAATTTTTGTTATGTAACCTTATGATTTTTTTGCATGATCATAAAGAGAAGAAAAATCACTATCGGATTCCACTATTAAAAATCTATATTGTCATTTAAAATTTTTTGTGATGACGTCATAACTTAGAAACAAATGAAAGTCGGAAGGTGAATCGCACATATTAATGTGTATTTTCAAAAAACAAAATCGACGTGTTTCAGCTTTTTCGAAAAAAACCAATTGAGTTCGCTTTTTTTTAAATATTCCATACTTTAATCCTACCCTATATATGGGTCATTCTTTCTGAACTCAACCACCGGCTAGGTCCAAAAATTAGCCCAACTTAGAAAGGCCAGCGGGGGCTTATTTTAAAGCTTGAAACCCCTACTTTCGAATGTCACATGTCTCCTATATGAAAAACTTATATTTGACCCCTAAAACAGAGTAAACACGTATCCAATTCCAAAAAAATACATATACATATAAAATACATACATTTGTTCACTGCGTTTTTTTCCTAGAGTGCTTCAATTTTGACCAAAATTGAAAAAAAAGTTTCGATGAAAAAATGATAAGCTTTCAAAAAATGGCAAATTGTTGTTTTCAATTTTGCTCGAAATTGCTTTCACGAAATTGCGAAGCACTTTAAAAAAAACGCAGTGAACAGAATTTATGTATTCTTTGATGAAGGATGCGATGCCGTTAAAAAAATTTAAAAAATATTTCTTTTTTTAATTTAATTAATTTTTTTTAACTGGATACGTGTTTACCCTGTTTTAGGAGTCAAATATAAATTTGTTCATGTAGGAGACATACGACCTTCGAAAGTAGAGGTTTCAAGCTTTAAAATGAGCCCTTGCTGGCCTTTCTAAGTTGCGCCAATTTTTGGACCTAGCCGGTGGTTGAGTAAAGAAAGAATGACCCATATGTATAAATAAATAGAGTATACAGGGTGTGTTTAGTATAACTGCCATTATTAAAACAGGTGATAGGTGACATTAATGCCAACAAAAAACTCCAAACAAATTTTTTCCTATCAACATTACTTTTCGCGTTATTTGAATAAAACTGGCGAATGAAATGGCAACAGTGCACTCACTGAAAATCATTGGATATATATTATATAGATAGATAAAGTGATAAAGATGATTATCTTTAACCGTTAATAATCTCTAATATCTCTTTAGTTGCCGAAATAGTATTAGTATAATGCACTGTAGATTTATCAATAATTTTTTATATTATTTGGTCTTTCAGGGATCGTATGGTAGCTGTAAAACAAGACACCCAAAACCCAGTTCCATACGGGAAGGATTTGGCCAGTGCGATCTAACTAAAAAGAAAAAACGAACAAAGGACTGCCCAGACAAAAAAAAATCGAAGCCGTATAAACATAATATGGCACCTGTGCAACAACCTTCAATAACTGGTTATTTGCTAGCTAAAAAGAAAGGTGGCAAAAAAAGAGACCCAAGACCAACTAAAAAAGAAAAATGTCCGAAAGTAGACCTAAGTATGTGCCGTGTAAGTATAAATGTGTGTTTAGATTTAAATTTTCAAACACTTAAAAAATCTCTAGGACGAAGACGACAACGAACCAGACGGATGTGGTCCAAAATGGAAAGAAGGAACAAGAAAATGTCCCGCAGATTTGCTTATTAAGCGTAGGAGGCCAGCAAGAAGACCTAACCCTGATAAGAAAAAATGTGAAAATGTTATCATTCCTGAAATGATGCCCATTCGTAGCAGTTACCAACCACGTTCAACTTGACTAGATTGAGTTTAATTTGAGCAAATGTTGTAATGGTTTTTATTAATACTAAAAATATTATATATTTAATAACCCTAGAAAAACGTAAACTACTAACGATAAAACTAAAAAAAATCGATAAAAATAAAACAACTAAAATATATTTCATCTACACGTAACTTGTATTATTTTATATCAATAAATACAAAAATAACGTATTTCCTTTCATTGTATATATTTATTCAGAGTTTCTAAAATTCTGAAACATATAGAATCACGTAATTTTGTCAGTTATCTAAAATTTACTTTTAACTGTAACTGCATCTTACTGTAACTACTTACCTATATTCTACCTACAGCTTTCAAAATCATATTTGGTACCATTCTACAGTATGTATAATAATTTAAGAAACCTCATGGCTGGTAAATACTAGGTGGAATACAGTAAAGCAAAACTTCCTTATAAATTTAGTTCTTCAGATGAATAGTTTCATATATGTATTCATATATTGTCCATTAACTTCCTATTATTTGTAATACACGCTGTTTGTAATACACGTTTAAAAGCTATGGTAGGCTACACGGTGAAGCTAAAGAAATCCATAAATATTCTCATTGGTCAAAGCTACAACCCAGCCAGCACACTGACGTTATAATGTCGCCGTTTTTTCGTATTAAAATGACGTCAGATTGTCGTAAAACTGACAGCATTATGTCACAACCCAAGGACATAGTTAAAAGTAGTTCAACGACGTCATTAAGACGTTGTTCAATGACGCCAATAAAATTCCTATACTAGGACTAGGACAGGAATTATAAATAAATAATAATATTTATTATATACTATTTCATACATAATTATTAAACAAGAGTAAACATTTACTAACTGAAAGCTGCTAAAACAATATGTAGAATAATTGATACTAAAATAATATTAGTAAGTACTAAAAAAAACATTAGTATTAATTTATTAACAATACAACAATAGTAATCTCACAAAATCGTCGAACGGGTAAAATTGTATAGGTTATGTAGTATTGCGACGGAACAAGTAATTATTAATACTCACCCTTTGTGACAAACCACACAATTATTATGCAGTAGTTGCACCTACACATACATTATAAATGTAGGTACGTCAACAGCTTTAATAATAAGTAACTAGAAACGTTACTAATTAAAGAGCAAAACAAATACACGAAACACGTTGTTGCTGTTTGTATTGCGGCATGTGGTCCCGTGCAGTTCAGTAAAAAATAAAGTAAAATAATGTTGCTGGATTTGTCTCTCGTACATCAGTGGACCTGACAATACAAAAATAGTGTAATTGAATATTGGAAGCAGTCAAATAATGTATTCTATTTACATTCTGCAAATGTAAAAATAAAAAATATTTTGTGGAATATATCACTTTTTGGTTACCTAGATAGATCATAATTAATAGTATAAGTCTAAAACGACCTTATTGTACGTCTAAAAGACGTCGTTTTGAAGACATCTACGTTGTACGTCCCATAACATGACGTCTTATGGACATCATTTATTAGTCATATGACGTTGCCGACCAATCATCATCGATCCTTTAAGTTCCGGAGAACTATAGGGCGCCCATACAGGCGTTTCAAGACAGTCATAAGAATTAGTACAAGGAGGTCAGTCTTGCACTAATACACTATTACACCTTTCTGCTTCAACACTTTAACACTTGAAAGTTTTAACAATTGAAGTTTTAAGAGACTATTAAACTTCCACGTCTGATCCGCCGTTCACACACAAATTTTCGACAAATGCTTTCCATTCAGATTTATTTAAAGCTTTTTGTTTTATTTGGCTCCATGTTATGTTTACACTTTAGCATTCTTTCAAAACATTTTTTTCCATGTCAGACTGGGTCTGCCTTGCTTCCTTCTTCCTTTTATGTTATACTCTAGAGCTTGCCGTGTTATATCGGAGCTTGGCTTTCTCAAGGTGTGTCCAATCCAGTTCCATCTGCGTCTCATTATGGTTAGGTGAATCGGTTCTTGGCCCGTAGAGTTCCATAAATCTATATTGGAAATAACGTTTGGCCAATATATTCTCAAAATTCTTCTTAAGCACTTATTTGTGAAGGATTGTAATTCTTTAATTTGCTGTTTAGTGAGTGTCCATGATTCCGCTCCGTAAAGTAGTACACTGATTTTATTTGAATTAAAAATTCGGATTTTGGTATTTCAGGATAGCTCATTTGATGACCATATCTTATGTAACATTTTGAAGGAGGTTTGTGCTTTACCGATTCTCAGCTTAATATCTTCTTGACAACCTCCTTCTTCCTCTAATATGCTTCCAAGATAGTTAAAGCTTTGGACGTTCTGCACCCTTTCATCATTTAATAATATAGATGACTTGTCATTGTTTTTACTAACTGTATTTGTCTTTTTAACGTTTATTTCAAGTCCAATTTTACTCGCAATTTTACTAAGTCGATTTAATTTAATTTGTAGGTGTTCCCTTTTCTCTGTTATAAGACAGACGTCGTCCGCGTACTCTAAATCTTCCAGCTTTTTGTCGAATCTCCACGTAAGGCCACTCCTATTATCCATTGCATGAACCATTATCCAGTCAACTACTATTAAAAATAGTAGGGGGATAGAATACAACCTTGTCTGACCCCTGTTTCTATCTTGATTCATTCTGATGTTTGGCCATTGTGGTTTATACAAGCCCGATAGTTTTCATACAGAATTTTTATCATTCTAATAAATTTCTCGGGTATTCCGTAATCTTTTAAAATTTCCCACATCATATTTCTATCTATCTTATCAAAAGCTTTTGTGAAATCCACAAAGCCTAGGAATAAGTCTTTCTGCCATTCGTTACTGTCATCAATTATAATTCTTAAAGCAGTTATATGGTCTATGCAAGCTTTACGCGGAGTAAAACCTGCTTGATTTTCTCTCAGTATAGCCAAAGTTTCATCTTTTAGTCTTTCTAGAATAATTCTTGCTAAAATCTTACTTGTTGTGTTGAGGATGGTACGCCGACCAATAATCACTTAAAAATAACGTCCGTGTGCTGGCTGGCAATCAGTGCCTTTATCGTTGTCACCCTTTGGTTTATAAAACTGTACCACGATATTCTACAATCAAAACTAGTTAAAATATCTAATATTTCTTTTCTGCAGTGTTCGTTATTTCTTGAAGTAGCTAACATACATATATGGATAAACCTTTCCTGAAGAATGTAAATAATAGTTATCTATGCAACAAGACAGAAAATGATACCTTACGCTTACAGTACAAGTTGGTATATTCCTACTCGTGTTTCTCGCCAGTAAACACCTATGCATATCAAGTTTCACCTTAATTGAATCATTAGTTGCAAGTTATTTCGAAAAATTTAAATAAAACCTTTAGCTTTGAAGGTCTATGACTTTTTAACGGTTCATTTCGAAAGTTGATATGATCTTTTCAAGATATTCAAGCAATGATATCTGTATTACATATAACTGAGCCTTAAATTTGACAATAGGGCATTTAATTAGCCTCTAATTCTTCATAGGTTACTTTTTTTAATTGTGCATTCTACATTTGATATTTGGTACGGGTCCCGCTAAGTTTTTTCTAAAGATAGCGAAACCCGTGATTAAAAACAAAATCAGCTGAGCTTTAAATTTGAAAACACGGCATTTAATCAGCCTTTAATTTTCCATAGGTTGCTTTTTTAATTGCGCGTTCTACATTAGATTTTTGATGTGATCATATTTTTGCAGCTTCAAAAAACTAGCTGAGCGTTAAATTTTTAAAATAGGGCATTTAATTAGCCGTTAATTTTCCGTTATCCTGGTGTAAGGGCTCCGCTAACTTTAGTTACGTAAAAAACGAGTATTTTCAAGACATCGTTTACCCGAGGGTAAACATAGTTTACCGAGATAATAGGACGGAAGAAATAAAGAGTTATCCGTTCCGTTCTACCATCTCTAAGTTGTGCACGCAAAAATTCAGCACCCCCCCTCAACCTTCCACTATTTTTGAAGATGTGATCGAAACTGACTGGATTATTTACTGGATTGATTGATTCAAGAAAAGAAATTTTAGTTTAATTTGTTATCCGTTTTGGTATAATAGTTATTTATGTATTTATTTTGACATGATAATCGTCTTTATTGGCACTCAATTGCGGGCGTAATTTGGCTTTTTTAGCCCGAGGGCGTATAAAGTTGCTAAGATACAAAGAAAACGTTTCTATAGAGTTCTAACAATTTTAATAAATAATTATAACTATTACATTTTTTCAAAATGAAATGTGCAATTGCTTGCAATTATCCTTTCCATGAAGCAAAATAAAATAAAACGTTGTATGTACCACGGGCATAATCAAGATAATGGCCCTCGAGAAATTAAAAGCCCTCCTTCGTCGGGCTTTAAACATTCTCTCATGCCATAATCTAATAGATTATGCCCTTAATACATAAATAACTATTATGTATTAAGGGCATAAAGAAGCTTTTATGGCCAGAAGCGTTATTTCTAGCCCGAGGCGTCAGCCGAGGGCTAGGAAAAGGCTGTAGTGCCATAAAAGCAAGTTATGCCCGAAATGCATACACTATTTTATGCACAGATTGTTTTTATCTCAAATCTATTATTGTGTAAAAAATATAATTAAATGAGTACGCAGGTTACATCAAGCCGCTGTACGTATACTTATGTGCATATATACGAAGTACGTTACTATAGTTACTATCTAAAATACTTAATTTCAGCTTATTTTCATTGGTGATAAGTTTACAAATTATATTAAGAACCAATCAAGTTCTACAAATACAGCTCTGACATTTAATTGACGTTTCATTATTGCCCGTCGGATCATAAAGAGGCCCTTGGGGCATAAAGAGACAGTTATGTTTAGATAGATCTATCAATAATAGTCTAATTATAATGCATCTGTGCATAATAGCTATTTATGTAACAAGTACATAATGTAGGACTTTATAGACAAGCCCAGTTTATGGCCATTATTTAGCGAGCAAGGCCTATAAAAAGAGCGAGTCTATAAGATCCGATTATGTAAGAGTTGCATACAAAGCTTTATGTTCGATTTCTAAAATTGGGTAATTATCAAAAAAAAAATCAGTTTATAAATTTGACATCTATTCTTGACAGAAGAAAATTTTTACATGTAATATACAGTTGTCATACTTTATTTTACTACTACATACTTTAGTTTACTACTACCACTTTATTTTACGAGTACAATAATATTCACTGCCGCAAAACAATACAATAAACAGTACTTTATAATGCAATCGGACATAAAAGATATTTATTTAAGTGTCAAAAATAATTATTTACTTTAGTTACATTTTGTAACCAAAAAAAACCATAAGAAATAGGACCATGACATTTATAATAGTATATTGACAGTATTTATAATAGAGTGTGTTAGAGCCCGCAGAGTCTGCCTGAGGCGAAAGCCGAAGGCGCTAAGACAATATAGGGCTCTAAAACACTAATAAAGCCCGAAATGCATACGTTAGTTTAGGTCCAGCCTATGTTTAAATTAATATTTAATTTTAAGAAAAAAATAATTTAAAAAGTGCAAAACTTCAAGTAGGTAGGTGCAATGGTGTATAATTACTGTTGTTACTATGGAGACGGCGGAAACAAGGGTAACTATTTTTCTAGCGGGCTCGAAAAAGTATTAGAGCCCTAGAGCTCTAATTTAGCAACTTACGCTCTAAAAACAGGTCGCTAAATAGGTCATAAGCGCCCGACCGGACATAAAATATTTTTATTAATTGTTAATGAATAGATATAAGAAAAAAATATAAAAGGCTTCCCTAGGAAAATAAAGTTTCCCTGATGACACATTAATTAGCTACAGCTACTACGAATAATATAATGAGAAAATTTTTCTATACTTCACAGAAGCAAAGTATGTTTGATGTCGTCACCAGAAAATGCATTACTTAGGTACAGTCGCAGGTGTAAACCTTACTTTACTTCCTAGTTGCATAAATAACTATTAAAAGTAAGATTTTATAATCAAGGGCTGTACGCTAAGATATAGATCCGATTTAGCATTGTTGAATAAGTTCTTGAAGGATTTTATCAGACAATTTATAAATAACAAATAAGAAAACAACAAATTATTTTAAACATATATATTTATTCATACATATAACATTTATTAAAGCTACAAACACCTTTACAAAATACATTCAATCATATTTTTTCCATAATAAATAAATATAAAAAAACTAAAGCACATTTCAAACAGGTGGTTTTTTAATTCTTCGTGAATTAACCCAATCTTTTAAGCTGGATACAAGTAAGCCTCCCAAGATCATTTGTGTTGGATGATATACTAATAATGGTAAACTAATTTGACTTAAGTGTGACAAACCATGGAACATTATCCTTAGAATCGGTATACCTGTTGGATATAAAAACTAAAAATTTGCATTAAACAATTCATTATCTCGTGCTTACCTAAAGTTAAAGACTTATGTGTTGAGCAGAACATAGCGCATATAACATCAGCAGGTGAGAAATATTTTACAGATCTTGCAAGTGAGAAGCTTAACAAGAGTAGAAGTATTTGAATTAGTAATACTGAAAGAGATTATTTATTGTTAACTTAATTAGTGCAAGATACATTGTATCATGTCAACATGTTCCAAACAAAACTTAAAAGAGATAGATGTAACTGCTTTAACCTTCTAGAATTTTACATTATTTACATTAAGTGGCAACACTGTAGGCAATCGATGTACTGGTTCAGGAGCTTCTCATAAAGAACTTGAAGAAAACGAGGTCTTTATTTTATAGTAATAGTGATGTTCTTTCTGCCTCGAGTAATTTACACTTTAGGCACAGTATAACAACATACAGTAACACGACTTTCGCAAATAGTTACCATCCACCACACAGCAAGCTGGCATGTGCCGGGAGCAGTTATCCTTCATACACTTGACCGAGCACATCAAATTAGCCAGTCCCGTATAACCCCAATTGTGCAGTGCGAGTAGCCCCCCATAATAAACACAGAATCAGGAAACGATGCAGAGATTGTTTTAATTGACAAAGATTATCAAACTTCTGATAAATCAGAAAAGACTTAATTCGATATAATATGCGGTTATTTGATAAAAAATGTTTATCGGTACATACACTGAAAAAAATAATCATGGAATTTTATGGACAATATTTACTATTCTTTTTTCATTCGATATACGGTAGTTGCAAGTAAATATTCTACTTAGAAATCGAACTGTACTTGAGCGCAGAATAAGAGTTTTGAACGTTTAATTGGATCAAAGAAATAATTTAGTTGATCACAGTTCTTGATTTCATTGTGTTAAATCTTATTTACTGCACCCAAGTAAGGATTTACTTTCTATCGTGTTTTCGAGGGAAACCTATATACTTCTAGGAAATAAATAATTGTGCCCCGAAAAGAATTGAAGTTTTCTTCTAAGAAGCATAATTTAATTTCAAGCAACCATCGCAGCTTTGCGTGAATTAAAACTGATTTAACTGCAGAATTTTTTACTGTGCTGATGTGTGTTGTATCGTGATGCTGGGCTATTGCGTTCTTCATTCGTTGTTTGTGGTGTTATGGCAGACGAGCGTGTGACAAACCTCCTTGAAGATTTCAAGTTACCCAAACTAATTGCACTTTTTGAAGGTAAGTTTCTATAGTTTACTAAGTTTATTCGTTTCGCGTATATGCTATTTTAACACCTGAGTCTGACACCAAATTGAATAAATATATAAAGGGATGTTCTACTTGTAAATTTCAGCAAAGTCTAACAAGGTGAAAAAAGGGAAACAATATTGGAAACCTTCTACAGCTGAGGCAAGAGAAGGTTTTTATTTACATGCCAAGGTTTGTATTTAATGTCAGTCGTTTTTAGTAGTACCTAAATTATATTTCTCTCAATTTTAGGTTGCTGGTGACATAGACAGTTTAGTTGACGAAAGAAAGAGAAAATTGCAAGGATTAGGTCTACCACTGCAACCATTTATAATCATATTGGGACCGACCGTACACGAAATACAGAAGGTATACGTCCGTATAGATGAAACGATCTACACATTGCCATCGATATTGAAAGCCGTCGATGTATGTTTTAAGTCATTCATTATTTTTGATATTCAATACCTATAAAATATTTATAAAACTGCTGAGAATTTATGTTTGTTTTGTACAGAATTTACATGTTTTTTATATGGAGAATGTTTTGTGAAGAATTTATTTTTGTTTTGGAAACAATTTATAGAATTTAGTCTTGTTCTGCAAATGATTTATTTTTGTTACAAGTATTTATAATTGATATAATAAATATACTATTTTCATATTAACCGAATAATTATTGAACTATCCCAACCACCCCTACCCTCCCCTTTCCAAAGTAATCAAAACTGGGAACTAAAGCTAGATTTCTCACAAATCAATATAACCTACATATAAATATAAGATGCTTCTGAGAAGCTAATTTCTTCAATTAAAATTAAGTATGAAATAAATGTGAAATAAATAAAGATTATTAAAAGTTTCACAGTTTTATTAAAATATACCTGACAATATTGTTTCGACAGCTATGCTGTCATTATCAAAGGTAATATAATTATAAACAAACACGTCGCTAAGGTAGATACAAAATAGGTAACTAGATAAAATAATAATAATAATAAAAATTAATAATAAAAATCATAATTAAACATCTAATACTTCCAGTAACGGAGAATTACTGAGCTCAAGTTGTTCATTCATTAAAGGTACCCTGAGTTTGTGTTTGTATATCTCAAAGGCTTCTAAAATGTCTAATTTGCGTTTGTTATTACAAAAATGTAGGAATTTAATATTATTTTGAGGACAAATTAGACATTTTAGAAGCCTTTGAGATATACAAACACAAACTCAGGGTACCTTTAATGAATGAACAACTTGAGCTCAGTAATTCTCCGTTACTGGAAGTATTAGATGTTTAATTATGATTTTTATTATTAATTTTTATTATTATTATTATTTTATCTAGTTACCTATTTTGTATCTACCTTAGCGACGTGTTTGTTTATAATTATATTACCTTTGATAATGACAGCATAGCTGTCGAAACAATATTGTCAGGTATATTTTAATAAAACTGTGAAACTTTTAATAATCTTTATTTATTTCATGATTATGGAGTTCCACAAAATAAGGCTGGAAACAATAAACAAAATTAAGTATATCTATCTCATGATAAGCAATATTTCCTTTAGTGTAGTGTATTTAAAGAATCGCGCGAGTATTTGGGTTAACAAATATTTACTTGTCATAAGTAAATGTTAACTTGCATACGACAATTTTTTGCAGAAAAATATTTTACTTCTCGTAAGTAAATCTTAACTTGTAAGCGGTCAAATAAACAATTTCCTTTGGAGAATTACTATATTGAATTCGCCGTATTTCAGTAAATTATTTACTCATAGGAAGTCATTTTTATTTTATTCAAATTAACTGTTTTATCAGTGTACATGCGAAACATGAGTTTTATTTAATTTCCTTTATCTATGGAAATACTTTTTCAACAACACTTCCAAGATATTTGTGTAAATGAAAATGTGGTGGTAACATGTCTACATTCATGCAATAATTTTAAGTATAATAATAATATAGTATATCATTTACACGCTCGACTGCGGGTGTATTATACTTTAAAAGACGTTAACAGAAATTTTAAATCATCCAAAAGTAGTAAAAAGATAATTATATTGAAACATAATTAACAATAAAGTTTTCATTTTGTAAATGAATATTCAATTATATACGTTAATTTAAGTTCAGTTAATAACAAACTAATTGTTCAAAGACGTCAATTAATTTTGTTGATTCACACAATTCTGTTTTCTATTTTATTGAATAAATACATAAAAATAAATAAATAAATTGCATAAAAAACAGGATGACAACATATAGTGAAGCATTAACTGGGGAATATCAGTGTGGCTTTAGGAAAGACAGATCTACAGTAGAACAGATATAGACCATAAATGAAATCCAAAGGACAAGTCACAAACACAAATTGCAGACACATCTACTGTTCATTGATTATAAGCAGGCCTACGATACAATAGACAGAGAACAGCTATACCAAACCTTAATAAAGTTTAATATACCTTGGAAACTGGTGAGACTTACCATGATGACACTGAGGAAAACAGAGAATAAAGTCAGAATAGAAGGGAAACTCACAACATCATTTGAGACAAACAGAGGCCTAAGGCAAGGGGATCCGTTGTCCCCCCTACTGTTTAACCTAATACTTGAGGAAGTGATTAGAGAAGCTAAGATCATCAGGCAGGGATTAATTTATAACAACTATCATCAGGGTATGGCATTTGCTGATGACATAGTATTAATCACAAGATCAAAGACGGAGTTAAAAGCAGTTGTAAGAGAGATTGTAACAGCAGGGGAGAAAATGGGGTCAAGGATCAATGAAGACAAAACAAAATACATGGTATGGGACGACACGGAACGAGAGATGCAGCAGCTAAGGGTACAAGTAAATAATATCGAGCACAGTTTCCAGGAAGTGGAGGAAATAACATATTTGGGGGTGGTTATAAAAAGAAGACTGAACAACAGTACAGAAATAAAGGCAAGAATAGCGGCAGGAGATAGGTGCGTATTTGCACTTAAAAATATCATAGCAAGTAAAGTGATATCGAGAGCGACGAAAGTGAAAGTGTACCAAACTATAATAAAACCTGTAGTGTTGTATGCGTGTGAAGTGTGGGTAATGACTAAACAAGACCAAAAGTCATTGAATATATGGGAAAGGAAGGTCCTGAGGAAGATATTTGGGGGAAAACTGGTGGACGGAAGATGGGAGAGAAGGACAAATGAGGAAATAAAAGCACTATATGGGAAGGCAGCAATAGTAGGAGTTGCAAAAGCACAGAGGATTGGATGGTTGGGACACCTACTCAGGATGGGAGAAACTAGGATACCAAAGAGAGTATGGGTAGCAAATCTAGGAGGGAGGAGACGGAGAGGTAGACCAAAGTCCGAGTGGAAGAAAGAAGTGCTGCAAGATTTACAAACATTGAAAATACAGAGATGGGAAGAAAAGGCACAAGATAGAAAGCAATGGAAGAAAGTCATGCAGGAAGCCAAGGGCCTACAAGGCCTGTAGCGCTGTATTATATATATATATATATATATATATATATATATATATATATTTTATTGAATACGTTACTTGATATTTTCTGCCGGCATTCGTAGGCGATGTCGAACGATAAACTTCGGTGCACTGCTTCGTTTATGGGCGTGATATTCGAAGGGGGATTAACAACATCAAAGGTGCCGCCCACAAGTAAACCTACTGATATATATTTTAGTCACGCATTAAAATTATTTTTAATTGACTTTAAGGCAAGTTGACTTACCCTGAACTAAAAGATATAAGATATGCCATTTTTAACTTAACCTTTGGAAATTGCAGATTCTAAAAACAATTAATAACTTAAAATGATCGATTTATAGGTTTTCCAAGATTCAGAGAATTGGGAAATGTTCAATTTTTCGAGAAGTGGTGATAAGGGCCTATATCGGCCCCCAGTGACCTTAAATTCCGAAATCTGCAATAAGAATTTCGTTTTATTTTTTGGTTTTTAAAACTAACACATTTAGATATTTTTTAATTCAGTACCATTAATGAGAAAAGTTCTGAAAGATTGATCCATTGAAATTAATCCAAATACTTTTTTTTATTTGTCACATACTTAGTGTAGTGAAATACCTTACAGATTTTCACATTTATATTATAGTATAATTACATAAGCTGTAACATATCTAAAAATGGATCAGATACTGCAATGCTCGTTGGACTTATGTCTCTTATCACCACCCCTTTTTTAGTTTTAGGAATTTCTAATGGCAAAGATTTCTAATTGCTACCATGGGCAGATTCAAAATAAATAATTATTAAAAGTTCCAAGTTTTAAGATTCCAAGATTTGATGTTCGTATTGTAACATTCTGAGATTTTTAGGTTTTGATGGTCTCTTTGTGTTGCACTGTCACTTTCAATGATGTGAGGTTCTACAATTTGAGTTTTTGATTTAATTTGTTTTAGAAAGTCTCAAAAATGAAATTTCACGTTTCCAATTTCTTACTTTCAAAGATTTATAAGTAGAAATTTAAGTGACTTCTTTTAAAGATCGAAAATCATGTTTCCACTTCAGACTTTCAAGAGTAAGAGGCTTTAAATTTTAATTTGCAATGATTACAGCCTTGAAGATGCAGTGGTGAATTTTCAAGAATTCAAGTTCTCATGTCTTCAAAGTTAATGGTATGTAAATTTTACAGCTTCAAAAAACAGAATTTAAGGATTCAGACTTTCCAAAAGTCATCCACCCAAGTATTTAAATAAAAAACATTACTGTCTTGCAGAAGAAAAATTAGAATTAGTAGTAAAGTTAGAATTAGTAGTAATAAGAATTAGAAATTAGTACAGATCAAATCGGATTAACAAACATTGGAGCAGATTGATATTCAAACAAATGATTTGCAAAAGAGATGAAGCATACTGCAAGGATTACTTATAAAGTACAGTCAAAATTCATGGTAGTGTAAGGATTTAAGGCTACATATCCAGGAAAGACTTGAGAAATTCTATTTCACTGATATAATAATATAATAATAATAATAACTACTACAACCCATAGCCTAAACCAAGGCCCCAGAAGCTATAAGCTTGTGCGGGAGGGAGGGGGCGATTATTATTATTATTTAGGCCCAATGTGCGGCTGCAGCCGACTTACAGATGGAACAGCGCAAATCCCACATTTGTGTCACAGCTAAGGAAAACTGCAGAAAACCTTAACCAGATCTGCCGGCACCGGGAGTCGATCGCGGGCCGCTTGGGTGAAAGTCCGGCACGCCAGACATTACACTACCAAGGCTGTTTGGAATGGTAAATTCTCTAAACAAGCCTTCCTATGTCTCGTGGTAAATTATTGGACCAGGGTGTTTATATTTTTCAACAAAACAATTCTTCATCTCACGCTGTAGAGCTTACGAAGTGTTGGTTACAAGAATGCAGTTCTGACGATAAAAATAGCCATCAAAGAGCCCAAAACTCAATTGAGTCTGTATGGGAAATAAAGTTAAGCTTCGATCCACAATACATTGAAAAAGTCAGCTTAATATGATTCACAACTCCAATTAATTGAATCCATGCCAACCAGAATTCCCCCTTGAATCAGAAAAAAAGTGATGTATCCAGTTTAACATAAGTACAATATATTTAATATTGAATATTTATACTACATATCAGGGCAAGCGGGGCTCGTGCCCACTGCGCAAATTTTTGATGGCGCAAAGTAAACACATTGAGGCACCCTGGAGTTGCTAGGTTGCACGCAGTTACACGTATTCACCTATAGGCAAATTCGTTCGCGCGCCGCGGTGGCGGCAGCCAATCGCGGTGCTAGGTCTAATGATGTAGAGTGTACACATTTTTGCAGATATACATATACGTACCGCCAACGCGTACGCGAGATCTAACACAGAAAATGTTGACGTTGGTGTTTGTTGGTCAGTGTGCGGGACTCGCATAGACATCGGACAATGTCGTGTGTCATCGGCCGACTGAAGTAGAGCTGCAAGTATTGAGACCGCTCGACTCTTGCGCGCGAATAAAGGCCAGAGAATAAAGTTGCGTCAAGAGGCAATATAAGTTTGTTCTAAGTTGATGATTTAAAAAACATGCCTCTGATTTAGCTGCGAAATATCCAGATGATTTAGATACAGTTGAATTTTGTGCCGAAGTAGAAAGTGTTAAATTTCAAATTGTTACATTATTTGAAAATAGGACAGTAGACAATCAACTGAATATTTTGAAAAAAATCTTTGCACTTTCTCTATCGTCAATTTACCCTAATTTAACAATAGCTTTAAGAATGTTTGTTACTATGCCCATTACATCAGCAAGCTGTGAAAGGAGCTTCAGCAAAATGAAGTTGATTAAAAATTACTTATTACAGTCGGCTATGGGCAAGACAGATTTTGCAACATGATAATAATTCAATTGAGAATGAATTAGCAAAATCCATTAACTTTGATAAGATTATTGATGGGTTTGCTTCTAGAAAGGCCCGTAAAATTAAATTGAAATAAAGTATGGGTATATTTTATATTTAAATTATTTTTATTTTTGTTATTTAATTTTCTATTACAATTAACATGTAGGTATACGAGAAAGTTACTAATGAGCGTTACTATATCTATATACAAGGGGGCGTTTTTATATACGCAGACTGGCGGGTTGCTGAGGGGCGGGGCTTGGTAAACCAATCGTAACGTCTGATGTCTTATTACTATAAATACCGAACTGGATTATTATTGAATTAGTGGTATTTGAGTTATTGTCATTTAGACAAGTTAGAATGTGAAGAGATTTTCAATATGAGTAAAGTAAAACATCGTGCCGATATAAAGTTCTTGACAAAACAAGGTGACCACCACCACAGGTTGACCCATCGAGGTGACTACGCCAGAATTTGTGGAAGAAGTTGAAAACTTAATAGTGGAAAATGCCCGTTTGAAAAAGAAACAATCTGTAGAAATAGTTGGAGTATCAGATACAACCATTTTTAAAGTTCTGCACGCTCATCTCGGTATGACAAAGGTCTGTGCAAGATGGGTCCCGAGAATGCTAACGCCACCAATTTGTATGCCAATGCAGTGGCATAAAAAACGTACACCCCCGCCAAAGAAGTTTAAAGTGCAACAGTCAGCTGGAAAGCTCATGGCGACCATATTTTGGGACACTGAAGGAATTCTGCTCATCGACTACAAAGAAAAGGGTGTCTCTATAATGGGAGAACATTATGCCACACTTTTAGAATGATTGAGGGACTTCTTCAAAGAAAAGAGATGACGAAAACTTGCCAAAGGTGTGCTGCTTTTGCGCGGTAATGCACCCGTTCATTGAAGTGGAGTAGCACAAGCTGCCCTGCACGAGGCAGGATTCCAGTGTGTAAGTGCAACTATACTTTACAAAGAACCCACACCTACTCTCAGCAATATAAAAAAAACCAACTGGAAAACATTTGAATCACATATTAATGAAAATCTTAACATGAACCTGGCATTAAAAATAAACGAAGACTTAGAATATGCAACTAACCACCTAATAACAACTATTCAGGAAGCCGATTGGAAATCAACACCTCAGTCCTACAACATCAATACACCTAACATCCCAACTGAAATAATGGAAATAGTAAGGGAAAAAAGATGAGCAAGGGCAGCCTGGCAGCATAGTCGCAACATTGCGGACAAAACTATATTTAACCAACTGAATAACAAACTAAGAAGACTTCAACTAATTCGCAATGAAACTTTTCAACTCTATACAACCACACTCTTTGTACAAGATCAGTCAATATGGAGGGCAATTAGAGGGATCAAACGCCCCAAAGAGCACATACAATGACTACAAGATGCAACAGGATTATGGGCGACAACTGATAAAGAAAAGGCTGAAGCCTTTGCGCTGCACCTTCAAACTACCTTTGAACCTAATTCTAATGAACCAGATCAGGAGGTTGAACATTATCTAGAAACTCCATTGCAATTATCACCCCAAATAAAGAGTTTTGAATTGAAACCCAAATAAAATTACTTCCTAACAAAAAATCTCCAGGACATGACCATATAACAGGAATTATATTAAAGCACTTACCTTAGAAAGGACTTCGTTATCTCCAAATGCTGTTCAATATACTATGTCTCGCATGCTGGCCATCATTACTGAAATTTTCCCAAATTATCTTAATCCTTAAACCGGATAAACCTCCCACCCAAATAAAATCCTACCAACCTATTAGTTTACTTCCGATAATCTCTAAGCTGCTTGAAAAATTAATATTAAAACGCATTAATGAAAGTGAACTTCAAAAAGAATGGCTACCAGATCACCAGTTTGGATTCCGATCCCAGCATTCAACCATCCAACAATGCCATTGATTAACACACATAATACAAGGTGCACTTGAAGACAAAACTTACTGTTGTGCCGTGTTCTTAGATGTGAGTTGTGCATTTGATAAGGTTTGGCACAGAGTTTTATTGTACAAAATAAAAAAACTACTTCCATACCATTACTACCTGCTGTTGCGCTCCTACCTGGACAAACGATTCTTTCAAACCAAACTCGGTAACGACACCTCCCAGATATATAGAATTAATGCAGGTGTCCCTCAGGGTAGTGTACTCAGGCCCCTATTGTACCTGTTATATACAAGTGACCTTCCTATCACAGAGCAAACAAGTACAGGGACGTTTGCTGATGACACAGCAATCCTGTCGTGTAATGAAGACGCGACACAGCAACCGAAATACTCCAAGAACAGTTAGACAAGATCAAAATGTGGCTAAACAAATGGATGTCCAAGTCACATTTACAATGAAACACTCAACGTGTCTGCAAGTCTACCTAAACAATACACCGATCCCGCAGGTGGACGAAGTCAGATATCTAGGCCTGTACCTCGATAAACACTTGCCCCATTAGCTCGCCCATTAGTAGCCGATTCTATAAAAACAAAAGCTGAAAAACATCATTACACTGTTGAAAATCACCCGAATATAACAGTCAACGTCCTAGGAACCGAAAACCAGAAGATTAAGGAAAAAGTGGCCAATAGACTTAATGAGCTAAAGTGGGAGATTTACCAGTGGGTGCTTTCTCCTCATGACTTTTATTAAATAATTTAATCACATAAAATTAGCTCATGAATTACCGTATTATTTTGATTGCTAATAAAATGAGTAAAAAAAAGTGTGTTAAAATGAGGAGAAAGTATAAGGTTTTTAGGTGTCCAACGGGGCCGTTTAAAAAGAACATTTGCCGAAAAGGGGAGGGGGGTTCATTGAAAACAAACGGTAATGAACGGCAGGGAGGGAAGGGTTAAAATAATGCGAATGTTCGTTTTGGTCTTGATGATTTAAAAATCTTAAACAAAAATATAAACAAATGAACAAAAAATGTGTTAAAATTTTCATTTACTCATCATTTGAGGGGATATGAATCGCGAACGTTCGAGGTAGGGGATTTAAGGTGTCCCCAAACCAATAACTGATGGTGCTTGTAAAAATCAATAAAGCATTTTATAGATCAAAATCATTCTGTGTTTATAGGTTATTCATGCTGTGCCATTTCAGGTTTTACGAGATCATTAGCCTTCCATACAACCAGTTTAAAGTTCTGTGTAAAGCTTATCAAATCGCATAATTAAACGTAAATAGGCCAACAGTGAAACGCATCCAGGAACAAATTGAATGGTTTACCAAAGGAGTAAATTATATATAATAATTTTTAATATATTTATAAACCAGCCGATTGTTTACTACTAGAATGTGCTAGGCAAAACACGTACTAGAATTTTGAATATCAGTGAAGGCAGTTCATGTAATTCTCTAATAAGTTTAGCATAGAATGTGCCACATGGTATATCAAATAATACCTAAAATCATGGTCACCAAAATATCCGTAGCATACAATCCGGTATCAGGATTATGGAATGTATCACAAAAAGTTGTGTATATAACAAAAAGTAAAGCACATTGACTGATAGTGTTTAAAGGTAAATTATGGCCCCTGAATTCCGTAAATCTTCTGAGACATTGTCCAAGGAGTAAAGGAAAGAGAACGGTTAAAGAAAGTTGAATTACTGTACCTAATAAAGGAACAATAGTAGTAAAACCCAACTAAAAAATAATATAAAATTAATAAACAACAATTTTGAATGTTATAAAACAAAGCTAACATTAAAAAGTAACAATAATGGTGTTAAAACAATTCCAAGGAAACTCCCCACAACTGAATTAAAAATGGCTGCAGTTTCATTTCCCTGTGCAGCCTTTGTTAAAATAACAGCACTTGAAACAGGTGGTGGCATACAAGCAACAGTTATTAAGCTAAAAATCCTGTTTTAGTACATAAATGTTATTTCTTAACATGAAACTTTACCCTTTGATTATCCATGCATCCACACCTAATATGTGTAAAGCCACAATGAGCAATTGTATAAATATTGGTATAAATATAAATGTAAATCCTTGTATAAATAAATGTAATCTATGCTGTCGAAGTGTATAATAAATACTGTCAGTTTTTAGTGATAGACCACTTATAAAAAATATTATAGAAACTGCACCATATTTTACTGTATATTCAGGTCGTAAAGGTCCTAAAAAACAGATAAGTTGTATGAAAATTACTATATTTAAATAAGAAATACTTGGTAGAATTATTTACCATCTTTGACTCCCAAAGAAGGGAATAAGCTAGCTAGAAATATGCAATTAAATATACCAACAAGCAGCCAGTGCTTTTTTAAATATTCTACTATATCTGGTTTTGATTTCATGGTATATGTGAGTTAATGCAGTCTTTTTGGTTTCCCTGCTTGGTATTATGGGCATGCTACAAAAAAAACAATAGTTACTCAAAATTATTTACACAAGTTATGAATTACTCTTCTGCTTCATACAAATTAAAAAAACTTTACCTGCTTGTTAATAATGTGCTACATTTGAAATTGTTTTGTATTGTTTTAAAATCGATTAACCCTGTTCTAAATTAATAATATATAATAATGCTATTGATAATATTGAGATTGTTGTAAACATAACCTAAAAAAATTAGATACATCAATATTATTTGTAATTTTTACTTGACATTATTTTGTTTGATTAAAAATAGAGCCATCTATCTGTACAGTTTTAATGTAAACCTTGGTGTAAGTAGCACGGTCTCCTCGAGTTGAAAGTTTGAGCATTGGATCTATTTCATTAGCAAAGCATCTATTACTCTATTTCTGTTACAATAAATTCTAAATCTATTACATTTTTATTAATTCTTATTTTCTCTCTTTTCCTACTTATTTATTCTTTATTAAAACGTTTCAAAGCAAAATATATTAGGCGACTGTAGATTAATACCATAAAAAAGAGATTCGGCAAATTTCACCAATGCACGCGTCACCATATTTACTAGAAATAGAGAAATTAAATACGGAACGGCGTTTGTTAAAAAACACTGAGAAATCTTGATCTTTTAGCATTTTGATTCATGTTGTTTATACATAGCTTTTGATTTTTTCTATTATTTTATGGATTCATCTCTATCATTTTCTATTATTATATTGCATGCTATGCTATGTAATAATACATATAATAATTTGTTTTCTATAAGAAGTTATTAATATACTAACTATATTTTTTAGATTTTTAATATAATTTATTTTATTTACTTTTTATTTTACTTTTTTTAATAAATAAATTAAATAAAAAATTATTCTGACAATTTCCTCTTAGACCAGTAAAATTAGACCCAATTGGGACCGTTGGTGGAAATAAATGTTGGAAAGCGGGAGATCGCTTAATTTGACGTCAAATATAAGTATCCTAGGTTTGCACGGTCCCTCGACGCGAGCTTACCTGAGGGCATCAAAAGAACCACGAAATCTTCAGACTTTTTTTAGTTTTTCGCTTATAACTTCAAAGCGTTGCTTTCCAACGCTTGGTCGAAATCGACGGTCGAAAAACGACAATTTTACAAATTTTCGATTTTCCGCCAGACCGGACACCCAGAGGCTTTCCGTATAAAAAAACCCGTTGGACTCATTCTGATTGTTAATATAAGTCGAGAAATACCTAAGCTTTAATATTGTAGACGTTGCCGGATTAAACTAATGGCCATTTCTAGTGCCCTAAACTACTTGTCAAAATCGTGGAGACTTACCAGAGTGGTATTTATATCAAAGCCTGGTCGGGCCCACTATTTACAGGCAAAGAGCTACAGACCAATTAGTGTTATGTCCTATTTGCTTAAGACGTTGGAAGTTTATTAGTAGTTTAGGGCCAAGCTGGCCCCTAAGTACCATGCAGATCTTTATCATAAGAAGTTCCGAACCCTTCTGTAGCATGGCAGGAATGATTCCGTCCGGTCCCGAAGATTTATAGGCTTCAAATGAGTTTATAGCCCATTTGATTTTGTTGAAGGTTACCACTCTGCTTGCAGTCTGCCAGTCTCCCCTGGTTGCTGTGTTACCAGGATTAAGGGATATCTGGTTTCTCCAATCTGAGGGCGACTGTTGTATAATTTCAGATCCAGGAAAGTGTATCCGAGTGAGTTCGGTAAATGTTTCTTTGCCTGTTTTGGTGTACTCTCCGGATTCAGATTCCAGAGTGCCAATCGTATTGCAGTGAGAGTCTTTTGAGAGAACTTTTCGGAGTCTGGCACATGCTGGAGTAGTTTCAATCTCCTCACAGTACCTTCTCCATGATGTTCTCTTGGCATCTCTCAATGCTTTATTGTATTCGGTTAGAGATCCCCTGTATGTATCCCAGTCCCCTGATATTTTAGCCCTGTTAAACAGTTTTCTTACTTGTCTTCTCATGGTTGCAAGGTTTTCATTCCACCAGGGTACATTCCTGCTGGAGGCCCTTACAACCAAAGGACAGTTTTCATTATATGCTGTTATGACTGCCTCAGTTAACTATAACTCAGTATTAAGGGGTTAATTGAATGTCTTAGAGCCCGTAGAGTCAGTTAATATTTAATTTTAAAATACAAATAATTTGAAAAGTGCAAAACTTCAAATAGGTAGGTGCAGCTATAAAACTTCAAGTAGGTAGGCGCAGCGATAAAACTTAGTAGGTAGGTGCAATGGTATTTAATTACTGTTATTACTATGGAGACAGTGTAAACAAGGGTAGCTATTTTTCTACCGGGCTCTAAAAAGCTTTAGAGCCCTAGAGCTCTAATTTAGCAACTTACGCTCTAAAAACAGGCCACTAAATAGGCCATAATCACCCGACCGGACATAAATTAAATAATATCGAATCATGAAATTATAAACTAATATGTGTTACCATAATCAACTTTTTTAAATTTTAAAATTTTTCTAATTTTTATAAAACTCAGAAAAGCACTCAGAAATTTACTTCTATAGTATAGGTATAGTAACTGAAGCCATTATACGAAAGTGCTAATGTTTTGGTTACTCAGATTTTGCTGCTATTGAACTTGTTGTCCAATACCTCATGAACAAGTGATAATAACAACTAATAATAAGAATTTACGTGCTGCTCAAAAAGATATATACTTTTTTTAAATTGTCTACAGTCTACACTTATTATTTCTAACATTTTTAGCCTCAAATATCTTAATAACATCATATATTATTTTTCCGACAATTTTAATTTGGAATAAAATTGTTATCACTGCCCGACGCCATACAATGTATTAATTTTAAATTAATTTGGCTGCCCCAAAATTTGGCTGCCCGTGTGCCGAGCAAACCTTCGCACACCGGTGGGTACGCCCCTGGTGATGGGGAATGACAAAGAAATGGGCATTAGTTTAATCCGGCAACCTCTACAATATTAAAGCTTAATATTTCTCGACTTATATTAACAATCAGAATGAGTCCAACGGGTTTTTTTTATACGGAAAGCCTTTAGGTGTCCGGTCTGGCGAAAAATCGAAAATTTGTAAAATTGTCGTTTTTCGACCGTCGATTTCGACCAAGCGTTGGAAAGCAACGCTTTGAAGTTATAAGCGAAAAACTAAGAAAGGTCTGAAGATTTCGTGGTTCTTTTGATGCCCTCAGGTAAGCTCGCGTCGAGGGACCGTGCAAACTTAGGATACTTATATTTGACGTCAAATGAAGCGATCTCCCGCTTTCCAACATTTATTTCCACCAACGGTCCCAATTGGGTCTAATTTTACTGGTCTAAGAGGAAATTGTCAGAATAATTTTTTATTTAATTTATTTATTAAAAAAAGTAAAATAAAAAGTAAATAAAATAAATTATATTAAAAATCTAAAAAATATAGTTAGTATATTAATAACTTTTTATAGAAAACAAATTATTATATGAGTAGCTAATGCGACACCTGGCCAGCCTGCGCCATAAATGAAGCGTAAACCTGGGTAGCCTGCGCCATAAATGAAGCGTAAACCTGGGTAGCCTGCGCCATAAATGAAGCGTAAACCTGGGCAGCCTGCGCCATAAATGAAGCGTAAAATGATTAGCGGTTACATGATTAAAGGTGATGATTGAGGTGAGAATTTTAGCGGTTACCTATGAAATGATTAGCGGTTACATGAGCAAAGGTGATGATTAGCAAAGGTGTAGATTAGCAAAGGTAATAATTAAAAAAAATTTGATATGGTTAGAAGGGGTGAGGTAGCATGTGATCTAATTAAATTTTGAAATAATTAGAAGGGGTGAGGTAGCATGTGATCTAATTAAATTGATATGGTTTACCTATGACATGATTAGAAGGGATAAGGTAATATGTGATCTAATTAAAGAATTTGATATGATTATAAGGGGTTAGGTAACATGTGATCTGAATAAAGGTACGGCTTTGATAGGGTGATCTGCTTAAAGGTGTAGATTAGCAAAGGTAATAATTAAAAAATTTGATATGGTTAGAAGGGGTGAGGTAGCATGTGATCTAATTAAATTTTTGAAATAATTAGAAGGGTTGAGGTAGCATGTGATCTAATTAAATTGATAGGGTTTACCTATGACATGATTAGAAGGGATAAGGTAATATGTGATCTAATTAAAGAATTTGATATGATTATAAGGGGTTAGGTAACATGTGATCTGAATAAAGGTACGGCTTTGATAGGGTGATCTGCTTAAAGGTGTTGATGCAAAGGTAATAATTAAAAAATTTGATATGGTTAGAAGGGGTGAAGTAGCATGTGATCTAATTAAATTGATATGGTTTACCTATGACATGATTAGAAGGGATAAGGTAATATGTGATCTAATTAAAGAATTTGATATGATTATAAGGGGTTAGGTAACATATGATCTGAATAAAGGTACGGCTTTGATAGGGTGATCTGCTTAAAGGTGTTGATTTGAAAGGGTGATCTGAATAAAGGTAGGGATTTGATAGGATGATCTGTTTAAAGGTACGGCTTTGATAGGGTGATCTGCTTAAAGGTGTTGATTTGAGATAGCTTACGATATGATTAAAGGTTATGATTACAAAGGTGATAATTGAGTAGCGGATACCTAAGATATGATAAAAGGTGTGAGGTGAGAATTGATTAGAGATAGCTTGCGATATGATTAAAGGTTATGATTAGCAAAGGTGAAAATTAAAGGATTTGAAATAATTAGAAGGGATGAGGTAATCTGTGATCTAATTAAATTGATATGGTTCGTTGGTGATAGGATTAAAGGATAAGGATTTGATATGATTAGCGGATACCTATGAACTGATTAGAAAGGGAGATCTAATTAAAGATAAGGATTTGATATGATTAGTGGTTACCTACGATATGATAAAAGGTGTGAGGTGAGAATTGGTTAGAGATAGCTTACGATATGATTAAAGGTTATGATTAAAAGGTTATAATTGAGTAGCTGATACCTATGATCTGCTTAAAGGTGTTAATTTGAAAGGGTGATCTGAATAAAGGTATGGCTTTGATAGGGTGATCTGTTTAAAGGTAAGGATTTGATAGGGTGATCTGCTTAAAAAGGTATTGGTTTGAAATGACTAGGTGAGAATTAGCGATCACTTGTGAAATGATTAGCGGTTACATGATTAAAGGTAATGATTAAAGGATTTGAAATGATTAGTAAGGGTGAGGTAATCTGTGTTATAATTAATTTGATATGATTTGCGGATACCTGCGACCTGATTAGAAAGGGTGATCTGTTCTGCTTAAAGGTGTTGATTTGAAAGGGTGATCTGAATAAAAGTAGGGATTTGATAGGATGATCTGTTTAAAGGTAAGGATTTGATAGGGTGATCTGCTTAAAAAGGTATTGATTTGAAATGATTAGGTGAGAATTAGCGGTCACTTGTGAAATGATTAGCGGTTACATGATTAAAGGTGATGATTATAAAGTAAAGACAAATTAGTTAGTTAAAAGAGTTATCGTTTTATATCTTATACGTTTTATTATTTATAATTCCGATATTACAAAATCAAAAATCTAAGTTTACGAATATTAATACCAATTATACATGAATAAACTTTATGAAGGTAACACACACTCACAATCTAATCCTAAACGAATGTTCGTCTTTTCTATTTCATGGTAAAGTTTAGCAAACGCTCTTTCCACTTGTTTCTCATTGATACCTTTATGGATGTGAACTGGTACCGTTGTATATCGTCGAGGATCTAGTAAGATTTCACCTCCAGATAATATTAACTCATATTCATAGCATACAAGTGCTGATATCGAAAATAGATCGGTTGTATCGTTATCTAAGATTGGAATACCGGAGACGGAAGACCGGAATTGTCGTTGTAATTCTTGTTTATTCATACATAATCCTGTATCTTCGAATATGTAATCATCACTGTCTAGCGAGGACACTGAAGTGGTGCGGGATAACGGTATACTTTCGTCTTGAACACGACAAACAAGTTACAATTTTAACGGGTCGGTTTCTATTCAGAGGCTGAAACAATCGAAATAGTTATAGAAAAAGGTTAACCTTTCAAGTTTTAATTTAGAAAATAACTGAGCTAAAGACGATGTAAGAATATACAATACTAATAAATAGGAACTACATTAGCATAAAAGGTTAACATACAGTCGATCAATTTAAAAACTTATGATAATATAATCGAAAACTCACCTATTGATCTTGAAGTTGTAAAACACAGTCGTCTTACAGTATTGAAGAATTGCTGGATTTCATGAAACTGATTAAAAATGAGGCTTATATATGTACGTATATGTACGTATATCTATTTGCTGACTTTCAGATATTCTCACACATTTCTTAATAGTACTGCATACATCTGTTTGATAAAAATAACATTTCTCTGATTAGAAATATAGTAAACACTAATTGATAATTTATCGAAACTATTTGCGTTTCACAGGCTTGAAATAAAAATCTGTTAAAATGTGTTTATTGTATTGTATTGTAATTACTGAAGATTATAGGGGAGCATGTGAATTGAGTATTATTTATATAGTTTACGTAAAAAAGAACGAATTTAATAAATGTACCTGAGCAATTATAATTAGAAATATTATATAGTATCATTATGACTAAAATTAAATTAATTGTATCCACGATTTCTATTAAATACAATAAGATTTATATTGCTGTAGAAATAAATAAATAATTGATAGCATTATTCGCTAATATTTAAACACTTCGAATTATTATCGATATCAATTTCCTATTAATTAATATAATCAGTAATTTGTTTACAACAAGTAAAGACAGATTATTTTGTTATATTAAATTAGACAAAATTCCTCATTCTGCTATCAAATCCTTTAATCAGTTCAGCAGATAGTGGTAGACAGGTAATCAGTAATTAGGTCACAGGTAACCGCTAATCAATTCTTATTTTTAATCATACCGTTATACGAGTTCAGCCGATCGCTATTCCTGTTTGCAATTTCGTTAAGCAAGGCATTCAATCAAAATGTATCGTTGAACTATTATAATCGGATGTAATGAGAAACAAACTGATTATCGAAGTATAATTTCTCTTCCATTACATACAAGGCAATAAATTGTGTACATCTTTGTCTGTAAAGATATAAAATCAATACAATTTGCAATAATTCGATTGACTGTTTTTCATAAAATATTATAATATTTCTAATTATAAACTTATATTAACAATCAAATCCCTTTCGATATCTACCCTTGTCTAGAGAACAATCTTTATTAATAACTAAAAAGTCATATGGTTCGTTCCAACACATGAAACAAATATTATGTTTAAATTCAAGTTTAATGTTTAAATGTTTAAGTCCATCATAGCTTGCATCTCCTAAAATATGAGCGTTATACACATGTTTTAATCTTGTTTATTGTTTCCAGCCTTATTTTGTGGAACTCCATAATCATGAAATAAATAAAGATTATTAAAAGTTTCACAGTTTTATTAAAATATACCTGACAATATTGTTTCGACAGCTATGCTGTCATTTTAAATTCAATTCATCTTGCTTAAAGAGAATAAGTAAGTTAGCGTTATCCCTAATCAGATGTTTGGGAATTTTCGTATATGTTTGACCTAAATAAAATGAATCAACACCGTTTATGTCTACTCATGCTATAATATTGTCTATTTTTCTTGTTTTTCAGAAATTATATCATCAAAAATGAATACTGAATCAGGTTTCACATCATTAGGGGTGATTGCATCATCGTTTTCGCCATATTTAGGTTGAAATAAAGACTTGGCGTATAAGTAGATATTTTCAAATTTTAATCCGAAAAATTTGATATGGTTAGAAGGGTGAGGTAGCATGTGATCTAATTAAATTGATATGGTTTACGGCTACCTATGACATGATTAGAAGGGATAAGGTAATATGTGATCTAATTAAAAAATTTGATATGATTATAAGGGGTTAGGTAACATGTGATCTGAATAAAGGTACGGCTTGATAGGGTGATCTGCTTAAAGGTGTTGATTTGAAAGGGTGATCTGAATAAAGGTAGGGATTTGATAGGATGATCTGATTAAAGGTAAGGATTTGATAGGGTGATCTGCTTAAAAAGGTATTGATTTGAAATGATTAGGTGAGAATTAGCGGTCACTTGTGAAATGATTAGCGATTACATGATTAAAGGTGATGATTAAAGGATTTGAAATGATTAGAAAGGGTGAGGTAATCTGTGTTATGATTAATTTGAAATGATGTGCGGATACTTGTGACCTGATTAGAAAGGGTGATCTGTTCTGCTTAAAGGTGTTGATTTGAAAGGGTCATCTGAATAAAAGTAGGGATTTGAAAAGGTTAACCTTTTAAGTTTCAATTTAGAAAATAACTGAGCTAAAGACGATGTAAGAACAATACTAATAAATAGGAACTACATTAGCATAAAAGGTTAACATACAGTCGATCAATTTAAAAACTTATGATAATATAATCGAAAACTCACCTATTGATCTTGAAGTTGTAAAACACAGTCGTCTTACAGTATTGAAGAATTGCTGAATTTCATGAAACTGATTAAAAATGAGTCTTATAAATGTACGTATATCTATTTGCTGACTTAGATATTCTCACACATTCCTTAATAGTACTGCATACATCTGATTGATAAAAATAACATTTCTCTGATTAGAAATATAGTAAACACTAATTATAATTTATCGAAACTATTTGCGTTTCACAGGCTTGAAATAAAAATCTGTTAAAATGTGTTTATTGTATTGTAATTAGTCGAATTATTATCGATATCAATTTCCTATTAATTAATATAATCAGTAATTTGTTTACAATAAGTGTGAGAATATTAAGGCAGATTTAGTATAAAAAAGACGAGACAGGAAATACATCAGTTCATCACCAAGAATCATTAAAGCAACATCTCAAAGTTCAGTGAAGCACCATAATAAGTAAGTATGATTTCAAATATATGTAAGATTTCTAATATATGTTTTAATATTTTCTATTTCGATTTTCAGTATGTCATTATCATCACTGAATGAGATCGACGATGAATTCATATTCAACAATGTTGAATATAGTCTAGATGAGTTAGAATTACATCAGCAATTTCGGCGTTGTATCTTAGATGTAGGCGACACACCGATTTCAATAGCAGCGCTTCTATGCTATGAGCAGGAACTATTACTACCTTATGGGGAAGTGTTATTAGATTCAATACAATACACAACGGCATCAGTTCAAATACAGAAAAGTGACAGCAAAGAACATGTGAGCAGGGCGTATAATCAACTTTTACAAGAAATTGAAATGATAAATAGACGTTTAGGGGTGATTGTATCACATTTGTAAAATTTATTCATGTATAAGATAGAATTATTTTTTACGCTAAAGCAATTTTACTAAACATTTACCAGTACTATTATAAATTAAGATTAAATGTAATTATCTTTTTTATTATTAAAAATATTAATCTATAATTCATGAAGTAATGTTCAAATTACTAAAGATACAACTCAACAGAGTCATCCAGTCCAGTAGTGAAAATTACAGGCGATAAACAATCCATCACCTACCTACCTGAAGAGTTTGGGGGATTCATCACACACACACAAACGGTAGATATCTAAATATTTCGTGAAGCCTCAAGATTCAGAGCCTGCATACTTTAACGGGTGCGAGATCCTATGAAGAGTGTGAGATCCTATTCACGACATTCAATTCAGTGCCAGTAATCAAAATTACTAAAGGCTAGAGAAGCATCACCTTAGAATGATGATTAGCAAAGGTGTAGATTAGCAAAGGTGATAATTAAAGGATTTAATATGATTAGAAGGGGTGAGGTACCCTGTGATCTAATTAAATTGATATGGTTTACGATGGTAACTGTCAGCAGTTTAAAAGAATAGATAGTATATATAACTATATCTAATTATTTTGTATGGATATAAAAAGCCTCGGATCGACTGATGTTATGGTCCTCATGTAGTAATAATATCTGTATATAGTTTTCAAAATAATTTTTTCTTTATATAGTTTAATAATGTTTGTATATTTTTCACCATGTATTTCGTTAATCTCTCGCACTAACCCTATATTAGGGTATGAACCCTATAGAGGTCGAATACAGGCGTATATATTCTGTATATTACCTCTTAGTTAACATAGTATTTTATAAAATAATTAGATATAGTTATATAAGAAAGGTGTGAAGTGAGAATTGGTTAGAGGGAGCATGTGATAGCATTTTAAACGAATTGAGTATTATTTATATAGTTTACATAGAAAAGAACGAATTTTATAAATGTACCTGAGCAATTATAATTAGAAAATATTATATAGTATCATTATGCCTAAAATTAAATTAAATGTACCCACGATTTCTATTAAATACAATAAGATTATATTGCTGTAGAAATAAATAGTTTGATTGCATTACCAGCTAATATTTAAACACGTCGAATTATGTCTATATCAATTTCCTATCAATTAATATATATTCAGTAATTTGTTTATAACAAGCGTGAGAATATTTAATACACTCTAATCATTTGTGTATAATATTTTCTAATTATAATTGCTCAGGTACATTTATGAAATTCGTTCTTTTCTATGTAAACTATATAAATAATACTCAATTCGTTTAAAATGCTATCACATGCTCCCTCTAACCAATTCTCACTTCACACCTTTCTTATATAACTATATCTAATTATTTTATAAAATACTATGTTAACTAAGAGGTAATATACAGAATATATACGCCTGTATTCGACCTCTATAGGGTTCATACCCTAATATAGGGTTAGTGCGAGAGATTAACGAAATACATGGTGAAAAATATACAAACATTATTAAACTATATAAAGAAAAAATTATTTTGAAAACTATATACAGATATTATTACTACATGAGGACCATAACATCAGTCGATCCGAGGCTTTTTATATCCATACAAAATAATTAGATATAGTTATATATACTATCTATTCTTTTAAACTGCTGACAGTTACCATCGTAAACCATATCAATTTAATTAGATCACAGGGTACCTCACCCCTTCTAATCATATTAAATCCTTTAATTATCACCTTTGCTAATCTACACCTTTGCTAATCATCATTCTAAGGTGATGCTTCTCTAGCCTTTAGTAATTTTGATTACTGGCACTGAATTGAATGTCGTGAATAGGATCTCACACTCTTCATAGGATCTCGCACCCGTTAAAGTATGCAGGCTCTGAATCTTGAGGCTTCACGAAATATTTAGATATCTACCGTTTGTGTGTGTGTGATGAATCCCCCAAACTCTTCAGGTAGGTAGGTGATGGATTGTTTATCGCCTGTAATTTTCACTACTGGACTGGATGACTCTGTTGAGTTGTATCTTTAGTAATTTGAAAATTACTTCATGAATTATAGATTAATATTTTTAATAATAAAAAAGATAATTACATTTAATCTTAATTTATAATAGTACTGGTAAATGTTTAGTAAAATTGCTTTAGCGTAAAAAATAATTCTATCTTATACATGAATAAATTTTACAAATGTGATACAATTCACCCCTAAACGTCTATTTATCATTTCAATTTCTTGTAAAAGTTGATTATACGCCCTGCTCACATGTTCTTTGCTGTCACTTTTCTGTATTTGAACTGATGCCGTTGTGTATTGTATTGAATCTAATAACACTTCCCCATAAGGTAGTAATAGTTCCTGCTCATAGCATAGAAGCGCTGCTATTGAAATCGGTGTGTCGCCTACATCTAAGATACAACGCCGAAATTGCTGATGTAATTCTAACTCATCTAGACTATATTCAACATTGTTGAATATGAATTCATCGTCGATCTCATTCAGTGATGATAATGACATACTGAAAATCGAAATAGAAAATATTAAAACATATATTAGAAATCTTACATATATTTGAAATCATACTTACTTATTATGGTGCTTCACTGAACTTTGAGATGTTGCTTTAATGATTCTTGGTGATGAACTGATGTATTTCCTGTCTCGTCTTTTTTATACTAAATCTGCCTTAATATTCTCACACTTATTGTAAACAAATTACTGATTATATTAATTAATAGGAAATTGATATCGATAATAATTCGACTAATTACAATACAATAAACACATTTTAACAGATTTTTATTTCAAGCCTGTGAAACGCAAATAGTTTCGATAAATTATAATTAGTGTTTACTATATTTCTAATCAGAGAAATGTTATTTTTATCAATCAGATGTATGCAGTACTATTAAGGAATGTGTGAGAATATCTAAGTCAGCAAATAGATATACGTACATTTATAAGACTCATTTTTAATCAGTTTCATGAAATTGAGCAATTCTTCAATACTGTAAGACGACTGTGTTTTACAACTTCAAGATCAATAGGTGAGTTTTCGATTATATTATCATAAGTTTTTAAATTGATCGACTGTATGTTAACCTTTTATGCTAATGTAGTTCCTATTTATTAGTATTGTATATTCTTACATCGTCTTTAGCTCAGTTATTTTCTAAATTGAAACTTAAAAGGTTAACCTTTTTCTATAACTATTTCGATTGTTTCAGCCTCTGAATAGAAACTGACCCGTTAAAATTGTAACTTGTTTGTCGTGTTCAAGACGAAAGTATGCCGTTATCCCGCACCACTTCAGTGTCCTCGCTAGACAGTGATGATTACATATTCGAAGATACAGGATTATGTATGAATAAACAAGAATTACAACGACAATTCCGGTCTTCCGTCTCCGGTATTCCAATCTTAGATAACGATACAACCGATCTATTTTCGATATCAGCACTTGTATGCTATGAATATGAGTTAATATTATCTGGAGGTGAAATCTTACTAGATCCTCGACGATATACAACGGTACCAGTTCACATCCATAAAGGTATCAATGAGAAACAAGTGGAAAGAGCGTTTGCTAAACTTTACCATGAAATAGAAAAGACGAACATTCGTTTAGGATTAGATTGTGAGTGTGTGTTACCTTCATAAAGTTTATTCATGTATAATTGGTATTAATATTGGTAAACTTAGATTTTTGATTTTGTAATATCGGAATTATAAATAATAAAACGTATAAGATATAAAACGATAACTCTTTTAACTAACTAATTTGTCTTTACTTTATAATCATCACCTTTAATCATGTAACCGCTAATCATTTCACAAGTGACCGCTAATTCTCACCTAATCATATCAAATCAATACCTTTTTAAGCAGATCACCCTATCAAATCCTTACCTTTAAACAGATCATCCTATCAAATCCCTACTTTTATTCAGATCACCCTTTCAAATCAACACCTTTAAGCAGAACAGATCACCCTTTCTAATCAGGTCGCAGGTATCCGCAAATCATATCAAATTAATTATAACACAGATTACCTCACCCTTACTAATCATTTCAAATCCTTTAATCATTACCTTTAATCATGTAACCGCTAATCATTTTACAAGTGATCGCTAATTCTCACCTAGTCATTTCAAACCAATACCTTTTTAAGCAGATCACCCTATCAAATCCTTACCTTTAAACAGATCACCCTATCAAAGCCATACCTTTATTCAGATCACCCTTTCAAATTAACACCTTTAAGCAGATCATAGGTATCAGCTACTCAATTATAACCTTTTAATCATAACCTTTAATCATATCGTAAGCTATCTCTAACCAATTCTCACCTCACACCTTTTATCATATCGTAGGTAACCACTAATCATATCAAATCCTTATCTTTAATTAGATCTCCCTTTCTAACCAGTTCATAGGTATCCGCTAATCATATCAAATCCTTATCCTTTAATCCTATCACCAACGAACCATATCAATTTAATTAGATCACAGATTACCTCATCCCTTCTAATTATTTCAAATCCTTTAATTTTCACCTTTGCTAATCATAACCTTTAATCATATCGCAAGCTATCTCTAATCAATTCTCACCTCACACCTTTTATCATATCTTAGGTATCCGCTACTCAATTATCACCTTTGTAATCATAACCTTTAATCATATCGTAAGCTATCTCAAATCAACACCTTTAAGCAGATCACCCTATCAAAGCCGTACCTTTAAACAGATCATCCTATCAAATCGCTACCTTTATTCAGATCACCCTTTCAAATCTACATCTTTAAGCAGATCACCCTATCAAAGCCGTACCTTTATTCAGATCATATGTTACCTAACCCCTTATAATCATATCAAATTCTTTAATTAGATCACATATTACCTTATCTCTTCTAATCATGTCATAGGTAAACCATATCAATTTAATTAGATCACATGCTACCTCACCCCTTCTAACCATATCAAATTTTTTAATTATTACCTTTGCATCAACACCTTTAAGCAGATCACCCTATCAAAGCCGTACCTTTATTCAGATCACATGTTACCTAACCCCTTATAATCATATCAAATTCTTTAATTAGATCACATATTACCTTATCCCTTCTAATCATGTCATAGGTAAACCCTATCAATTTAATTAGATCACATGCTACCTCAACCCTTCTAATTATTTCAAAAATTTAATTAGATCACATGCTACCTCACCCCTTCTAACCATATCAAATTTTTTAATTATTACCTTTGCTAATCTACACCTTTAAGCAGATCACCCTATCAAAGCCGTACCTTTATTCAGATCACATGTTACCTAACCCCTTATAATCATATCAAATTCTTTAATTAGATCACATATTACCTTATCCCTTCTAATCATGTCATAGGTAAACCATATCAATTTAATTAGATCACATGCTACCTCACCCCTTCTAATTATTTCAAAATTTAATTAGATCACATGCTACCTCACCCCTTCTAACCATATCAAATTTTTTTTAATTATTACCTTTGCTAATCTACACCTCTGCTAATCATCACCTTTGCTAATCATCACCTTTGCTCATGTAACCGCTAATCATTTCATAGGTAACCGCTAAAATTCTCACCTCAATCATCACCTTTAATCATGTAACCGCTAATCATTTTACGCTTCATTTATGGCGCAGGCTGCCCAGGTTTACGCTTCATTTATGGCGCAGGCTACCCAGGTTTACGCTTCATTTATGGTGCAGGCTACCCAGGTTTACGCTTCATTTATGGCGCAGGCTGGCCAGGTGTCGCATTACCTACTTATATGTATTATTACATAGCATAGCATGCAATATAATAATAGAAAATGATAGAGATGAATCCATAAAATAATAGAAAAAATCAAAAGCTATGTATAAACAACATGAATCAAAATGCTAAAAGATCAAGATTTCTCGGTGTTTTTTAACAAACGCCGTTCCGTATTTAATTTCTCGATTTCTAGTAAATATGGTGACATATGCATTGGTGGAATTTGCCGAATTTCTTTTTTATGGTATTAATCTACAGTCGCCTAATATATTTTGCTTTGAAACGTTTTAATAAAGAATAAATAGATTTAGAATTTATTGTAATAGAGAAATAGATCATACTTTATGATCCAAAGTTTAATTATAAATCATAATAATTAATAAGAATATAATTAAATTTAAAGTTAAAATTATGAATTTAAACTCAAAATTACTATGATAAAATAGGGATGTTGTCACTTGTGACTTGCAGGTGAGTGTATTATCAAGAGTAATACCACAAGAAAGGATATAGTTATTGTTGATAAATACTTTATCGTTTCATGTATGTATATACATGTATTTAAATCATTGCGTTTAAATTTCACGAAATAAAATCACATCGAAAATATCACAGTGATATTTAAATGTGATTTTGTTGAGCGATATTTGGAATAATTTGTATGGAAATAGCAAAATATTTAAAAATATACATATCCGCCTCAAGTAGTATTTGGAAAGAATATTTTTAACTCTATAATATATAACGATATTTTAGCACATAACAATTAACTTTATTGAAAAACGTAATAAGAAAATTGACACAATTAAATAATAAAAACGTGACATTATTTGAATATTGTGAACGCTGCTAAATACTTACATACTATTTTAAAAAAATAGAGGTAACAGTCATAATAATCTAACTCTGCGAGCTTTACGTGACGCGAAGTCATTAACGATGGAATCGTAATCAAGTTGTCTTGCAATTGAATGCTCTATTGACAATATGGCTAAACTTGTTAGTCTCTATTGCCCCATAGACGATCTTAAAAACGTTTTTATGAGTTTTAATTTACTGAAACTTATTTCGCAAGAAGCCACAGTCACAGGTAACGTAAGAAATATCTTCAGGGCTATGTCAGTGTTAGGACAAGTCTCTGCCAATGAAAATTCATGAAGCGCCTGTAGCAAATCTAATGATGAAGTGGATTCGGAGTAATCGGAGTTGCAAAAAAGCGTATGCTTTTGAAATTTTATAGTCTCTAATTCACTTACAAATTCTACACCATTTATATCATGTTCATATTTTAGTGCTAAATCTGCGGCATGTTTTCTTAGATTTTCGGTGTCAATGTTCTTTAAACTGTAAATAGATAAAAAACTAAAATCTTTAGGGATATTGTTCAAGTTTTCAAACCTCCACTTAAAATGATTTAATAAAGTGTCTATCACTTGAAACACTTCACTTTTAAAGTTTTCTTTTGGGCTTATATCGTAGCCTGCGTCTGCACTTTCATCCGTATTTTGTCTTTTTACGTGACTTCTCCTTTTCTGTGCAAAATCACCTTCTATGCCTATATTTTCAGCTGATGTAATTGCTCTATCAAACACTGGCTCTAAATCTTCATCACGTATGGTTTGAATTTGTTGGGTCAGTCCCTCTATCATGCTTGCTGCTCTGTCTACAGATATATTTTTTAATTGTAGACATCGATTGACTCTATCTATAACAGTTAAAATTCGAGCCCATATATCTAACATACGTAGAATTTAAAGGTAATATTACTTAATAGACTTTTTGATGTTTCAATCGTTTCTGCATTAAAAGTATCATTAGTCAAAACATTTAAGGCAGTAAGAACTTGTGGGATTTGAGTATGTAAAGCGTTCACTGCCTTAGCTTTAATCATACGTCCAGTAAACTTTTACAGTAAATTTTTATCAGATTTCAGACTCTACTCCTACACGTCGCACATTGGGAAATTTTGCTTCAAAAGCTGACAAAAACTCGAAAAATTAAATAGCTAAACTAAGGGTTTAGAGGTGTCTAATAGATAGCTCAGATATGTGTGCCCATTTTTCCACTTATGAAAGATTTATAAAACATCCGGTTTTATAAATTTGTATAAATAGCAGTTATTAGTGTCTTGTTTGGTGATACCTAGATTTACCTTTTTTCTACGTGATTCATTATTTTGAAAATACTAAAGAGCATGGATGAAAAACGTACAGGTATGTGTATTTAAAATTTTTTATCTATTGTAGATCGTATTACTATTTAGGGACGTATACAAGTTGTTTTCATAACTATTGCAATAATAAAAGTAAATTTGTCGGGTACATATTGTCATGATATTTAATGAGTGATTAGAAAATATAGCCATAACTATTCACAACAATGTTAGTTGAGTTGTATAACTTCCAAGGGAATTGAACTTTTAAGGCAAATTTTAATAAATATAATTTAAATAGGTTTCATCTTCTTAAAGACACACTTTATAACACACTAAATAGAAAAAGAATAAATTTTAACTTGAACTTTTCCTTAACCTTGGTAAATTTTCTTGGTCAACTGACGATTATATATCGTTACATGATTTTTGTAGATAAATAAGTATTAAAACAATTTCAAGGTTTGTCTTGGCCTGAAACAAACAAGGTGCATGTTAGTGAAGATGTATGCAAAGATTTAGTACCTTGCCTGCAAGTCTAACTTGTAAAATAATACAAAAATTAGATAAAGACCTTAACGATATAGGTAATAATCTTGGTTTCATAATAATTTTGTTATTTCTCGATATTAAAAAGTCTGTGGGCTTATACATTTCATTATAATGTTGTCAAGTAGTTTCTTGGACACAACTGTAAAGACATATAGGTAAATGTGGGGATGATTTCTAATAGAAGATCTATGGATTTAAAAGCACATATTTCTGAGTTTTACGTTGATGATATGAAAACATGTAATTTAGTAGTTATTTAATGTTTTGGATGTCTAAAAAGTAATTCTTGTTCAATACGATAGGTATAAGGATAGAATTTGTAACAAGAAAAGGAGCTAACAAAGTGTTTTTAAGCAATTATTTTAAATTTTAATAAAATTTCAATGCATTGTAAAATTTATTTGGTTGAATTTCTCTCCTGAGTTTATTTTCAAGTGTTAACGGGAGTTTTGCATATCATTAAATAGAGGATTTTTTTCTATCGATTTATAATATTTGTTTAAACAATTAAGTTAATTATAAATACCAATATGTTTATGTAGATTTAGTTACAATTTTATTCAATTGTTTTACACTAAGATTTATTAGAAATTAATAGAAAAGTAACTAAGTTTTTTTTGTTTCTTGAAAATATATAAATTGAGCAGGAATCTGGTGACTCTCCCTCTGAAAAATTTAGTTGTCCAAACCACGCGTTTATGTGCAGCGCAAAATATAGAAAATTTGGTTATATTATGAGTAGAAATGTCAAAGTTAACCAAACGTCAGAAATTTGAGGTTATATTTTAATGTTACGTCAAAATGTTTTTGTATCATTATAGTTTTTGAATTTAAGTAGTGCAAATAATAATAAACAATTTCAATTAAATAAAAAAACAGAGCTGTGAAGTTAATTAGTAAATTAATTTTTTTTGTAGAAAGAAAATTTTTTTATGGTAAAGATTGATATTGGTTCTTGGAATTGGGATGGAATTTGGAAATTAATCATTTTATAAATTTAAATGGATTTACCTTATGTCTGAAATACAGCTGGTTTATATAATTTAAACTTTATTTAATAATACACTTTTTCATGAAAAGAGGTGAATTTTTGTGGCATTTCAACCATTTTGATGTTGAAGTATATGGAAACAGGAAATTTTACAGATTATTACTAATTTCAGTAGGTAATTTAAAATGCGCCAATAATTCGATTCTTGTAGCTAATGTAAGGTATTTATTCAAATTTAGTAATATAAATAATAGAAATATTGATTTTAAAGATAAAAATAATTGCACTGTTTTAGAATTAATTTTTCTTTTAGTGGAGATATCCAAACATACTTTTAGTTTTTTTGAGAATTCATTGCATTTCCATTTTAATTTTGTTTGTTTATTTTTTAGTGTGTGTTGTGTTAAATAAATTTTATCATTCAAATATTTAAAAAAGTAACCTTTGGTTTATTTATTTTATTTGTATGTGTAGTTAATAATGCTTTATAGATCCATATTTATTCATAGCAAGAAACGCAAAGAACGTTACGAAGAATTGCAATTTGCTGAGCGTGAACGTGCAGATGCACAAGCTTCCAAGGCTGCTGAAAAAGTCGCTGATAATAATGCTACTATTCCCACGATGAAGAAAACGGTGAGAATAGTACCAATAAAGCCAAGGGTTTGGATGAATTTGACAACAACGTAGACTCAGATGAAGAAAGTGATGAAGACGAAACATCTAATGAGGATGATGATTAATTTGAAAAACCTTTGTATTGTGCTAAATACTGTATTTTATTTTTTTTAATAAATCATATTATTACTAATTAATCTTATAAATATGCAAATGAACCATTTATATCACTTTTTTATATATTGCAATGAAATGAGATATTAACTAAAAATAGTAATTTACCATAAATAAACGTTGTGAAATGCCTCACGTTTGGAAAGTAAAATTAATATGCCATGAATTGCACTAAGAAAAAAAAAATTTTCCTACATTGGCTAGCGAAACAATAAATGTGCGTCGAATGAATAAATTAAATAAATTTAAATTTTTATAAATTTTAATATAAGTTAATTGTTTTAATTATTATCAAAGAAATTAATTAAGTTTTGAAATAGACTTCGAATTTCTTTTCTTTTTTAATTACCTCATTTGATTTTGAAATACCTTTTAAAATAGGTTTAATAAGTGTGATTCATAAATAGACTATGTCAATCCTCATTTAACTTTATAGTTACTTAATAAGTTGGGCGCCATATAAAACTAAAAAACTAAACTTAAGAGTAGAATATCCATGAAAAATTTATCCCAGGGCAACGTTGGATTCTTTAGGTTATGAGGTAACTTTGAAACTAACCGACTATAAATTTAAAATATAATGCATACATTTGATTGTGTAAATAGCTTATTTTGCTATCACTCCACAACGGTCGTTTTCTTCTTTGCAGGTTCCAATTAAATAAAAGGAAAACTACTTCCCTACCTTTTTAATAGTTACGCCAATCCTTTCTTTTGATTTGTCCCAATCCTTCTTCCAAACCATAGACAGAGTATTTAGCTCTTACTCCTTCATTACTATTTTTAGTGCCAGTGTATTTGTCTTTGCAGCTGAAATTATTTCTTCCATCACCATATACAAATTTTATATATTCACCATCCAAACCACATTTCACATAGGAAGATAATAGTGATTAAATCACGTATGCTTTATTTTATAAATAAGGGTTAGATTTCCCTTTTTTTATATTCATAGAATATTTAGTTACTTTTGTCTATGATGGTTACTTATTTATTTTATGTGATGATTTAAATAAAACACAATTTTGTGTATGGGCATAGATTTACTGGTTATTGTTTATAACTTCCTCTATTAACTTTAGCAAGTATATTTAAATTAAATATATGAGGACTGCTCTTTACAACTATATAAATAAGACTGACTTTTACATTCTGACTTTACCAGACTGAACCTAACAGCTTCATTGTCTGTACTAGAGTAACTGTACATTTTTACATAATTATTGACGACTATACTCTTTCGCCGTATTTAACAGACTGAACCTATCAGCTTGATTATCTGTACTAGTGTAACTTTACAAAAACGTCCTTTCAGCTTATATATTAATATTTACAACATAATCTTCTATAATATTTACATCACTTTACAGCCTATTCAAATATTTACAACACATAATACAGAGAATAACATAGTTTGTTAACAGAAGCAACTTGGCAGTAGACGCTTTTTTTTGGTTCTCACTTTTAAAATCCCCTAAAAAGATTTACGTTTCCTTTTTGTTTTACAACTTTTAATTTTGCAAGTGAAGAGCAAAATTCGACATTAGATACCTATTTCTACTTTAATTTTTTAATATTTTTGATTATCTGTTCGCTTTTATGATATAAAAAATAATTTTATAAAAATCAATGCTTGGGTCATTTAAAAAGCCTTCGTGGGTCAGTGTCTGACCCGCGGGTCATAGGTTCGCCACCACTGAATCTAGAAAAAGCTATACCATAATTAAAATTGCTTCTCCACAATCTTAAATACAAAAGCAAGTTACTTTTCTTTAAGGTCAACAAACTATATCATGAGCAATTTTTACATATTCTTGTTAAGCACGCCATAATCTTCCTTAATAAAATCTGCTACTTTTTCTCCAATCATCATTGCTGGTGCATTCATATGTCCAGACAAAGTAGTTGGAATAATACTCGTATCAGCAATTCTTGCATTAGCGATACCATGAACTTGAAGTCTACTATTTACCACAGCTCCTTTCGAAGGGTCAGGTCCCATCTGGCATGTACCGCCACCATGAAAAGCATTCATTGCAGTTTCTCTTATTAGACATTCCCAGTATTGTTTAGTCCAAAAGCCGTTATATAAACATTTTGGGTAAGGGATTAAAATAGGATGAGTTGTTCTAAATGCATTTGTACTAAACAGATTTAGAACTGATTGAATTCCTTTATATATTCCCTCGATGTCTTCATTATTAGGATCATCTAAACACCTAGAGTTTATCAATGGATAATCATATGGATTGTTTGATTTTAAACAGATTGTTCCTCTGGTTTTTGGATGTAGTAAAACAACAACAATCTGGAAAAAATAATTTTCTATGATGGAACTTCCCCATCTAGAATCATACGTGTATCCATAAATAAGCCCTCTTCCCATTGTTGGTGTTATAGAAGGAACAAGAACGACCTCTATATCAGGGGCACCGTTGTCTGTTAAATTTAATTTGTAAAAGCTTACTCCCTGAGGATTAGCCGAAACTGTTAAGGGTCCTATACCGTTAAGGTATTGTCGAATGGCTTCTCTCAAAGTAAATGCTGGTTCCTTTTGAAAAGTTAAAAATAAATTACTATAAAATGTTAGGTGATCATGCATATTTTTCCCAACAGCAAGATTTTTAATAAGCGGAATTCCAATTTCTTGCAGATGCTCTTCTGGGCCTATCCCAGACAACATTAAGATTTGAGAGGAACCAACCATTCCTGCTGAAAGAATAACTTCCATATTAACTTTAACAGAATATTGTCTATTTTTATGAGAAAATATCACCCCGTATGCTTTATTCGTCGTGTTTGAAATGAGAACCTTGGTTACGTAACTACCTATTAAAATTTTCAAATTTGCTCTATTACGCACAGGATCCAAAAACGCTTTTGCCGAAGTTAATCTTTTACCATGTATACTAGTATACTGCAAACGACTTGCACCAATTTGATTTTTACCATTGTAATCTAATATACATCTGCCTTGTTCTTTATTAGCTTGCAGAAATATGTCAACTCTTCTACTAAGTGGATAATGATACTCGACATTTAAGTAGCCTCCGAAACCATGATAATCTTGATCACCATTTATATTAGAATTCTCTGATTTAATAAAATATGGAAGGACATCTTTGTAAGACCATCCTGGATTTCCTAATTCTTCCCATTTATCGAAATCCCGATAGTTGCCTCTTACATAGGCGAGTGCGTTGAGAAGACTTGTTCCTCCTAAACCTTTTCCCCGTGGATACGTACAAATACCTCCAGTAGCTATTCAAAAAATGTGAGTGGTAATTAGCTATAATAATAAAAAAATATTTAACTAACCTAAACAACAGGTCTTCTGAGGCGTGGTATTAAACCCCCAGTTATATTCACTAGTCATGGTATAACTAGACATTGATGGAATGTCTGTAAAGTTATTTCCTTCTTGACCAGCTTCTAGAAGAAGAATTCTCCATTGTTTAATTTCTGATAATCTGCTGGCTACTACTGATCCTGCTGATCCTCCTCCTATTACTATAAAGTCGTAAGATCCAAAATCTGAAATTCAAATAGGTTAGGTAAAGACTTATAAGTCTTTATACTAATAAGTCATTGTAAAAATTAATATTTTTAAAATTTTATTTCCAGGATTTAACATTTTAGATCAAACATGCTCATGAGTTGTACCTATCTATACTAGCTGACCGTTATTTCCACTTACTCAAGCGCATTCACAAGTTTCAGTATCTCTATACATTTATCAAAGTAAACTTTTGGGCAGTTTTAGGAAATTAATAATTTCTTTGCTAGTTTTTCTCGCAAACATGTTATCAGTCATTAAAATATTAATTTTGGCAAGGTATATTATTGATAAAGTAAGTAATTGCAGTTTGTTAAAAGTGGAAAACTGCTCATTTCCTTTTTTCTTCTCTAATCGTTAATGGTCCAACTTTGAGCTGATTAAGCTCCTTAACCGTACGTTTGAGTAAAAAAGTCACACCATTTTTGTTCGGAATACGATTCCCTACAACTTTCATAGTAGTTAAAATAAACCGCTAAAATATAGGGGTAGGGGTCATTTGTATTGAACGTATGGGTATGAAATAAGTATTTTATTTTTTGTCGCACGGAAAAAATGTTCTTACCTTTCTTGTACAGAATGTAAAAACGGGAATTTTACTTACTTTTTTATCACGTTCTTAGGTATAGTGGAAGGCAGCTGTCGAAAAGTTTACCCATGGCATATAATACCGAATTTGTTAAACATATGCATTCTACACGCAATTAAACAATGATTCGATAATAATTACATAGAATGTATTAGTAGGTGTACTTCTCTAGCGATTCAAAATATGGTCGATGGGTGGGAAAATGGCCCTTTAACCACTAGAGGCGAACTGCACAGGCTCACGAAAGTCGTAGAATACAGCATGACTGCCATCCACTCAGGTCAGTCCAGTCGTTATCCAGTCGGCATCGTTAAAGTTTCTGACAAGATTTAAAACAGTTTTTCTTACAATATTCGTTTTAATGACCCTCACTTGTTGGTTATCGGAGCGACGTATGCTAGTGAGTGGCATGGAGCATATAAAGCATTGCGTTGAAAAATCGAAGTTCGCCGCCTCTGAGGGGGCCGTGGGAGACGCTGCAGATAACGGCGATGGCGACGCTGTTGACGAACACGTGGCCTTGGCGGTGATGGCTCCCGAAACGAGCCTTGCTTCTCTATAACACTAACATTTCCACTTGGTCTGCTTCTCTTAGAAATTGTTCTTGCTCCGCATCTCCTCTTTCAAAGCTTCTTTTGAGCAAAAACATTTTACTCCTCTCTCCTTCACAACGCAAACTTCACCTTCACGTAAAGACGTTTCGCACACGAAACAGACGCTCATCTTAACGGCTTTCGACTAGACTAGACAAAACCGATTGACCCATTGGACTGACCTGCGTGGATAGCAGTCATGCTGTATTCTACGACTTTCGTGCGCTTGTGCAGTTCGCCTCAAATAGTTAAAGGCATCGGGCCATTCTCCATCCCATCGACAGAATTTGAATTGCTAGAGAAGTACACCTACTAATACATTCTATGTAATTATTATCGAATCAGTGTTTAATTGCGTATTGAATACATGTGTTCAACAAATTCGTATTATATGCCATGGATAAACCTTTCGGCCGCTGCTTTCCACTATACCAAAGAACGTGATAAAAAAACGTAAGTATATAAAAATTCTCGTCTTTACATTGTGTACAAGAAAGGTAAGAACAATTTTTTTCCGTGCGACAAAAATGAAATACTTATTTCACCCCATACGTTCAATACAAATAACCCCCCCCCCCTTATATTCTAGCAGTTTATTTTTAATAACTTTGTAACAACTTACATGACGCATAAAAGTGTAGTATGAAAGTTGTAAAGAATAGTATTGCCGACAAAAATGGTGGTGACAACTTTTTTACTCGTTTTCGACTTACCTCCATTCGACCGCTGCCTTCCACTATACCAAAGAACGGAGCCAAAAAAGTGAGTCCACTAAATTGTTCGTTTTTAAATTGTCTACAAAAAAGGTCAATAATTTTGCTCGTACGACCAAAAATGAATTAGTTATTTCACCCCAAAAATTTGCAACCCCTAAATTTTTACGGTTATTTCTTTATAACTTTTTTATTACAAACATTTTACAAAGAAGTGTATTGAAGAAGTTGTAGAAAATCGAATTTCCGACAAAAACATTATGAGTTACTTCTTTTCTCAGACCAAAGGTTAACGAGATAAATTGAAAAAGCACTTTAACTCCTTTTTTCAAGGTGGCGGACATTTCGCACCCACCGATCAGTACGAAGACTTGAATGTAGACTCACCACACACCCCTAACTACATACTAAAAAAATAAAACTGATGTTATCAAGTCTTGTGACTTTTCCCATATACCGATTTCCCTGTTGCCTGGACTAATTTTGATACCTGTATGAATGCATTTAACGTTCTATTATATGAGCAAAAATTAACTCCATCAAAGGAATTTTGAAGTTGTATTATAATACCAGAAATAAATAATCAGAGTCCTTTGACAGTAACAGTTGTTATAATATACACGAGTTCAAAAGGCACCTTTGATGGATGAAGTTACTTATTGCTCATACTATAGATTGCAGATAAATAGAGTATTTTTAATGGCATAAGTGCAAGATTAGAGAAAATGAAAGTCGGTTCAATAAATTTATAAACATTTTAAAATTATGTAGATATTTGACAATTTTAACTGTGTTAAACGCAATTAATACTTTGAGTTTCAAACTTTCGTCAGAGGTAAACTCGTTTATGTCTAGTTTAAATACCGAACCCCAAAAATGACCCATGTAAAATTGTATGTTTTAGAAAAACATAACTGTTCAAGATTTAAAACCAGAAGAAAACTGCTCTCCTGGAAAAATAGTTTTTGTGACCTAACACAACTTACCTCTGGGGTGATGTTATGTAAGTTTATTCTGTTTATTCAGAAATTCAGTAATGATATGACAAGATTTTCATCCAGGATCTATCTCTAATAACTTTCAACACTATTATAACCCCAATCTACACAAAGTAGCAATAGTATTTCTCATGTTAGATCAAAAGACAAAAGAGCTAGTGATTAACACAAATATCACCATTTATAATTTGCCTATACTTATCATTTACAAATTACTAACTAATTAGATAGTTTTACTTTAACTATAGCTTCGAAGGTTAAATAACAATCTGCTCAATCAGAATCTATTAAAGTCGTTTAACAAAATAATAAAAATTCTTACCAATAAGTTCTAGGTTTACTGGTTTATATTCACTAGCATCTTTTGGAAATCGATAACGTGAAGCATGTTGAATCTCTTGATTAATAAGTTGTTCATAGTAATTTACTTCTTCATCAGTTATGTCACACTTAAAAATTGCATTGTTTAGAAGTACAATAAAAAAGGATATTAATAAATTAGTCATAGCTAATGCTTCCAGTAGAAATTAAGGAACACTACTGCAGGTTAAAAAGTGAATAAAAAGCCATAAATAGAGAGATAAAAAGGTATGATATGTTAAGCGTTTTTAATTTATAATGTCGTTTTATCTATTCGAAAAAACAATGATTTAATTAGCAAAGTATCTCCCAAAAACTGCTTCTCAGTAATAATATCGATGTACAGGACTATCATCAGTTCAACTTTTCTTTTGATTAAAAAAATAGTTATTATATTAAGAGCGCAAAGTGATTGATTGTTGATCGGGGGAGAAAGTTGATACGTGTGGCTCGAAGCGAAGCGAAATTTTGTGCTAAAATTTATTTAGCTAACAATATTGAAGAAATATAAATTTTATATCTATTTCAAGCAGCACATTAAAAGCAGTCGATTGTAAAATCAATCTACGTCGCATTAACAAAACAATAAAAATTGCCATTACATAGTTATTTGTTTTGAGCAAGTGACAGATACTTTACGTTCATCTACATAGTACAGGTCAGCAAGATATTTTGCTATCCGTCCTCTGAAAAGGTTAACTATGCGGTTTCAAAATAAAGCGGAAAATTGCACTTTTTATACTATTTTCAGAAATTTGTCTTTTGAACTCATTATATCGTAACATAGAATTGGTAACTGTTTACTATTATGTTAATTCATTATTATAATAATTCAAATTAACTTTACAGGGGCAAATGTACAAAAAACCATCAATGTGATTATTTCACACGGTTTATAGTCCAGTCAAATGATAAAAAATAGGGGAAAGTTAAGTCCGTGAATTTTGCATTGTGAGTTGTTAAATAACCCCCTAAAAGTAAACACCTGTAAGTGGTGAGCTCGAAAAGATAATTAGGGTAATCCACTTCCTTTTGTGTTATCGAAGAAAGAAGATATGCCATACATGGATCAGCAATTTGTACCAGTAAGTTTTTTCAAGGAACTTTCGAAAGTAACTTCTTGTGATCTCATATTCGTCATGAATGAGCTAAGAAAAACTCGTTGAGAGCCGATCTCCAGTCATCTTTCACCTTAGCATCTCTTCGGCGAAATCCATCAAGCGATATTATATCGTTATTCTTGGTGCCAGTCGGATGAAGATTTCATATTGGCAAGTTAATTCTTAGGAGAGTACACTATACTAACATAGTAAATTTCTTTGTCCAACCCAATACGTACCGGGCATTTCGCCTTGTTTAAAATCATAATTTCCTTTATTTAACGATAAAAACCGTTAGGGGGTGTTGTTTACTCTCATTATCTCTTCGAGCTAACCACCTATAGGTGATGACTTGTAGAGGCCTATTTAACAACCCACAAGAAAGGTCTATGCAAAAATCCAAAGACTTACCTCAACTTTCCGCTATTCATGAAAATTGATTGGACTGTTAAACAAATAGGAAATTTATTCTGTTTATTCGGAAATGCTGGATTTGGACACGTTTGTTTGTTTGTTTGTTTATGGGCGAGGAATCAGGATGGCGGAGCATCCTTTGTACCTCATGGCACCGATTGCTATGATCATTTGGCCGACCCTACTAAAATTTAGCCGAATCTGGGGGAATTCCACCCCCAGTAGGGATTTTTACCGTGCCAAACATCGCATTGACACGGGACCTAAAGTTTTACTTCATATCCGAGAAGAAGGCATGTTTTTAATTTTTCGCCGCTATGAAAAATTACCAGCTCGGCCAGGGATCGAACCTGCGATCCTTGGATTATGAAGCAAACATGCAAACCACTAATCCACCGAGGCTGGCATTTGGACACGTATTGTTTATAAAACACTTCAATTGAAAAGAATTGATAGTCTTAGATATTTATCTATGCAATACTTAAATTTGCTTATGGAAATGTTTGAATACTAGGTTACTGTCATTTCTGTCATTGATATAAAGTATTCATTAAATGAATATTGTTAACAAATTAATATGGCTTATTTATTCTACAAAATAGCTAATGGAAATTTTGACTTTGGTGGGCTGTCGAGACAAAACAAGAATTCGCGATGGGGCGTGCAATATTTTAGTGCAACTTATCTCGACCGCCATCCCATAAACCGGTCTACTGTGGGCAGAATTGTTAAGAAATCTCGGAAAACTGGGAGTGTCGAGGATGCAGCAAAAAGTAATCGGCCAAATATATCAACTTCGGAGGATAAGGCTGTAGGTAGATGTTTTACTGACGGTGGAAGAACATTCGAACGTGCCAATTCGAACTCTAGCTTGTGATTTCGACAGCTTAGCAGTTTCGGTAAAGAACATTCTTAACAAAAATAAATTCTTTTAGATGGTACAACTAGTGCATAAGATAAAAAAAAGATGACTTTGACAGAGGTGCTGAATTTGGTGAAAACATTTTGGAAAAAGTCAATGCTGATTGCATTTTCCCACTTAGAATTGTGCTATCTGATGAAGCAACCTTCCACTTAAATGGTACACTCAACATTTACTTACCCCCTACAGATACCTTTAATTACTTGAGGAAAATATTGTTCCGGAAATCACAGCCTTGTTTAACGCAGAATTTCCTGATAGATAGAATGATCTGTTTTCTACAGGATAGTGGGCGTGGACACTTTAGAGAAAACGTGTGAGCATATTTAAATAATGTGTTTTCTGGAAGGTGGATTGGAAGAAGGCGCGCGACCGATAACTACCGGTGGAACTATTAAGCTTTTGCCACTAATCACAAGCACGTAATTGCTACGGTTTTATTGCGTGCCTGGAAACAAAATGGGGAACAATTTTTGGATAGCAGATACGTTGCAGTAACCTCCCTGAAACTTGTCCAACTACGTTTCGCTTACGTTTAAGCTATGCTGCGGGAACGTGGCGGCGTAGTAATTCTACTTTCGTGGAACTTCTTTTCTCTTTGACACATCGTGTCACTGGTTGCTCTCTCTTACTCTTGGAACTTAACAATATTCTATGATTTTCTATACTAATGCTGCGATCGTGTCACAAAATGAATTACTATATTTTATTTGCAATACGTACTTACTAATACAAAGAGCGATGAAATGTTTAATTATTTTGTCATTCCAGTATACCAAGATTATAGACCATTGCAACTTTTCAGTTAAATGTGATGATGATATATCGAAAAATAACAACGCGCATTCTTTAAATATATTTTTTATTAAAAAATGTCTTTAACAAGATATGACAAAAATACTTGTAAGTTGATACACATGATAGAAACTATTTTTATATTATTCCTAAGGCACAATTTGGCACCAATTTGTTATTTTTATTGAAGGTTATATAGTAAAACATCTATTAACAATCATAACAAATTGTAAATTAATTAATGGCCTCCAACATTTTACAAGTAAATATGGAGATGGAGTAGTTTACGAAAAATTACTTTAAAGTGATTCTCCTGGGTAGCAAAAACGTAAGTCTTACTTTCGATACTACTGTAGGGCTCCTTTACTTTAAAATTAAAGGGTTAAGCAATGGTTTCAGACAGGTGGCAGGTACATTCAGGGCTCCATTAAAGTATTAAAAACTTTAAAGTAGCTTCGGGAAAAATTACTGCTACAATCATAATACCACTTTAAAGTTGCAACGACTAATTATACAGTGGCAATACCATTTCACATATTTGAAATGTTACTCAGACGTAATGGAACTACATAGTAGTTCCAATAAACAGTATAAACAACTACACAATTACTAAAAGATTCCGAACTAAAAAAAATGAAACCTATAAAGTCATAAATTTAGACTTTTTCCTGTGGGGTTATGTAAAAAATCAAGTGTATGACTCAACTTTTGAATCTGAAGAACAATTATTGGCATCGGTTATAGCAGCAGTTAACACAATCTCCTCAGAAATGTTAGCCAAAGTTTTAAATTCAACTGTACAAAGAGCATACTTGTGTCTAGAAAATAATGGGAACTTATTTGAACACTTGCAATAATCTTTGAATTCTTTTTCCAATGCCTACTAGATTAAGAATCTAAAAAAATATTAGAATTGAAATATTAGAACTGATCCAAAGCAATTTTGGAACTTTATTAATTGTCATAGGAACAACTCTCGAATACCAGGGGTTATTACTTACAACAATAAGGCATATAGTGATCCTCAACACATTGTCAACATTTTCGCTGATTACTTTCGATCAGCTTATACTATAGATACAAATTCTAAAACTCATCATAATAACTCTTTTGCTAATGTAGGGTATTTTGAGAATATGAAACAAATATCGGAGATAGACATCATTGCGGCATCCAACCTTCTGAGTAATAAACCTACAGCTGGACCTGATAAGATTCCAAGCTTTGTAGTTAAGGACTGCATCCATGTGCTTGCGGAACCTTTACAATTCATATTTAATTTATCTTTGGATACCAAACAGTTTCCCAAAGTATGGAAATGTGCGCGAGTCTGTCCGGTACACAAGTCTGGAGATAAGTCACAAGCTGAAAATTATCGGCCCATATCCATTCTGTGCAACTTTGCAAAAATTTTCGAAATTATTATTTATAAATGCATTTACAAATCTGTATCTTCTTACATATCCACTGAGCAGCATGGCTTTGTTCAGAACCGTTCAACCATTTCTAATCTGGCATGTTTCACACAATTTGTGACTGAGGAACTAGACGCTAGTGGTCAAGTAGATTGCGTATACACCGACCTCAGTAAAGCTTTCGATAAGGTAAATCACTCCAGTCTTATAAGGAAATTAGATGCGTTAGGATTTCCCAATAACTTACTTTCTTTATTTCAGTCATATTTATATGGGCGTTCACAATATATTGAGTACAGTGGTTTTAATTCGTATGAATTTGAAGTTACTTCTGGTGTACCCCAGGGATCGAACCTTGGACCATTGCTTTTTATTCTTTTTATAAATGATTTACCAGATCAGATAAAAAATAATTCACTCCTCTATGCAGATGATTTTAAAATATATTCTAAAGTCCATTCTCGAAAGGATTGTAAGTTGTTGCAAAAAGATCTCGACGCTGTGTACGAATGGTGCAAAGAAAATCACTTAGCTCTTAACATATCAAAATGTAGAGTAATATCTTTTGGTCGTAAATCTAATCTCATAGACTTTAACTATACTATTGATAAAAACACACTTCAACGAACCACAAAAATAAAAGACTTGGGTGTCTATTTTGATAATAAACTTGAATTTAAAGATCATATTAATTCAACAACACAAAATGCTAATAAATCTTTGGGTTTCATCATAAGAAATTCTAAGTTGTTTCATCATACTAGCACATTAATTCGACTATACTACGCATTTGTTCGACCCACGCTCGAATATGCTTGCTTAATATGGTATCCAATTTACCAATGCCACATTAGTGAACTAGAAACAGTACAACGTCGATTTTTGAAATATTTGGTTTATAAAGAAGATGGTATTTATCCAACACAAGGCTGTAGCCACAATGGACTTTTAAATAGATTTAACATTATCAGTTTGAGTGATAGACGAGTTTTAATATCTATTAAATTCTTACATGGTCTAATACATGGCACTATTGACTGTTCCGCCATTCTTGGAAAAATTAATATACTTGTTCCTCGCTTAAACACCAGATCATCAAATGACTTCTATTGTGATAGGGCAAGAACAAATATTTTAAGTAAATCACCTATTTATATTATGTGCTCAAATGCAAATAAAATAGCAACAGAAACTGATATTTATTGTTCTACTTTACAATGTATCTCTGAGATGTTTTTGTCCTTGCTTTCATCATAAGAAATTTCATATCTCATATATTTTATATTTAATTAATTATTGTAAATATGTAGATCACATTTTAGAATAACTGTTATAACTTATTGTAAGCTCATGTTTAGAATGTTTAATGAACGTAGCAGTACTTGTATGTAGCTCTATAAGTGGGTGTAAACCTGTTGAGTGAAATAAACTATTATTATTATTATTATTATTATTAGAATTCATTTTTCTCTGTGTTTTGGCTTTAGAAGCATAATGTGTGATACATCGTTGAATTTGTAATAAAAAATGCTACCGTATACAAGGTGTTTCTACTTTTGTGGCCATATAAAAAAATTAAGTTGATGATGATTTCTCGAAGATGAAACATCGGATAAAAAATTTGAAGACGCCATTTGTAGAGCTTAAAAAGTGACAATGACAAAGTGTCATTAGTTTTTTAATATCTTTTAAAATAAATACAAAAATTGGAAAAATCAAAAATCCGAAAAATTGCATTTTTTGGAAAATTTCGAAAACGATAAACAATCATGGATTTCTGCGATCGGCATGTGAACATACTCTAAATAGTGCAACTTTTTCCTAATTCAAGCCAACCTATATCTTTTACCGCTTTCAAGATCCCCATGCTGTGCATTCTTATCTTGAACACGGTGTAGACTAGAGACTTTTTTTTTTAATAGAACTAATATTTAAAGAGTAATTGCCAATATATGGCAATATATTGCAATATAATATATACTTTGTGCACGCCCTGTATAGTTAAGAATATTAAAGCTCTTATGTTAAATCTACCTACAGGTTTATATTGTTGGAGGTAAACTTGTAAGTACATAGTTTTGGGTTTTTTGCATGCATTATAAATTAAGTAATTACCATTTACGTTAATACTTAAACAAATATGATGTTGCTTGATGCTAGTGTTGGTACGTTTTAATTCGTTTATCATGTTGTCAGACCAAAGATAATGACTGAGGCTATTTACCCTATAATCGCAAAAATCCGATCTTTATTAACATAAACTTTTGATATTTACTTTTTGTTTATGCAATCATCTTGCTAATTTAATTAATCATCTAGTCATGTTAACAAATCATTATCTTGTTTGAAAAGTAGATTACCTGTCACTGTGTTCTGTCTTTTTCTTTCTATCTAGTATTTATAACAAGAAGGGGAAAATTAAGTGATTTAGATAGTGTCACACAGAAAAATGTATACTAAATTCAATTACATGCGTCTCATTTTGATTATATAGTAAGCTCCTATATAAACGATAATAGGTTCTTCTTGACAGGAATAGTTAATATATTCATATAACAAAACTTCCAAATATTCATATTGAACGTTGCTGTTATTCCTCTCTGACCTTATACATATTCTTAAAACAAAAAAACAGTCTTTATCGTTTTGAGAAGATTTAAGAATCAATTTGAGTACAACACCAACTTGAAATAAGTACTGGTAACACTCTATAAGAAGATATATTTATCGAATTTTGCATTCAAAATAAGCCTAAGAACTTATTAAAATAAATTAATGAACTGATTTGTTCAAAGAAAGGAACTATTCCATTCCATCCAAGTGAAGAATAGATCAAACATTTTGCTCTTATCATTTTAAAGTTCTCTTAAGTTTCGTTTATAAAATGCTAGCTGACGTTTGGTTGAACAGTTCTAGAAACAAAAAGATAAGAAATATACAATAGTATACATTGTATATCTCTCCGTCCAACCAAACGTTAGCTAGCATTTTATAAACGAAACTTAAGAGAACTTTAAAATGATAAGAGCAAAATGTCTGATCTATTCTTCACTTGGATGGAATGGAATAGATCCTTTCTTTGAACAAATCAGTCCATTAATTTATTGTATACATACTTAAGTACTGACAAATGTTTCTACTATATTTTCTGGCCACCCCCATTCCTCTAAGCTTTTTCTTGTCATTTTATTATAATAAAAACTTAAAACTAGGTGTACAAATGCAACCTTCTGCTGCAAGCTTGATCATCTGCGTCTGATCAATAAAAACACTTTTGAACTCCAACTCTTCTTTGATGATAATTAGTTCATATGCTCAATTTGAACTTATCATAATTTTTAAAATATACTATCGTGTAGTTGTTTTGATAATGTATATTGATTTTATTGCTCAGATCAGAACGAATCATTCAAATAAGGATACCACGTATTCATCATTACCATTATTTCTTAAAATTGAGTATAATATATTATCGAATTATCCGAGAGTTCAATATATTCATTTTGAGTACAAAATCAATAAGATAATCAAAATGCATTTAACATTTTTATTTGGATAGATTACATTTCAATTATCATTTTGAAAATACTTATTTATTTCTTTTGAGTTGCGTTATGCTCAAGCTAACAAGAATTGTACTCATTTCAAGTGATTCTGGCAACTAATTGTTATTACTTAATTGATTATTTTTGTTTAATCATATTAAGAATGTTTAATCAAATGGACAAGAGCGTACTATTGTTTTTAGTTTATATTTTAATCAGTTAAATGTAATCAAATTAAGTATAGATTTTTCTGTGTGTATTTTTCAAAAAGAAAGTAAAATTAGATACACAATCGCAATAAATTATTACATTTCTTGGTTTCTATTCAATTTCTCACTTTTCAGCACTTTGCAGATCTATTTTTGTTAATCTCAAACCTCGACATTGAAAATAATCTCAGCATGGCAATTCATCATCGTTACATTCAAATACATTTAGTACGTGGTTTGTTCATTCAAATCAGTTCAGAGAAAAAGTTGTAGGAGTAAAAGGCGATATCGAATACTTAAAACACAAGGCTCATTTTTGTTCCAATTCGTTTGAGAGTTCTATTGGGCCGATTTACGTGATTATTTTATTATATGAAGCTTTCGCCGTGTAGATTAGTAAACAGTAATTCATTATTAGATTTTTCTTCTAAGTCTTTACTTAAGATATTCATTTGGATACGGTCGAGAACGGCCATCCACTGGTAGCGCTCTCTTAGTTCTGAGCGTGTTAATTCTTGGAATTACTGACGCTTATAAAAGCGTGCTGCGGCCGACACTTCCATCAATAAGTGTTTGAATTGATAGGGTTTGTAGGCAAACCGGCGTAGTTGAAAATCATGGAAAGCAGACGAATTATACAAATATTAAATTATGGACAAGTGCTTATTTAGAGCTGTTTCATATTGTTTGTATAAAACGCAGGAACGACATTGTGAGATACGTTTGAAAACTGTTTGCAAAAGCTATAAATAACTGAGACTATTATAAAGATTTCATTATTGGCGAACAAATATCGTTTTCCCATTAATACTGCTTTGGTTACGAAATTTTTTCGTCAATAATTTATTTATCTATTTATACTTAAAACACAAGGCTCATGTTTGTTCCACTTCTTCTACGAGTTCTACAAGACCGATTTGCATGATTCATTTTTTATATTAAAGCTTTGCCTCTGTAGAACAGTTAAAATATCACTTACTTTTCATTTTTATTTAATTTTTATATTTTCAAAATCATAAATTAACAATATTTATACGCTCGATAATGCCTATACACTTCAATATCTGAGTCATCTAAGAATCTAGAATCTATTAACGGATAATCGTAAAGATTATTCGATTTTTAGAAAATATTTATTGTGGTTTTGGATGCAGTAAAACTATTATTTAACGTAATAAATACTTTTAATGTACGTCACATTTATTTTAAAGAAAAGATAAATGATTCACGGTACAACACAAAAAAAGTCCCAGGTTCTCGTACAGTTTGTCGAGAGCTTTTTTGTATGTAGATCATGAATCCGTTGTTACTTTTCTCGGGTCAGGTCAAATTTTTTTTCCGAAGGTCATTCGTGTGTCATTTTCATGTAACTAACGCATACTTGTGTTATCAGTAGGGATGCGATTTCACGACCAGAGAGTGGCTAAATATTAAAAAATTTTGCAGCCTGAGTGTACCGTTGACACCTTTGAAGCAAACTTTGAAAGTCGGGGTACTACACATGATTACACCACACAGTTTTATCGTGAACTTCGACAGTAGATAGGCTAGGGCAGTTCTAGCGCAATCCTTATGGAAATTAACATGGGAAATCGCTAAGGTCCAAAGTAGTAAGTTTTTTATCAATTTCAAGATCATCCGCGGTCTAACGTGTGACCTCAGCGCGTGACATCACAACGTATACAAATCAAATCTACATATTAACATACATTATGATTGATGCAGTCATCCGAGTGTTACATATATCATCTCTCACATACATACGCGAATTAAACTAATTCACGCTATCATTTGCATATCTCATCTCTCATTTACATATATCATCTCTCACATGCATACGCGAATTAAATTAATTCACGGTATCGTTTGCATATCTCATCTCTCATTTACATAACTCATCTCTCATTTGTACATCTCATTTTTATATATCATTTGCATCTGTCATCTCTCTCTCATAAATTTATTTTAAAGTAAATCTTATGTTGTCATTCCTAATTGATATTTAAATATAGATCTATACGTCATATGATTAACATACGTGTAATATAATTAACATGTAGAAACATCTAGGATAACAATACGAGAACTTTCAAGTATACAAGGTACCTCTAAAGGGTTACTGTCAATCACCTGTCGGATTATCTCTATTGCATTTTGACATGTTTAAATCCAAACGTCATAAACATTTAAAATACAGTCTTCAAGTAAATCGATAATGGTCATGTAATTATTATCTTAGCATTTTTCATTTACAATTATCTAGTAAAAAATGTATTGTTTCATACGATTGACAAATATTAACAGATTAGCTTTCTTTTGAAATTTCTTGAAAGGTTTTTAGTTAATTATTTCTCAGGAACGCAAATTCTATTTGAAAGAAAACAATTAGGGTGGTTATGATTTCCTAAAAATTTATTTAAGTAAAACTTTTAAAATACTGTATAGCATTATTTTAAAATTCAAAAACATTTTCTGTAACCATTTACGATACCTTCGAAAGAAGTTACTTTAAACTAATGTTATTGCATGAAAATACGTACAAGGTAATTAGTCGCATTGTTTTTCAACATTCCTTAAAACTGTTTTCAACTATAAATAAACAAAACGTTCTTACAGATGACTGAAGAATTCAAGTTCAAAGATTTTAACCTGTTAATTGGTTTTACAGCTCTTAACATACTCATCCTTGTGTTAATCTGTATAAGTTAGACATGTAGAAATTTGAATACGGAAATAATTTGAAAGAGACATAACATTATAACGTAGTATGTGTGATTAGTTGTATTGTTTCAGAGCTCTGAATCATACAGATTTGATGTACGCTTCATTAACTTTTTTAACCGAGAAACATGTTTATTATTATTCTAAACTTAAGATTAAGACGAGTTGTTTCTATAATAACTAATGTTATATGTATAAAACTATTGTTCATCATAATTACGCAAACGTCGAAAACTAGTATAAAAACTGAACGCTTTTTTAAAAATAAACCATTCCGAAAGTGTTCTCGAATCATCAAGATAGTTACATCAAGTGAATATTAAAATCAGGTATGTTTTATTTTTGCTTATATTTTAAAAACTATATGTAAATGTTTACGATTATTTTATATCGACTTCCGTTTAGATCGTCTACAGTTCCTAAGAAATATAATTTATCGTTAAGAAATATTAATTTTCCTTATTTGAAATCAATCATGTAAGTGCTTTAATTTTTAACTATGTTATGCAAACTAATCATTCTGAACTTTTTAGATTGTCTACAATTCCGTATCATTAAGAAATACATTTTCCTTATTTGAAATTCATCGAGTTAGTTGCTTTTATTTTTAACGATGTTGTGTAAACTTATTTTGAAATTTGTTATAGACTGACTGCAGTTTTCCAAAAAAAAATCTGATAGAATGTCTGCTGAAAATTATCAAGTTGACAGTGGTGATAGCGACGTCGACGACAATGAAATTAAATGTTTCGCTGAAAGTGAAGATAAATTTGGAGAAGAGGAAATCTTCTCTAAATTTAAAAATACTATAATTAATACCAGAAGCAATAACTACGACGTGATGAAGTACGTCGTCATCATGATTGTTGTAATAGAAGAAGAAATGGAACTACCCGGGGGAGGAATCATAAGTGAAACTCGTAGGTTCTCATCGGATACCGTTTTGTTCAATCACGAGGATATTCAGATAAAATTTAAAGAATTTTTAAAGTTCTTATCCTACATAAAAGATAGGGTAGGTGTAAACAATATTAGTAATATTTATTTTATTATTGAGTAGTTTAGTTTTATTCCTATAATTTTTATATAGATAAGATTTAGTTTTAATTTTCTTATATTCGTTTATTTTTTATGTAATAAGATTTAATTTATGCGTGTATGTTTTTTATATGAAATATAATATTATTTTAAATGCATTCTGTTTTATTTTAAAAAGAAAATAGATTAGCAAAGCAACTGAGGCGTGTCTGAAAGAAATGTGACAATTGAAATTCTTAACCAATAGAATGAGAGCCTTTCTAATATATTAAAGGAATGAAATAACAACTTGATAACACTAGAATTATTCATTATATCGTATAATGCAAACATTTCATATCATTATTAAAATTTTATAAATAAAACGATAAAACAAGTTTATAGTTTTTCATTTATTTCTACGTATTCATCATATATGAAAGCACGTGCGGTAGCAAGATCTAGAATGCTCCTACCCCTCAGAAGTAAAGGTCTTCAGCAGCTTCAGATCAGCAAATTAAAAACTTGATAGAGTCAACATCTAACTCCGAATGTCATACAGAGCTATCAACTAAATCATATACAGCTTTTGCTTAATTGTAGGAATAACTCGTTCGATTATTGAAGTCTTAATCACGGAACACGTAGAGTAATGATTTATGTTGTATTCATTCATTAACTTTAACTCGATATATACAAATTTATATATGAGAGAAATGTTATGTATCTCAATACATACCTAAAACGTATTCTTCGTATATTCGGTAAGAGCTACCCATTTTTTCTATAGACATTCGAATTTTGAACAGATTGATAACATGTTTTCTCATTTAATCATAATTAGGGTCAAGTTGAATAGCAAAATAAAGTACATAAAAGTTAACAGGTTAAAATAGAAATTCATCTTGCTACTTTTATATGTGCTAAGTAAAATAATAAACAGATATTTCGAAAATTTTATGCATTCTTGAGAGAACGGGGTATAATATTTAAAACACACTATAGAAAACATATCAGCAGAGAAAGGGAATACATAAATACAGTATGATTTGTATGATGAGGTGTCGTCAGTTTAAAAGAAATGAGTTTAATGTTACACGTATTACATCAATTGTATCTGTACATAACAAAGGTATACATCCCTCTTATTAGATTGTCACGAACGTAGGTAGTATACTTCTAAATTCATAAATACCCTATACAAGTATTCTAACTAGACAATAAATGTTTACTGAGATTATGTACCTTATAATATAGCAATAGAATTTTTCTAAATTTTATTCTTTAAGTTTTATTTAAATAAATTTTAGGATTCAAAAGCATTTTCCTATTATTATTAATGTACATAGACCCCTTAACCCTTCACCCTCAACCCTACGATGTAAGATTACGAGAGGGTACATGAAGAAAAGGGTATGTTGTAAGAAAAACTAATAATAATCCTTCTCTAGGAACTGGGTAGTCGTATCAACAGTAACATAGACGAATCCAAGCATGAAATAAACAAGATAGAAAAAATACATAAAAACCTTTGTGTTTTAAACACAATATATGGTAAATAAGTTACCTAAGGATACATCACAAATGTCTATTACAGTTTTTTTTGTATTTACAGTGCATTAAGAATAATTGTATCAAATTATATACGTTTAGATATACAGTGCTTTTGTGATAATTATGGCTGAAGGGTGTAAAACAACTACTGTATCAACAATAGCTACATCGAAGTCGCATGAGTTGTTACCGGCTCTGTAACAAGCGTATGCTACAATTCTCTAATTTTCTAGTTTCTAGACATAATGTAGTTTTGAACAGATTTTAGCCTTTTTCGTTATATCTACTATCTTGTAAACTGTTTCTACATATGTGTTCTTATTGCTTATGCATCATATAAATATTTGTCGCCCTATTTAAATGTTATTTTACAATATATCATACATTTTCAATAGCTTCGAAATACGCAGATATGTAATAATATACTATATACTCTTGTAGGATATTCATCGTATCTATAGTAAACTCGTATGATTAATAATAATCTGTAACCATTTTCGATACCTTCGAAATATAAGTCTATAACATATGTTTGTAATACGTCTTTATAACTTTGAAACACAGGGTAGTTACCTCTTGCAATATCTACAGTTATGAGAACCCTGAAGACTTAACCTGGAGAAATAAATCAGATAAATATTTTACTTTTTATTGAAACGATAACTTTGCATACTAATATATGAAAATAATATAATGTATATCGCCTGATAAATAAAATTGAAATTATTCTTATTCTTTTACAATGAAATGTGTTTTGAAAAACCACGATGAAACGTTATGTATATTAATGCAGGAGTTCTGTTAACGCATTCGTTATTTAGAGATTCACTTATAAGTACACTATCTATTTAGCTGATTCAATAAAAATTTCGTTATTTTTAAAATTCCTAACAAGGGTTCAAGGGTCTTTATCTGTTTTAGAATATTCAAAGACAATATATGTATAAATTATCGTGAGACTCCTGCTCTATATAAAACGCCATATATAAAATTAGAGATAAAAATTTATCCTGTGTATTGGTGAAAACTCAAATATTCACGAAAATATAACAATCGGTACATATGACGATACTAATCAGTCTGACGCGGAATATATATTTTATATTATACAAACGGAGAGAAAAGAATAGGTACAATCGGATTATGTTCATACCAGGCTCACCATGATTATTATAAACATCTTAACAGAATAAAAAGAGCGATATGAATATAACTTATAGGATTTAATCAAACTAGAAAAATATCGATATATATATATCCTGCGTTGAGAAAATAATTATACTATGCAAGCATAAATACGCTACATACGATTACGAGCCTAAGTATAAACATGAAGTTATACTTTAAGCGCTGACGAATATTATGCATATTTCGAATAGAGTATGCGGAAAACAGCATCAGTGAGGGATATAGGAACCTACAGACCGTATCAAACAGGATCCAACGAGTTGAGACAAACAGAAATCGGTTAGTAAGAGAACCGTTGTATTAAATGTTTAGGTATAGGGGAAATGTAAACGTTTTAGTGATTCCTCCCTTCCTCTTTAGACGGTAATAAATAACAGAAGCAGCAGACCTACTTATTTAGTCACGATTTATCGGTGTTGCTGTTTATTCATAGTTAAAATGTCATTCTACAAAGCTGAACGCATTCAACATAATAGTAGATGTGAACCGTATAGTGTGCCTAGGAAGTGTGATTCACCTCAATTTCATCCGAATAGCGATGATATCAAAACTTTTAAAAAGTTTGCAAAAGAAACATACAATATACAAGTTCAGGATGATGATGAAAAAATTCTAAACAAGACTTCTTTGTGAAATACAGCTGCCGTTAAACAACAGCGGGTCGAAATATTTACATCTTGGACTGGATCCTTTCAAGAATTTTGATGTGTGTATAAGAATCTTAAAGAAAGGCACTGATCTAGGTGTGTAGTTTAACGAAGACTTATTTAAAGATTTTATAGAGAATGCTTCGTACATATTAGGATGTCTGAAACACAACGAACTTGATGGATAACGATTATACGCTTCATAGTGTAGGAAACAAGTGTCTCAAATTTGTTTCAAAAATAATCAAAGTTCTGAACTTTACATTTCCGAATTAAGTCTAGGGAGATTATACACGATGAAAACCTTTTTATGGAAAAAATTGATAGTATTAAAACTATGCATCGCAATTACGAATGTTTCGCCGAAGAAGTCCTGGACGCGGCTATAAAAGTTAGAACAACGCTTGTAGACAATAATATTTTATTAAGTGTGTTAAATTCTTCTTGTAGATATAAGGATGATTTATTTTTGAATGAATTAGTTTATAAGTTTACTAAGAAAACTATTGTAGATTTGCAGACCTTGATTTAGATGATAGACTTAAATTTATTACATCTGGATATAATGTATAATAAATATAATATAATAAATGTCTTTAAAACTTATTGTTTTTTAATTGTACCTACATCTACTTATTCCAGGTAGTTTAATTGTATGCATATGTAAGACGTGGGAAAACTTTTGATACTGCTGCCATTGGTAATGCTATGAAATAAAACGTATCAAAAACGTATAGTCTGTAGTCTATAGTCTATGCTCTTAGCAGCAATTTCGAAAACAAAAACGAAAATGAAATAATTTCAGTCATCGCCGAGCTTAAAGCGAGAAAAATCATAGAATAAGTAAATATTTAATTTGTACTATGTAAGATGATCTTATTGTATTGCTATTTATATGTAATATGATAAAATAAACGATATACATTCTATATATGTTTCTTATTTCTTTACCTCTCTCGCGCAGTAAACGTTCTGGTAGATGATCCTTTTGAGTTCCTGCATCATCTTGATACCTTTTATTTCATAGCATTACCAGAGGCAGCAGTATCAGGAGTCTTACATATGCATACAATCAAACTACCTGGAATAAGTAAATGTAGGTACAATTAAAAAACAATAAGTTTTAAAGACATTTATTATATTATATTTATTATACATTATATCCAGATGTAATAAATTTAAGTCTATCATCTAAATCAAGGTCTGCAAATCTACAATAGTTTTCTTAGTAAACTTATAAACTAATTCATTCAAAAATAAATCATCCTTATATCTACAAGAAGAATTTAACACACTTAATAAAATATTATTGTCTACAAGCGTTGTTCTAACTTTTATAGCCGCGTCCAGGACTTCTTCGGCGAAACATTCGTAATTGCGATGCATAGTTTTAATACTATCAATTTTTTCCATAAAAAGGTTTTCATCGTGTATAATCTCCCTAGACTTAATTCGGAAATGTAAAGTTCAGAACTTTGATTATTTTTGAAACAAATTTGAGACACTTGTTTCTTACACTATGAAGCGTATAATCGTTATCCATCAAGTTCGTTGTGTTTCAGACATCCTAATATGTACGAAGCATCCTCTATAAAATCTTTAAATAAGTCTTCGTTAAACTGCACACCTAGATCAGTGCCTTTCTTTAAGATTCTTATACACACATCAAAATTCTTGAAAGGATCCAGTCCAAGATGTAAATATTTCGACCCGCTGTTGTTTAACGGCAGCTGTATTTCACAAAGAAGTCTTGTTTAGAATTTTTTCATCATCATCCTGAACTTGTATATTGTATGTTTCTTTTGCAAACTTTTTAAAAGTTTTGATATCATCGCTATTCGGATGAAATTGAGGTGAATCACACTTCCTAGGCACACTATACGGTTCACATCTACTATTATGTTGAATGCGTTCAGCTTTGTAGAATGACATTTTAACTATGAATAAACAGCAACACCGATAAATCGTGACTAAATAAGTAGGTCTGCTGCTTCTGTTATTTATTACCGTCTAAAGAGGAAGGGAGGAATCACTAAAACGTTTACATTTCCCCTATACCTAAACATTTAATACAACGGTTCTCTTACTAACCGATTTCTGTTTGTCTCAACTCGTTGGATCCTGTTTGATACGGTCTGTAGGTTCCTATATCCCTCACTGATGCTGTTTTCCGCATACTCTATTCGAAATATGCATAATATTCGTCAGCGCTTAAAGTATAACTTCATGTTTATACTTAGGCTCGTAATCGTATGTAGCGTATTTATGCTTGCATAGTATAATTATTTTCTCAACGCAGGATATATATATATCGATATTTTTCTAGTTTGATTAAATCCTATAAGTTATATTCATATCGCTCTTTTTATTCTGTTAAGATGTTTATAATAATCATGGTGAGCCTGGTATGAACATAATCCGATTGTACCTATTCTTTTCTCTCCGTTTGTATAATATAAAATATATATTCCGCGTCAGACTGATTAGTATCGTCATATGTACCGATTGTTATATTTTCGTGAATATTTGAGTTTTCACCAATACACAGGATAAATTTTTATCTCTAATTTTATATATGGCGTTTTATATAGAGCAGGAGTCTCACGATAATTTATACATATATTGTCTTTGAATATTCTAAAACAGATAAAGACCCTTGAACCCTTGTTAGGAATTTTAAAAATAACGAAATTTTTATTGAATCAGCTAAATAGATAGTGTACTTATAAGTGAATCTCTAAATAACGAATGCGTTAACAGAACTCCTGCATTAATATACATAACGTTTCATCGTGGTTTTTCAAAACACATTTCATTGTAAAAGAATAAGAATAATTTCAATTTTATTTATCAGGCGATATACATTATATTATTTTCATATATTAGTATGCAAAGTTATCGTTTCAATAAAAAGTAAAATATTTATCTGATTTATTTCTCCAGGTTAAGTCTTCAGGGTTCTCATAACTGTAGATATTGCAAGAGGTAACTACCCTGTGTTTCAAAGTTATAAAGACGTATTACAAACATATGTTATAGACTTATATTTCGAAGGTATCGAAAATGGTTACAGATTATTATTAATCATACGAGTTTACTATAGATACGATGAATATCCTACAAGAGTATATAGTATATTATTACATATCTGCGTATTTCGAAGCTATTGAAAATGTATGATATATTGTAAAATAACATTTAAATAGGGCGACAAATATCTATATGATGCATAATCAATAAGAACACATATGTAGAAACAGTTTACAAGGTAGTAGATATAACGAAAAAGGCTAAAATCTGTTCAAAACTACATTATGTCTAGAAACTAGAAAATTAGAGAATTGTAACATACGCTTGTTAAAGAGCCGGTAACAACTCATGCGACTTCGATGTAGCTATTGTTGATACAGTAGTTGTTTTACACCCTTCAGCCATAATTATCACAAAAGGACTGTATATCTAAACGTATATAATTTGATACAATTATTCTTAATGCACTGTAAATACAAAAAAACTGTAATAGACATTTGTGATGTGTCCTTAGGTAACTTATTTACCATATATTATGTTTAAAACACATAAAGGTTTTTATGTATTTTTTCTATCTTGTTTATTTCATGCTTGGATTCGTCTATGTTACTGTTGATACGACTACCCAGTTCCTAGAGAAGGATTATTATTAGTTTTTCTTACAACATACCCTTTTCTTCATGTACCCTCTCGTAATCTTACATCGTAGGGTTGAGGGTGAAGGGTTAAGGGGTCTATGTACATTAATAATAATAGAAAAATGCCTTTGAATCCTAAAATTTATTTAAATAAAACTTAAAGAATAAAATTTAGAAAAATTATATTGCTATATTATAAGGTTGTAACAAATCTCTCATATGCGCACTCCCCTTTAAGACACGCACCTCCCCTCAACCGTTACAGAATCACTACCTTCTGGTAAACAAATGTCCCGGTATAGGGTGTTTAGTCAGAACTAGCCAGCAGTACTCTCTCAAGAGTTTTCATTACTATATAATTATTTATTTGATTTTTGAAATGTACAAAAAAATTATTAATAAATTGTTTTGTTATCTGATTACTCTTTTTTATTTAGGTTATGACTTTAGTTATATTGGTTATTATGATGAATATAAGCAGAAATCCACAACTAGTGAGATAGAGACATGAAACTCTTGCAGGGCGTGGTTCATAGGTTCTTTAAGCAGGAAGTATCATATCCAATAGTCATCAGTTTACATACAACTTACCTTTGGTTTAGCAAGTACAAAAGCTTATTTAAATCATTGATACAAATAACTAGAATTAAGTCTCAGAGAAGTTAAACACTTATATTCAGGTTCAAGAACTACTCACAAATTACTACAACGTTTGTTCATGATGACATAAAAATCTTAAAGGTACCTCAGCCGGCTGTAACGAGCTAAATTAATAATAACACCCCTTTACTATTGGTTTCGAAAATGGTTTCTATTTTCATAATATCTTAATTCAATAGTAGAGCTGTGTTATAAAGTTTAATACTAAATCTTGGTTTTTTTTCTTTAAAATTTATATAAATTATATCTTTTTAAATGATAATTAAATTTTTTATGATTACAATTTTATAGGTATTTTATCCAAAATCACTACAAAATATAGGACCCTATGTCCGAACAGGTACTTTATAAACAAAACAAGTCACTGTAATTGCCACTTACTTGAAACGTAACCACCAATAAATGATATGTTATTATAATAACATGATTATTTCTTACTGATGGCGATTCGATTAATTCCCAGCACCTATTATAATGAATAACTCTTTCTTGAACTCATTACAACCAATAATAAACTTTCCTGGACTCTTCAAAATTTTACAACCAGAACGAATTGTAACCTTCCGTAAGAAGGATCTGCCAGTTTTCCCTCTGGGAAAGTTGTTTTGACAACTTTTTGAATTATATGCAAACTCCCAAGTATATTTGCTTGGATTAAACAGTAAAACCTTTATATATTGATTATCAGGAGTTATCAATTAATAACTTTTTTGAAACCAGTAGAACGATAGCTCTTTTAGTACTATCAGTAGTTCATTATTTAATAACTTTTTTGAATTAACTTGCAAAAAGTTCAAAACTCTTTAATTATTATGAAAAAATTCAAACTTTTTGAATTATTATGAAAGAAAAATTCAAGACTTTCTTAATTATTATGAAAGGAACAATTTTTTTCCCCAAACTTTTCTTTAATTATTCTTTTTTTTTATTACCCCTAGCAACCAACAAAAAAACAAAACAAACGAGAGTACCTAGGTTACTCCATTTTCTTTTTAGACATTTTCTTATAAATAAAACTTTTGAAATACCCAAAACCCTGCCAACCTGTCTTTCTTCTCACTCTTGCATCTTTATTACCACTCCTTCCTTACCACTAGCCCCAGCAACAAAGATTGCCTTTGAATAAGCTTGATCATCCCTAGATAAATTAGTCCATCTCGGGAATTCTCCAAGGGTATGATTGCACCTCCTACTCTGCCTTTGCTTGACCATTGCTGTAAACATGATTATTTCCACATAATTTCTAGGATTAGGTTTGATATAAACACGAAATGTAATACCATTAAGTTTAAACACCGCTTTTTTCTTGGCTATTACTTTGAACTGTTGGACCCTTTCAGCCATCGAGAGACCCTGTCTTCTTTCTTGACCGTTAACATGATATCCAAGGAATATCGAGCACAACGAAAATAAATAACACACCAACGAATTCATGATAATAAATAAACACACTGGTATTTATTTAACAACCACCAGCATAAACAACACGCAGTCGATGTAACTGGCATTTAGTCATTTTGCAGTTTTACCAACACACATTTTTTCATGGTTACCAATCCATTTTTTCCGCCAGTGGCGTAGATGATAACACTGTCGCGCCAGCGGCGTCGGCGGTACAGTCACAAGGTACATAATCTCAGTAAACCTTTATTGTCTAGTTAGAATACTTGTATAGGGTATTCATGAATTTAGAAGTATACTACATACGTTCGTGACAATCTAATAAGAGGGATGTATACCTTTGTTATGTACAGATACAATTGACGTAATACGTGTAACATTAAACTCATTTCTTTCAAACTGACGACACCTCATCATACAAATCATACTGTATTTATGTATTCCCTTTCTCTGCTGATATGTTTTCTATAGTGTGTTTTAAATATTATACCCCGTTCTCTCAAGAATGCATAAAATTTTTGAAATATCTGTTTATTATTTTACTTAGCATATATAAAAGTAACAAAATGAATTTCTATTTTAACCTGTTAACTTTTATGTACTTTATTTTGCTATTCAACTTGACCCTAATTTTATGATTAAATGAGAAAACATGTTATCAATCTGTTCAAAATTCGAATGTCTAGAAAAAAATGGGTAGCTCTTACTGAATATACGAAGAATACGTTTGAGGTATGTATTGAGATACATAACATTTCTCTCATATATGAATTTGTATATATCGAGTTAAAGTTAATGAATGAATACAACATAAATCATTACCCTACGTGTTCCGTGATTAAGACTTCAATAATCGAACGAGTTATTCGTACAATTAAGCAAAAGCTGTATATGATTTAGTTGATAGCTCTGTATGACATTCGGAGTTAGATGTTGACTCTATCAAGTTTTTAATTTACTGATCTGAAGCTGCTGAAGACCTTTACTTCTGAGGGGTAGGAGCATTCTAGATCTTGCTACCGTACGTGCTTTCATATATGATGAATACGTAGAAATAAATGAAAAACTATAAACTTGTTTTATCGTTTTATTTATAAAATTTTAATAATGATATGAAATGTTTGCATTATACGATATAATGAAAAATTCTAGTGTTATCAAGTTGTTATTTCATTCCTTTAATATATTAGAAGGGCTCCCATTCTATTGGTTAAGAATTTCAATTGTCCCTTTTATTTCAGACACGCCTCAGTTGCTTTGCTAATCTATTTTCTTAAACAGTAAAACAGAATGCATTTAAAATAATATTATATTTCATATAAAAAACATACACGCATAAATTAAATCTTATTACATAAAAAATAAACGAATATAAGAAAATTAAAACTAAATCTTATTTATATAAAAATTAAAGGAATAAAACTAAACTACTCAATAATAAAATAAATATTACTAATATTGTTTACACCTACCCTATCTTTTATGTAAGATAAGAACACTAAGAATTCTTTAAATTTTATCTGAATATCCTCGTGATTGAACAAAACGGTATCCGATGAGAACCTACGAGTTTCACTTATGATTCCTCCCCCGGGTAGTTCCATTTCTTCTTCTATTACAACAATCATGATGACGACGTACTTCATAACGTCGTAGTTATTGCTTCTGGTATTAATTATAGTATTTTTAAATTTAGAGAAGATTTCCTCTTCTCCAAATTTATCTTCACTTTCAGCGAAACATTCAATTTCATTGTCGTCGACGTCGCTATCACCACTGTCAACTTGATAATTTTCAGCAGACATTCTATCAGATTTTTTTTTGGAAAACTGCAGTCAGTCTATAACCAATTTCAAAATAAGTTTACACAACATCGTTAAAAATAAAAGCAACTAACTCGATGAATTTCAAATAAGGAAAATGTATTTCTTAATGATACGGAATTGTAGACAATCTAAAAAGTTCAGAATGATTAGTTTGCATAACATAGTTAAAAATTAAAGCACTTTCATGATTGATTTCAAATAAGGAAAATTAATATTTCTTAACGATAAATTATATTTCTTAGGAACTGTAGACGATCTAAATGGAAGTCGATCTAAAATAATCGTAAACATTTACATATAGTTTTTAAAATATAAGCAAAAATAAAACACACCTGATTTTAATATTCACTTGATGTAACTATCTTGATGATTAGAGAACACTTTCGGAATGGTTTATTTTTAAAAAAGCGTTCAGTTTTTATACTAGTTTTCGACGTTTGCGTAATTATGATGAACAATAGTTTTATACATATTGGATGTAAATATTGATATCAAGGTGATGGAAAGTAGTGTAGGATCAGGACAATCAATCTTGATCTCACTGTATATTACGATTAGAGACCGGTAAGTGCAACTACATAACAGAAAACTTGGATAAGATCCGAATAAAATAAAACAACTTTTCTTGAAAGCTGTTAGTTATTATAGAAACAACTCGTCTTAATCTTAAGTAAAGAATAATAATAAACATGTTTCTCGGTTAAAAAAGTTAATGAAGCGTACATCAAATCTGTATGATTCAGAGCTCTGAAACAATACAACTAATCACACATACTACGTTATAATGTTATGTCTCTTTCAAATTATTTCCGTATTCAAATTTCTACATGTCTAACTTATACAGATTAACACAAGGGTGAGTATGTTAAGAGCTGTAAAACCAATTAACAGGTTAAAATCTTTGAACTTGAATTCTTCAGTCATCTGTAAGAACGTTTTGTTTATTTATAGTTGAAAACAGTTTTAAGGAATGTTGAAAAACAATGCGACTAATTACCTTGTACGTATTTTCATGCAATAACATTAGTTTGCAGTAACTTCTTTCGAAGGTATCGTAAATGGTTACAGAAAATGTTTTTGAATTTTAAAATAATGCTATACAGTATTTTAAAAGTTTTACTTAAATAAATTTTTAGGAAATCATAACGACCCTAATTGTTTTCTTTCAAATAGAATTTGCGTTCCTGAGAAATAATTAACTAAAAACCTTTCAAGAAATTTCAAAAGAAAGCTAATCTGTTAATATTTGTCAATCGTATGATACAATACATTTTTTACTAGATAATTGTAAATGAAAAATGCTAAGATAATAATTACATGACCATTATCGATTTACTTGTAGACTGTATTTTAAATGTTTATGACGTTTGGATTTAAACATGTCAAAATGCAATAGAGATAATCTGACAGGTGATTGACAGTACCCCTTTAGAGGTACCTTGTATACTTGAAAGTAAATTTTTCTCGTATTGTTATCCTAGATGTTTCTACATGTTAATTATATTACACGTATGTTAATCATATGACGTATAGATCTATATTTAAATATCAATTAGGAATGACAACATAAGATTTATTTTAAAATAAATTTATGAGAGAGTGATGACAGATGCAAATGATATATAAAAATGAGATGTAACAATGAGAGATGAGTTATGTAAATGAGAGATGAGATATGCAAACGATACCGTGAATTAATTTAATTCGCGCATGCATATGAGAAATAAAGAATGAGCTAGGAAAATGAGAGATGAGATATGCAAATGATACCGTGAATGAATTTAATTCGCGTATGCATGTGATAGATGATATATGTAAATGAGAGATGATATATGCAAATGATATCGTGAATTAATTTAATTCGAGCATGCATATGAGATATAAAAAATGAGCTAGGCAAATGAGAGATGAGATATGCAAATGATACCGTGAATTAATTTAATTCGCGTATGCATGTGAGAGATGATATATGTAAATGAGAGATGAGATATGCAAATGATACCGTGAATTAATTTAATTCGCGTATTCATGTGAGAGATGATATATGTAAATGAGAGATGAGATATGCAAATGATACCGTGAATTAATTTAATTCGCGTATGCATGCGAGAGATGATATATGTAACACTCGGATGACTGCATCAATCATAATGTAATATGTAGATTTGATTTGTATACGTTGTGATGTCACGCGCTGAGGTCACACGTTAGACCGCGGATGTCCTTGAAATTGACCAAGAATTACTACTTTGGACCTTAGCGATTTCCCATGATAATTTCCATAAGGATTGCACTAGAACTGTCCTATCCTATCTAATTTCAACCTATGCGTTTCCACTTATAGTGTGTTTTACAATTCATTTAAAAGCGCTATGAATAACACATATGGTAATATTAAAAAAAACCGCTATAATTGTGAATGTTATGTGAATGTTTAAAAACATTCAGTTTAAAGAATTAAATAAATAAATAATGCATTTTCTTTAAACTCAATAAAATAGAAACAGAAATACGTAAAAAAAGAAATGAAACTCCTGAAGGAAACTATTCAAAACAAACAAAAAGAAAAAAATAAATTGTTGATTAATCTTGTTCGTTTGTTTCTTCAAAAAAATAAATGTTTCTGTTAACCTTTTTTATATTTAATTAATTTAAAAAAATGTATTAAATATAAAACAATTTAAATCTTAGAGAGGTTTATTTAAGGATTGATAACTATGGAGTTTTGTTCAATAACAAATTTGGATTATAACTCAAATTTGACCAGATCCAAAAAACCAAGAGCATTGTGGAGAGGATAGTGTTGGACATAGTGTTTGACTACTATAGGCTATTGTATAATGAGTAGGGTACCCCGACTCGACCTAACGCTAGATAAAATTGACGGTCGTGGAACCTGTAAATTCTTGTTCATCTGGACGGGTCTAGTGCCCTCAGCTATTTGAGATTGGTGGCGGCGGATTAAGTCTGAATTCATTGCGGAGCGATTACCCATGCCTACCTACCTATCTATCTACATGATAAACGCTAGAACTCGCATATTCTTAACTATTGGGTAATGATCTCTGTAACCAGATAGTAAGCTGCGGCGTTGCCGGTTCTCATTACCGAAGGACAAAAATTGAATCAAAACGTATTTTATAACCACCAGCTAATAAATTTTGTTACCTGGTAAACGCTAAATCTCGCCTATTCTTAGCAGCTGGGTAACGGATAATGGATAATGGAATAAGCTGCAACAATGCCAGGCCCTTGTTACCGAACAACAAGAATTGCACCAAAACTTGTTGAATAACTAGTCTATATATTTAAAACACAAGGCTTATTTTTGTTCCAGTTCGTTTGAGAGATCTAAGCGATTTTTTTTAAATTAAAGCTTTCGCTGTTTTTAATGTTTATATTTTAAATTTGAAAAACTCTAAAATCTTTAATGTGAGACGGACGAATCGAACATTCATTTGGGGTGCCCTCTCACTTTGTACGGTGGTGAGTTTCGTAACTACTCCCGCTTATAAATATAAAAGGGGGGTGCAGCCATACTTCCATCATTAATAAGCGGTTAACACACGGTTAATGTTTATAAAATTGTTAGGCTGCGTAGACCGCATAGTTGAAAATTATGAACAACAGACGAATTATTATACAAATAATAGCTGATGGCAATTGCTTATTCAGATCAGTTTCATATTGTTTGCATAAAACGCAGGAAATTTGCCAACACTATGTTTATGTGATGTTTTTGAAATATGTACTAATAGACGTTTTCAAGAATGTTTTAAACAAGATCGATTTTTGATTTTATTCTTATCATTTCGTAAGGTAAAATGTATGTATGTAGAATAAACCGGCGGGGAGGAGTAAGCCAGAGAGGAATATATATCAGAAGAGAGAAGGGTAAGCTGGGAGAGAGGAGTGCTAGGCTTAGAAGTTTCAACTGGTTATGTTTGATTGCGTTTATTAAATAATCACTCACGAAAATCCGAAGGATTGTAATCACACATCGAATGTTGTATATAGGGAAATCCTTCAATGCTTTTAACCGTCATGTCTTGACGAGGTTTCCCTAGTAGATAATAAATTTTGCTACCTGATGGTAAACGCTAAAACTAGTCTATTTCTAACAACTGGGTAACGAGTTCTGTAACCAGGTAATAAGCTGCGGCAAAGCCTTACCGAAGAACAAAAATTGTACCAAAAAGTGTTTACTGTTTAATCACTACCAGGTAACAAGACTTGTTACCTGGTAAACGTAAAAGTATACCTATCCTCAAGCATTTAAAAACGAGTTTTATTTCAAAACAAATGGGAATATAACTGAAATTGGACCTGACCCGAAAAAACCCATAGCAGATTAATCATCTGCATCTTAAAAACCTCTAGAAAAAGTGTATTAGAACCTGGAAATTTTTTTAAAGTCCAATTTTGTTGTACATTTAATTGGAAGTTTCTAGTTATTTCGCATTATTGGTATAAAAGAATTGTTTTAGAGGTACTTACCGCGAAAAATAATGTGATGCACATTATTATTAATTATTTTTTGAACTATACGTTGTTCACCCAACAGAAATAGTTTTAAGCCACTCGCCACAAATTTATGCTTGTGTAGAACAGTGAGGGCAAAGCAGTTTCACACGCTGCAAATTAATAAAAGTTCGATAAAAAATTATAAAATAAACTAATTATCAGGTAATTTAGTTGTGAAAGAATTAATTAGAAGACCGATTAGTAAACCTGAAAAAATTGAAAAATACTCATTTGAAAAAGTTCAGTTGAAGAAATTACAAAAAATTTTTGTAAAACAAAGCAGCTTTAATTCTATGAAATCTGGAAGCCATTTGCATCCAGCTGACTTTTTCATAGTTATTAATAGATTTAAAATATCTGCTAATGCAAGTAAATACTTTGGTTTATAAGCATAAACCGTTAAATTTCCACTGATTTATACTCGTTTGCAATAATCATAAAATGTTTTATTAAATAAATGATAATCTTCTTTTAATAAATGATTATTACAATTATTTTAATCGGTTGTTATAAAAAGTAAAAATTGATTAAAATGTTATAAAATACAGTAATTGTTAGAAAATTTAATTAGGCAACCTCTTTAATACATGGGCATCACTTGAAACTCGTGAAACAGTCAAGTATTCGCTCGTTTATGATACGAGTTTTAGAAGACCGAGCAAAAGAAAAATGCTATTCAAATGTAGCGCACTTTCGGGGTAACTATTTCTGTTGGCTAAATAAGGTTTAGTACTTTTTGTACAGTTTGCAAGTGACCTGTAAGCTGTAACGTCTTCAATAGCCTCCTTTTTTTTACAAAATTTTATATTATCGTGTCATAATCGTGAGGTTCGAGAAGAAAACCGTTTGGAAAATATATTACAAAGATAATATGGTAACAATAATAACATGTAAAGACAAAATTGCTGTTATGGAACAATAATAGTTTAAAGCTTTTAAAAATAGCTTCATCTTGGCATATGAATATGAACTATTTATTTATAAATATCAAAAGATTGACATTGATTGTATGTAGTTATTCGTAAAATACAAAGTACTAAATATAAAGTTACACAAAAAGCTAGACAGAATAGTTTTTACATATTCTTGTTAAGTACGCCATAATCTTCCTTAATAAGATCTGCTGCTTTTTCTCCAATCATCATTACGGGCGCATTCATATGTGCGGACAAAGTAGTTGGAGTAATACTCGCATCAGCAACCCTTGCATTTGCGATACCATGAACTTGAAGTCTATTATTTACCACAGCTCCTTTCGTAGGGTCAGGTCCCATCTGGCATGTACCACCCCCATGAAAAGCATTCATTGCAGTTTCTCTTATTAAACATTTCCAATATCGTTCAGTCAAAAAGCCATTATGTAAACAATTTGCATAGGGGGTTAAAACAGGATGTATTGTTCTAAATGCGTCTGTACTAACTAGATTTAAAATTGCTTGAATTCCCTTATATATTCCCTCGATATCTTCGTTATTAGAATCATCTAAACACCTAGAGTTGATTAATGGATAATCATATGGATCGTTTGATTTTAAATAGATTTTTCCTCTAGTTTTTGGATGTAGTAAAACAACAAGAATCTGGAAAACATGATTTTCCATTATGGAACTGCCCCATCTAGAATCATCAGCATGTCCATGAATAATACCTGTTGCCATCGTATCAAATTTTACCGGTGTTACAGAAGGAACAAGAACGATCTCTATATCAGGGGCACCGTTGTCTGTTAAATTTAATTTGTAAAAGCTTACTCCTTGAGGGTTAGTCGAAACTGTTAAGGGTCCTGTACCATTCAGATATTGTCGAATGGCTTCTCTCAAGGTAAACGCTGGTTCTTTTTGAAAAGTTAAAAAGTAATTACTATAAAACGTTAAGTGATCATGCAAATTTCTCCCAACAGCAAGATCTTTAATAAGTGGAATTCCAATTTCTTGTAGATGTTGTTCTGGGCCGATTCCAGACAACATTAAGATTTGGGAGGAACCTACAATTCCAGCTGAAAGAATTACTTCCATATTAACTTTAACACAATATTGTCTATTGTTATGAGAAAATATCACTCCGTATGCTTTATTAGTGGTGTTTGAAATGAGAATCTTTGTTACGTAACTACCTGTTAAAATTTGCAAATTTGCTCTATTACGCACAGGATCCAAAAACGCTTTTGCCGAAGTTAATCTTTTACCATGTATACTAGTATACTGCAAACGACTTACACCAATTTGCTTTTTACCATTGTAATCTAATATACATCTGCCTTGTTCTTTATTAGCTTGCAGAAATATATCGACTCTTCTGCTAAGAGGATAATGATACTCGACATTTAAGTAGCCTCCAACACCATGATAATTTTGATCACCATTTATATTAGAATTCTCTGATTTAATAAAATATGGAAGAACATCTTTGTAAGACCATCCTGGATTTCCTAATTCTTCCCACTTATCGTAATCCCGGCGATTGCCTCTAACATAGGCTAGTGCGTTGATGAGAGTTGTTCCTCCTAAACCTTTTCCTCGTGGAAACGGACAAATACCCCCAATAGCTATACAGAAAAATGTTTTGTGTTTATTAGATATGATAAATAATTAAAACTTAAATGATTACCTAACTAACCTAAACAGCAGGTTTTTTGAGGCGTGCTATTAAAACCCCAGTTATATTCACTAGACATAGTGTAGGTGGACATTGATGGAATGTCTGTAAAGTTATTTCCCTCTTGACCAGCTTCTAGAAGAAGAATTCTCCAATGTTTAATTTCTGATAGTCTGCTAGCTACTACTGATCCTGCTGATCCTCCTCCTATTACTATAAAGTCGTAGGATCCAAAATCTGAAATTAGAGTAAATTGTGAAATATTAAGATATTTAAGATGTTTACTATACATTTGCTTAAAGTTGCTACCATTATTTATCTGTATATGTCTTTCTTTGTGAAGATTTTTATGCTGATAAGTCATTACATAAATTCATATTTTTAAAACTTATTTCAGGTAATAACCATCTAAGATCTAAAGATCTTTTAGTTTGTTGTATTGATATTGCAACGATACAGTTTTACCTTACTAGAGGATAGAGGACAAATAAGTCCAAAATAAGTACAATACTAAACTTAACTAACTAGTACAAAATAATAGATAACACAGTAACGCAACGTGTCAACCATGACAGAGGCACAATTCGTCTATACTAAAACTTATAAATGATAAGATGTTCAAACCCTTTTCGAAACTGCTTGGAGATGACTGGACTTTGAGACCAAAAGTGATCCTGAAGTTCAGTTTACAAGCAGCTTTGTTATAAACTAGTAATGTTTAAATAGCCTGTTGGCTCAGAAATTCTAAGTGTGCGGGCTAGTGCATGTCAGGGTTATTGAGTTTGTGATTCTAACACTCGTGCCAGAGGTCATATCCGGCTTGGTATGGAGAATCTGGTTTAATTATAGATACAATAAGGGGTCTAAATATCGGGCCGGTTGATCCACTAGTATGATGGTTTGATTAAAAAGCAAATTACGTTCGGTCGGTGTCATATGTATCAAAATCGGTTAGTACGGTTAAGTGCCCTGTCTGCTTCAGTACAGAATGTTGAGCTAGGTCCAGTTTAGTATGGAACGTCCAGCTTGGCCCGGTTTATTACGGACTACCCAGACCGTCCCAGATTAGTAGGAAGAATATAGGTCAGTCCCGTTCAGTATCTGGTTTGGAGGATGTACAGTCTTTAGCAAATGTCTTGTCCCGAGTAAGGACGTTGCTGCTTTAAGAATCGAAATAACCCTGATACTGTGAACGAAAGAGACCGAATTAAACAGAGATTGACAACTACCTGGGAGATATTTAAATTCTTTAAAGCTTGTTTTGAAAACACGATTGTAAAAACTCTTGTTACTCATTCTATTCCAAATTTCTTTGACACACTTTATAAAATAGTCCTTTTATAAAGTTAAATGGAAGCATCTACTAGTTAAACAAAGTTATATAGCGTGTTTATGTTTCGTTCTTTACCTTTAAGAAAACATAACTAAATGAAAATAATAATGAAAACAATCATCAAAAAATAGAGGCTTAGGAGTATTTTAGATAATTAAATAATCGCAGAAATTAATGTAAGCGATAAATAAAAATAAAGTAATAATATAGGCATTTATTTATGTAAATACGTTAAAATTTTAAAAAGTTATTAAATGTTCAGTTATTTTAATAAAAATACTACAAACTAAGAAAAACTAGAAACATCGTAGTAGGAACTACTAAAAACAAAACCGTCACAAAACAAAAATTAAGTAACACCCTTGGCAAAGTATAGCACCTTAGTTCATGTATATCATTAATATATGTTTACCTAAAATTGTTAGAAAATATTTGTGAAAGATTACAGATTTTTAAATTTCGTCTCCTTTTAAGTAGATTAGTCAATTTTTCTCTCTAACACATTATTCTGTCAATTACCCATCTCTCTCTTGCATGTATTACCTGAGTGCAAAAGTTGGACCCTTTCTCATAAACATTCCAGTAACTACTTTCAAGATATAATCCTGTGAATCTACCCAAACCGTATTTATTATTAAACTTAATTTATTTGACCGGCAACTACTGGGAATTTTACCTGAAGGTGAATAAACCGGCCCTTAATGTTTAAATATGCCTCGTTTGTAAGCCCAATCTGATTCTACTTTGGAAACTCTGGGAATGATTATTAGTTTTGATTATTTATTATTTTTACTATTTTTTGCAATAAAAACTGATTACAGTTAGTACTAAAAATGTAGTTTTTTTAGTGTTTACAAAATAATTAAATTTTATATGCAACATAACTTACAAAATTAGACGTAACACACAATTTTACAATATTATTAAAAATATAAATAATGTAAAAATTATATACGAAAACAATAAAATAAAATAAAAGAAAACGATATCTATTAAAAAAACAAAATTATTTGAAATTAAGTTTAAAAAAATGAATGTAAACACAGTAAAGACAGTAAAATAGACAGTATCTGTAATCACTTCAGCCATGCGTCTCGATAGCGAAATGAGGAAGTTGCACAGTAAACTGCTCGTCCATCACATCGAATCCTAGATCCGGAAGTTTTTTTAAATCTGATACATGTATATTGTAGATTAATATTTTCATTAATACGATCGTAGGTTTTCAATGTAAATAGATACTTGGATTATTGTTTTTTCTGACTTCCCTCGAATCTAGCACAGACCAGTACTTGTAACCCTAAGGCTTGCAAATTACAATAATAAGGTCAGTTCCAAGGCCCAGATGAAACTTTAATAAATCTAACTGCAGGACGTTCACCAAAAAAAGATGAGCACTATATCCTATGGTTATCATCCCAATCGCGCTTTGTTGGTCTAATACAAACTCTAGTGGAAAAAGATATTGCAAGAGAATACAAGAAGGATTGCAGTCTTGGATAGAACCCGAGATGCAACCAACTATATGAATCTTACAAGTCCAACCAAGACCTATAAATAGCAAATAAACTCTTACAAAATCTAGATACAAGCAGAAAAGTGAAATGGGTCAACTTCATGGATAGTTTTCTATTTTAAAGAACCAAGCAAATAAGACTAGCCCCTCTGCAATCTGCAATGCATACCAGCTGTATAGCCTCACACGTTAAGGTAACCAACGTTGACCCCATGAAATAGCAGCTAGAATTGTAAAACGTGACCAGAAAACTAGCCGAAGCAGACCGACCGATAATAAGGCAGATAAAAGTCGAATTAAAAGTGAGACTTGCTTTTGCAACATCATTCCATGAATTCTCCCAGGAATTCACATAGTAGCAAGAATTAACAGCAGCAATCAGAAAAGTTAAACCTGGAAAATTAGTTGGCGCAAATGGAATGTACCCTGAATTCATTAAACATACAGGTCCTAACATAACTACATGGTTAACAAAACTCTACTCTAATGTTGCAAAACTGGACTCGCTCAGATGCTTTAGAGCACTAAAATAGTACCAATACCCGGGGAAATGTAGCAGCCACCCAGGAAATTATCGTCCAATTGCACTTTTGAGTATAGACTAGTTTATACAGAATCAACAAGACACGAGCTCTACAGGTGCTTATCGAACAGGCAGGTTTTCGTCCCAATCGGAACTGCTGCGACCAATACATACACCAAGGCAAGAAAGTTTATAAACATCCCAATCCAATGACTGCGAATCACCAGAGAGTATTCTAACAGAGGATCCAGTAAGATTAGATAAATACCTCAAAACCTGGCGCCTCAGATCAAATATACGAAAAACAGAGACATCTTGTTTTCATTTGAATAATAAACAGGTACGCTATATTCTCAGAGTGCAGTTTAGAGGACAGCACTTGAAACACAATGCACATTTATATAAATATCTGGATGTAATATTAGACCGTTCTCTATGTATAAGGAACACTTTACAAGAACAACAGCGAAAATTAAGATGCGTAATAACATATTTGCATCAACTTTCAGAAACGGGTTTGGGAGCCAACGTAGCAGTTTTCAGAACTTATGCCTTAGCACCGATATACTCAGTAGCGTAATAATGCAACCCGGTTTGCATTAACAATGTACCAACAAGGTACATACTCAACTCGGCGTTGCGATGAGAACAGTTTCTGGCACGATCAAATTCATACCCCTGCAGTATCTGCCAGTATTGTCCAACTCTGTCATTGATAGATATCCTGCACTCTAAAAAGAGAATCGGTAAATTTACCCTAAGAAATGGAGGCAACTATGTTACCACCATTTTTTGAGGTTTTACTTACTTTTTTCTTTGAGCACGTCTGGCTTTAAATTAGATCTTTGAAGCAAACTAGGTCCGTATTTACTCTTATTATTTCAAGTAGATTTCAACCAAAATTGTAAAATTTTTGATAAAGGTGTATGACGTTTTTTTTAAATAATTAATGTGCATTACATATTCTCGTCTTTCGCCCCTTAAAGATTTATAACTTTCCATTAGTATCACCGTCTTTTTTTAGAATTAATATAATTCTAAAAAGATGAAAAAAGACTGAATTTCAACGAACGAATAAAAGAAATAAATAAATAAATCTTGTTGGCTAAAGCTGCGAGAATATAAATTGCACAGATAACGTGAGTTTCATCGTTTACAAGAACGAAGATACATGATTTTCTAGAGTGTAGGGTTTCCATTTTATAAGGTGTGAATTTTTTTTTGAGTGCTACTATGCGCCACCGCTATTTGATTTGGTAGTGTACAAAACTGATTTACCATATCTACACCAATTAATATTGAATTATATCAAAGAGTTTGCTGTTGCTTCATCAATTAACTATGTCTTCATTAAGATAATGATGTGTTACGAACAATTATTAAAGATGCTATTTAACATTCTATAGTTTTACCTTTTAATTTAGATTTTTGTCACACTAAGTACACAATAGGCCAGTAAAATAGAATCCGTTGGTGGAAATAAATGTTGGAAAGCGGGAGATCGTTTCGATCGCTTCAGTTGACGTCAAATATAAGTATCCTAGGTCTGCACGGTCCCTCGACGCGAGCTTACCTGAGGGCATCAAAAGAACCACGAAATCTTCGGATATTTTTTAGTTTTTCGCTTATAACTTTAAAGCAGTGCTTTCCAACGAAAACCTCACCATTACAATAATTAAAGAGCATTAAATTCTGCGACGGAGGAGTATCCAACACTTTAAATTCGGTTCAGTGGTATGGTCGAAATCGACGGTTGAGAACCGACAATTTGACACATTTTCGATTTTCCGTCAGATCGGACGCCCAGAGGCTTTCCGTATAAAAAAAACCCGTTGGTCTCATTCTGATTGTTAATATTAGTCGAGAAATACCTAAGCTTTGATATTGTAGAGGTTGCCGGATTAAACTAATGGCGATTTCTTTGTCATCCCCCATCACAGCAACTGGGATCAATCCATATGAAGTGCTGCAGTACTGGTCGCTCGATCATTTCGAAAAAAAAATTTTTTGTGTGTTATCACATCTAAGTATTGGTAAATCGCAACCACTGTTATTTTGTTTTTATTTCTTTTGATTGAAATATGGCAGCCATATTTGTTTCGTAGTGTACGCAGTTTTTTGATGGAAACGTAAATATTTATATTACGTATCATAACGAGAACTTAAAAAGCCCATAAATACCAAAATAGTACAGTTTCAGAGTTAAAATATTTTATACATAAACTACCTCTAACTGCGTACTTTTAAAAAGAAAATCAGCCCTAAGACTTCATCTTCATCTGGATATATGAAATATGCTCCCCTAAAACGCCGAAATTTTTTTATAAACGTTGTTAAACTTCGGAGTAAATTGAACCCATAAGTAAGCATCCTACGAAAATTATGTTTAGATTAAAAGATGTAATCCGACATGTGAGCAATACAATGGTTTCTACCGCTTGTCTCTAAGACCACCCCTTCTTGAGATACAAAGATTTACGTTTACATCAAAAAACTGCAAAAAAACGTCGTGCACCACGAAAAAAATATGGCTGCCATATTTCAATCAAAAGGAATAAAAATAAAATAACAGCGGTTTTGATCTACCAATACTTAGATGTGATAACACACAAAAAAAATTTTTTCGAAATGATCGAGCGACCAGTAGTGCAGCACTTCGTATGGATTGATCCCAATTGTAGTGATGGGGGATGACAAAGAAATGGTCATTAGTTTAATCCGGTAACTTCGACAATATCAAAGCTTAGGTGTTTCTCGACTTATCTTAACAATCAGAATGAGTCCAACAGGTTTTTTTATATGGGAAGCCTCTGGGTGTCCGGTCTGACGGAAAGTCGAAAATTTGTAAAATTGTCCTTTTTCGACCGTCGATTTTGACCATACCACTGTACCCAATCTAAAGTGTTGGATACTCCTCCGACGCAGAATTTAATGCTCTTTAATTTTTGTAATAGTGAAGTTTTCGTTCGAAAGCACCGCTTTGAAGTTATAAGCGAAGAACTAAAAAAGGTTCGAAGATTTCGTATTTCTTTTGATGCCCTCAGGTAAGCTCGCGTTGAGGGACCGTGCAAACCTAGGATACTTATATTTGACGTCAACTGAAGCGATCGAAGCGATCTCCCGCTTTCCAACATTTATTTCTACCAACGGTTCCAATAGGGTCTAATTTTACTAGCCTACAGGTACATTTTATCGTTTGTTTAATATTGCTTTGCTCTTAAATTCATCGAATTTTTAATTTAATTTTTATAGTTGACTGTGTTGCATTTTGTTTTATCTAAAACATTTAGTAATTATATATAATAATAATATATAATAATTTGTGATACTCATCTATACACAAACTGAAAGTTGTAGAACCTGACGCATTTACATATTTTAATATGTAAGTAATATTTAATATCGTTCTATCATTTTTATAATAAGCCATTCTATTCTGGTGCAAGCATTTAACCGCATTAGCAACGCCTGCATCTGCTTTGACTTCCATAATGTAATTTAAATTTAACTATTTCGAGTAAATAGGGAGAGTTTCACCGTTGGTTAGAGTTTAGGGTGCGTGAGACGTCAGTTTAACTCTCCATCTTCAACGACTGCTTTCACTAGAACCAAAGCTTAAGACGGACGGTTGGGCGACAACGGCGTCGGGGAACACAACTAGATCCGATGTATTGCGATTATAAATTCGTATCTCATTCGCTCATTCATTACCATAGATTCATTACACCTTTGAGAGCTGTAATGATCCCATTATAGCAATGAATGGGTAATGTAACGATATGCTCACACTATCGTAGACAAGATGTAATACTTAAGATAAAGCATTATTATAATAATAATATAGGCAATCAGTAGCGGCTTGTAAGTGTCCAAACATAAGACGCAATGTCTTTAAGGTCGAACTTGTCTAGTACAACTTCGCGACTATCATCCTTATCGTAGACCGCAATTTCTTCTACTTTTCTCCATGTCGACGGTTCAGTATCCTAAAATTCAAATTGCAACATAAGCATGACAATCTGCTCTACAACTTCTATATCACGAACTTTCTTTGATAAAATGCTTACTTTTCAAGCAACCAGTTACTTCTTCTTCTCTTATTCTTTTGCCGTTCGGCTTCGGATTTAGAAGTACGTGTTCTCTTGCACCCATTTTTTCTATTTACTTCTATCCCTTGTTAACATTTTCAATTCATTTAGCATCTTCCATCCTGCCCTCCCCAATTCGGTAATTTGCCTTATCCGCGTTTTCCTAGGTCTTCCTTTTTTTTTTCTTTTCTTTCTGCTTCAAATACTTTTCTGCGTGTTCTTTCTGGGTTCATCCATAATATCTGACCGTACCAGTTTAACTGTCTCTTTTCAATCTTCTTAATTATTGATTCTTGCTCTAATATTTCTCTAATATCCTCATTCCGTATTCTTTCTCATCTTGTCTTATCTCTGCTATCTTCCTTCAACGAAAACTTAAAAAAATCTTCAATACTATGGACATGTAAATAAAAAAAGGGGGGCAACCTGAAAAAATTGATGAAGCAAGGAAAAATAAAAGGTCAGGGGTTAAGAGGTCGCTCCCCTACCGGATGGAAAGACCAGATAACCTAGGATCAGATAACAAGATATTCACGGAAAATCCCTACAAACACTTGTAAGGAACACACAAGAAAACGATGGGAGAAGATGGTCAAAAACATCAACTAAAGACACATGAGTTGAAATGAGTAATGAAAAGACATCACACCTTTCAAAATTGAGAGTACAGCTGAGCAATAATGATGGAAGGAGCGCGGGAAATTTGGCCCTGGGAGCCACCGTTGCTTAACAGTGCCAATGCATACGGAACCCGAACCCCGATTTGTTATTAGCCACAGTAAGTTGATGTTACCGAATCGTTATCAGTTGCTATGACAACAACAAAATAACAAATTCATTTATAACGTGTCTGGGTGCTGTTATGATTTTTTTAAAATTTATTTGAAAATTAGAACCAATTACGTATACATAATATACACATAAAATTTAAGGTCCTATGGGTTAATTTGCTGGTGATAGGGGCATGAGGGGAATCCATCCATCGATGTTTGTTTGTTAATTTCTTCTTAGATCAATGGGCCACTTCTTTTGTAATTTCACTTGCGTAATCGCGTAGGAGGTGAATCGTGGTGCAGGTAGGACGCGAGAAGATACATATGAACTTGAAGTCGGAAATAGTATATTGTACAACTAGTGATACAATGACGATGTTTGTAATACGAGTATAAGTTTGCTTAACGAGCCGCGAAGCGGCGAGTTAAGCTATATACGAGTATTACAAAAAGGAAATGTAACACGTGTTTTACATACTACTTTGTCTATTTCGCCTTAATTTACAATTTACTTTAAAGAAATGGGAAAATGTACACGCGGGTATTTTTGATGTGGTAATGTCAAGTTTAAAAAAAGGTGACAGCTTAGTTGTTTCTTCTGATATAAGATAAAAATGTATTTTTATTATAAATAATTATTTTGATAAGACAATCATGTACTCAATCAAAGTTTTACTGTTTCTATTACAATAAACATTTTAATACATCAAAACTGCTTAACATACAACAATAGAAAGTAACTAACCTAACCTCTAAATCTAAACAATGAAAATGAAATTTGAGTAGGGACGGACACGGGATTCACGACCATCAACTTGATCCGGAAAACCAACAAGCTTTTCAGTACATTTTCGTAGGAAATTCGCTATTAACCGCGCTTTGTTTTAATTCAAAGCTTCTTAAAATGAAATATGTTTCATTATCCTCGCTGTTACTTCTGAGCATCATAACATTCAAATTTTCAAAACGGCGCCAGTTAATGAATACTTATTAGTACCTATCACGGGAAAGTGCTTTTCTTTTGGATAATGTGCCCCCAAAATACTTCCGCGGGTTGGTTGTCGAGCATTATTCCTTTCCTTTTTATATTCTTCCTAACACCTTGGTTATGTTCCCATTAGTAGGTAAAAACTGAAAAAAATATTTGATGAAATGGAGGTGTACATCATTCAACTCAATTAAACTTACCTCAATATCGACAAGCGATATACGTTTTGGCTTTTTAATCTAATTTTGATCTTGAAATCAGAATATAGCTGTGTTATTGCTTATTACGCATTTACGTCTGACACTGGACTTCGTTGACAGAATGACATGACAGAGTAGGCTGGCAGCAAAATTTACTTACTACTGCCAGCCTTACAAATAAAAAAATCACTACTTTCAGTTGCACAAAGTAGCACTTTGTGTAACTGTTTTTCGCAAAAACAGTGTCACAAAGTAATCTTTGTATACGCGAAATAGACAAAAATCATTGTTGTTTTTTTTGTACATTCTTCTTTTACTATCGGAGGTCCTAAGTGAGTATGCAGTGTGACATTACTAACATATCAAGGAGCGTTGGTCAACATTCTCAAAGTCTTAGATTGCATGTGTTGAATGATGCTAACATTGGATTCACAGGTGCAACCCCAGAGTTCTATGCTATCAAGTGACCAGTACATTTTCTTAAGTCGGAGGTCGACTTCCTTTCCAAATGGTGTTGCAAGTTTAAGGAGGCCGTTTGAGGATTGGAATGATGAGAGAGAAGAAGTGTATCATCTACAAATGTGCTTAGGAGTAGGGCATTATATAACATTCTACGAGAAAAGACTACGCTCACCTTTAAGCTGGTACTGGTGAACCTACATATTGGCCTACGGACAAGAATAAAATTTCTGATTTATTGGACTTGGCAACGTGGGGTTTCCGTGACCCTTCGGATCTTATCCAAGTTTTCTGTTATGAAGTTGCACTTACCGGTCTCTAATCGTAATATACAGTGAGATCAAGATTGATTGTCCTGATCCTACACTACTTTCCATCACCTTGATATCAATATTTACATCCAATTTATAAATAAAACTAGTGATATAAAGAATTCTGGGGAATTTATTAGATGTCCCTAGATGTCAATCTGTCAAAATTGTTTTCGTTATTAACTCATTGCCGTGCGTTGTTAATTCCGTTTATTTTTTTATTCTTTTCGTTGTTTAATTATTTCTATACATAAAAGTCTTTTTCAAGACTACCACTGAAGGATTATATTGAGTGCAAGGTAAATAAAAAATATTTTTATTGTTGTTATAAAGTTATTATATGTAGAAATTGTGAATTACAGGTTACAGGTCAATAACCTCTATCAAAATGACCTTTTCTCTTGAACAAGAGAAATGTATTATAGAAGCTTATTTTCGCAACGGTGAACGAGATGGTAATGCAGAATGGAAATATGCTCAAACGCTTTGTGCAGAAGAATGGATAAATCGCTTCCCTGATATGGAAATTGATGAAGAAACTTTAATTCGACATGTACACCGGATTGTGCACCGTTTTCATGAAACAGGGAGTGTGTTAGTAAGGGGAAGTCAAGTGGTCGTGGTACTGTACTTACGGAAGATGTTATTGCAGATGTGCGTACTCGTGTAGAACGTAGTCCAAACACACCATTACGCCAACTTACTCAACAAACAGGTAATCGTAACAGTTATATGAAAATTACTTTGAAATATTAAATGAAAATTATTGTAGGTTTATCATATGGTACAGCTCACAAGGCAGTAAAGAAAATACTACACTTCCATCCATATAAAGTTACTGTCGTGCAAGAGTTACTTCCCCCTGATTATGAAAGACTAATTCAATATGTAACTGGTTTAATGAAAATCTTCGTAATGATGATTTATTGGATCTCACATTCTTTTCCGATGAATCGTGGTTTCATTTGTCCGGATACATTAATTCACAATATTATTCAAAAATATGAAAAAACGAGTAGATGTTTGTCTGGCTGTACATGGAGGTCATTTTGAACACATACTATAAATCTATTGTAATAATTTTAATTGTAAATTGTTTAATTGTGTTAATTTGTGTAATTTTAATTGTTTATTAAATGAAATCTTTTGTATTTACTTCTTATGTTTGATCGTAATTGATCTTAATGATAATAATTGATAATAATAGTATTGGTTACCAATACTGTGGCAAGAGAAATTGACACGTCTTGTTATTTCTGTTATCAATGGTACCACATAAAACAGTAAAATATTTCAATTAGTATTCAGTAATTCTTTTAAATTCCTGATGTTTATTTTGTATGAAAAGGATAAACTTTTGCATAGTTCAAATGAGAGAAAATAAACAATCCTTATAACCATTTCAATATATTTTTTAATTAAAAACGAACTTGTTTTTCATGTTTTTAATTTCATACAAACCAAAGTGTTTCTAAGTTTTTGTACATTACTTTGGAGGTTAGTTTTTTTGAATGTCATCCGCACACCACTGCTTTTGTCCTGACTCTCAGGTGATGGATGTAATTATTGATATCAAGCTCGTGGGAAGTAGTGTAGGATCAGGACATTCAATCTTGATCTCCCTGTACTATTTTTCTAAAGTGCATTAATTTACTAAAAATTCGAAGAAAAAAAATCCCATAATATACTATAGTAGGTGTTTTACCACAAACGTTTCGTTTTATTAATAAGAATCTAGTTAAAAATAAAGAGATTGCCAGAATGGACGGAGCTGCAAATCGAAGAAAGGAAGATTTTATAAAGATTACGCATGCGCACCAAGCTTCTTGTCATAAAACTAATCCGTAAAAGTTTGGAGTTTGCAAGCTTCTACGTAAAGTATTAATTATAAAGATTAATTTTGAATGTTGTGAATGCTATTGGCTGAAAGTATTGTACAGACTATATTTGGATTTATAAGATTCTTTCAATTTAGCTGTTACAACTGTTGCAGATCTTCTCAATCAGCTCTTCAATCTATGTATTTATCTACTCAAAAAGTGATATGATAAGATTTCAATTCATCCCTACTAACTTTGAGCACAATATAATCTCAATGTAAAGTAGCCATATCATATCTGAGATAAAAAGATAGAGATTACTAAAGATATTAGCATTCATAATTTGGCTATCTTTATCGTACAGAAATTAGTAAGCACGCTGTCCTTTATTATCTTACAATTAGAACGTTTTACTAACCTTGTTTTAAGTACTTAAATTCTAGATCCGAAGGTTAAACAACAATCTGCTTAGATTTAAATTAATTGTTTTAGAAAACAATAAAAAAATCTTACCTATAGGTTCTGAATTCACTGGCTTATATTCACTGGCATCCTTTGGAAACCGATAATTTGTAGAATTCTGAATTCCTTGATTAATAAGTCGTTCATAGTAATCTACTTCTTCATTAGTCTTTTCACAATTAGAAACTGCATTGTTTAGAAATGCAATAAAAATGAAAATTAATAAATTAGTCATAGCTAATGCTTCTAACTAGTAGAAGTTAATGAAAGCTACTGCAGGTTAAAACGTTAATGAAACACCTTATATAAAGATAAAAAAGTGCGATATATTTAAGTTTTTTTAATTGTATTATGTCGTTTACCTGTACGAGAAGATAATTAATTTATCTTGTGAAGTACCTCACAAAACCTGCTATTAAATAATATAATTAATCGATGAACAGCATAATTAACAGTTTGTTCAACTTTTACTCTTTTTATTTAGAAAAACTATTATTTCTAGTTACTAGCAGTAATAATGTCTCACTGAACTCATTATCGCAACATAACTATTATGTGCTATTATAGATTATTACACTAGTATTGTTACATCTATGGTAAAGATCCCCTTCGAAAGTCAATGTACGGATGTTTTATATAATCTATGCACAAGTTTATACTTTCGCAATGCAGAGTTTTAATTCTTTTTGCATCTATTATAAATCAATTAACATTTAATTTTATACTTAAATAAATGTGATAGCACCTGGGTATTAGAATGGGTATATTAAATATTCGTTTATGTGTAATCAGACTGAAAGTAATGTCGTGGCTACCCACCTTAGTTTACAATCGCAAAAGTTTTTTGTTTATTACCATAAAATCTTCATATTAGTTAAATATATCTTATTACTCATTTTACCTCATCTTTTGATTTTAATAGTTTAATTAATCATCTTATCACGTCAACAAATCATGCTCCTCTTTAAAGGAAGACTCATTCTACTAATAGTTTTTGTATTTCTAACAAGATTGAGAAAGAGAAAGTGATTCATTGAAAGTGATACTGAATGGATAAAAAATGCATGCATGTTTTTATATTTACCAGCGAAAGTACATTCGAATTATAAATTTATTTAAATGTAGATATTTGTTTAATTAGTAAAAAAATGCATGTTACTGGGACGAATAATAAAGTTGCTGGACGACGTATTAGCAGAGTCTGGCAATCTTATGAATCTCAAAAGCGCTTTATTTGCATGAATTGTTTGCCATTGATGTTTGTTCTTAGCTATTGTATAGATGTTAATTGCAATTAACACTACACAATTAACAGTACACAAGTAAATGGCATTGAGGAGCGAAAAATGGCATGCAGTGTCTAGAAGCTGATGAATGAGTGAAAAGGTGAGTTCAAAAACCATATAGTACATAGCTAATCCGGTCGAAAAACTACATAAAATTTTAGGCGAAAATGGCTTGCTATGATTTTCTAATATCTTATATTGAAAGCAAACAACAAATAGTAGTTATAAAAATGACACATATGATTATTAGCAATAATAATATATAAATTAAATTAAAGCGAAACAATGACTTTTTTGCACGTCCTATATAATAAGGCTCTACTTTAGTCCCCCAAAAGACGGAGTAAAGTAGCATTTTTACTCCCTGAGGGAGTAAAGTGTTTCCATGACAACAACAAAACAGGATTGAATTTTATTTATTTATTTATTTTTGGCCGAGGAATCAGGATGGCGGAGCAACCTTCGTACCTCATGGCACCGATTTCTATGATCATTTGGCCGACCCTACTAGAATTTAGCCGAATCTGGGGGAATTCCAACCCCAGTAGGGATTTTTAACGTGCCAAACATCGCATTGACACGGACCTACAGCTTTACTTCCTATCCGAGAAAAACGCATGTTTTTAAATGTTCTCCGCTATGAAAAATTACCAGCTCGTCCGGGGATCGAACCTGCGATCGTTGGATTATGAAGCAAACATGCAAGCCACTAATCCACCGAGACTGGCAGGATTGAATTAATTTTGTTTTTAAAAAAGTAATCGCGGTACATGTTAGCATTTATTAACCTGAAACTATGTGATTTTGGCGTTTGCAGAGTTCCATTGTCCGAAAGACATGTAACGAGATTTTCGGAATTCCGTGAATTTTTGCGATTAAGTCCTTTAGGACGTGCAAGAAATAGCGTATATACCACTGGACTAAAGTGCCTTTTCATCCCTCATGTGTTTATTTCCTCGCTAACGCTCGGAAAATAAACACACGTTCGGGATTAGAAGATGCACTTTAGCCTCTGAGTGCATAACATACTATTATATGAATACTTGATGATTTTTCATAATTGCGAGTTATTTCAGTTTAGGTTATTGTATATATATTTATTAACAATAATTAATAACATCCTACCTAATCATGGTCTGTCTAACATAAATAAGGAAGAATTTATAAACAATAAATTAACAAAAACAAGACTTTAACAAGGTAACTAAAAGATTAAAGGTTAAACTAATGAAAGAAAAGAAAGACAAAACTTTATAAAAACTGCAACTTAATTATTACATTTATAAATTATAATTAATAACAGACACAAGAAAATACATTGGTTTAACAGAATAAGTAAACTTAAATTTAAATTGACATTTTTAATACCTCTGTATACTTATTAAACAGAATGGGATACCAAATCGTTTTGCAAATTCTATAATAAATTTTGTAATTGTTCCCATTGTCCCAATAAATAACTTCAAGCCAATAACTTCAATTTTTTCCAAATTGTATTTAGTTTTGAAAAATGACGCTGTCGGTTCATATATCGCTTTTTTTCTAAATCCACATCTCTGATCTGTAGAGACATGCATTTTAGTAAAGCATAAAACCACTATGTCAACGGAGCGAAGCAATTTAACTGCAATACTGCAATATAACACAAGCGGGCACTTGAAAATGATGGGTTTGAAGCAAGGGTTTGAAGTACCCTTGCCGCAAAAACATAAAGTGAAAAGGGGTGTATTTAAAATAAACAACTTGAGTTAAATAAATTGTCAGTGGCGTGGCAAGTTTTATATAACAGCTTTCGTATTTGTAAACTGTATGTCCTCTAACTTGTAGCGACAGCGCTTATGAAAGATGATCTAATCAAGGGTTTTTTCAAGCGAGGTCACCTAAAATGCACGTCTCTACTGATCTGCTTTATTAACTTTTTAAAACGAATAGCAGGATCTATAATAAAACCAATTTTGTTTGTTTTATTTAAAAAAGGTCTACCCTGCGATTACTTACTTACTACTATTTATACTATTTCTCGCTAAACAAGTAACTTTTTCATAATCAGTAACTTCGAATTTTCTTGAGATGGAATCAGCAATCATAGATCTAACTCTGTTGTGGCGTTTTGTTTCGAGTAACGTGTTATACTCACAAGATTCCAAGACGTGAGCTAAAGATTCAGTCTCAATACAATGTCTGCACTGGAAACCATTTTGTGATCTCCCAAGTATAACACGAACACTACAAACATGCCAGTCATTTTTATTCCATCCTTCCATTCGAGTGACGATAGACCTTCAAATGTTCTGATGCAAGCATTTGCCGGAGTGTCTTTTTCAAATGATTCAACACCACATCCATTTTGTTTTAGATTCTTCCATTTGTTGAATTTCTCTTGCCGTAAGATTTTTCTGCGCTTCTGCCCAAGTAGCGTTCATTTTTTATACTTGATTTTGCTGTGTTAGTTTTCAGTTTTTCTAAACAATAATTACTTTCCTGAACAAGATATCTAACGACAAGAAGGTGAGGATTGTATCTCATGTTTAATTTCTTGCGTGAATTAAATCTTAGAATCAATCTTGCAATAGAAATTAAATAAACCAAGACTCTTAACTTTAGTTTAACTATGACCATGCTGTCTGGAATATCTGATGGTAAATTCAGAATTTCTTTAATGGCCGATTTAATAATTTTTTCGATATCATTATCATTTAGAAAATATTAGGGAATTTTGTTAGAAGGCATAGATTAAAACGAACAAGTAAGGTTGGGCCAGATTGAAGAATTTAAAATTTGGAATTTTTACATCTACCCAGATACTCTTGTTTCTCAAGGCGCGATATCTCAACTAGTTAAAACATTTCGTGAAACTGGCGATGGTGGTGTTAAAGATATGCAAAAAATTGGGAGGCCCAAATCAGCAACAAGTGCTGATAAAACGTTGGTTGTTTTAGTAACAATCGAAGAAGCGCCAAAGGTTTCTACAAGAGAGACAACAAAAAAAATTTGAAATTAGTCATACATCTATTCATCATAGAATTTTAAGTAAAGCAAAATTTCGTCTCTACATACTCCAGTTAATCTGCAGTTAATGTGCAGACGATGAAAAGATTTTGCTTTTTAGTATTGTGTTCTGCGTTGAAGTAACATTTATGCTGAACAATGCGATAAATCGACGAAATTGTGGGTATTGGTCGAACGCAAATCCACACTAGGTGGAAGAAGAACACACAATATTCGCAAAAAGTCAATGCATGAACAGGCATTATAGGAGGGCATATCATAGAACCTTTTTTTCTTGGCGACACTCTTAGCACTAATGGATACCTTGAGTTACTTCGAAATCATGTTATACTCACAATTACTACAATATTTCCCGGTAAAAATGGAGGTATTGACAGAAGCATTATCTTCCAACAAGACGGAGCATCCCCGCATTTTGCAGCACATGTTAAATCGTAGTTGAATAATAGATGGATTGGTAAAAGGAGACCTATGAAGTGGCCTGCTCGATCTCCAGATTTGTCACCACTAGATTTTTTCCGTAGAATCGCGTAAAGAATAACGTATACAAAGGGATACCACATAATTTAGGTGATTTGAAGGATAGAAGTTATTCTATCCTTTGCAGTTGCTATTTCAACAGTTGCTAAACTGCTGAAGTGTACAGAATACCAGAAGACATGTTAGAAATAGCATAACTGTAATAAACGTTAAATACCGAGTAGGTCATTGTCCATTGCAGTCAATGAAGCTTAATTTGAAAATCTAATTTCAGTTTTTTCTAAAATATTTATTTCTAATTTTAACTTTTCATTATGATTTTTCAAAAATACAAAATGCATCGGGATAAACGAAAAAAACTTTTGTATTTAACATTTATTTATAACTCCTGAAATTAAAAAGTTAAAGCCATTATTTGATACTTTTTTACTCTCTGTGACTTTGTATACAATTATACTTACCTAGGTAACTTTTATTTAGAATAAAATTTGCAATAATTAGGTAATAATCATCCATTGTCACATAATAGTCCGCAGAATGTTTTTTTTTACTTCCAACGCTTATTGTTTTAACATACATACATTTCCAAACGAAATACAATTTCACGAAAGCAGCGCCCTTGAGAGGGTTGCGCCCCCCGCGTCGCAGGGTCTGCGGGGGCGGTAGTTACGCCACTGACTTAGATTGTTAAATAGATTTGCACACTCAAATTTAAGGTCGACGGTACATCTTAATTCATTTAATCTTAATTAACTTATTTTAATAAAAACACTTTGTACACTGTTTTATATCAATAAACATTTTTCAAAATGTTTAATTAACTCATCTGAGTGCTTTCAGATGCAACGAAATTCAATATGCAATCCAATTATCATATTCCAGTGAAACCCTTCTATCTACTTCTCAACTATGTTTTTATGGCTTTTTTATCAGACAGCTTTAAAATCTTAAAAATACTTTTATAAAATGAAATCACACATCTATCATTAACATGGAATTTACATTATATTGAGATGATATCATATCATCTAATTGAGAATTTGTTTAGTTTGTAACGCATTAAAAACATTTAATAGGCTACGATAGGCTCCGGAAGCTTTCAAATACTCAAAAGCACTTATACGTAATATAAAAGCAATAAAAAAAATAGATACTCATGCTAGGATATTAGTTTTATTCATGCTTAAGGATACATGGTTGGTTACAAATAATTTTATCTAGTTAAAGTAGGAAAATAGGAGTACGACTGTCGTAATACACATTTAACCTCACTTTATAAAAGGTTTATAAATATAAAAAGGCATATCAACCAGTTAGATTGTTTTTGTAGTAGAACATGATTTATGTAACCCATGTTACATGTTCAAGATATTTATCCTCTTTTTTAGAGGATTTTATCTTTCTTTCTTTATATGGGGTTTGACGATAATTAACGTAGAAGAGAATTTTCTTTATCCTACTAAGCTGAACCAGTTTAGGGAAAATATCTCACTGAAAATATGTAAAACGGGTCATTATTGTAATGTCTATAACAGTACATTTAACTTACAAACTCCTGTATTTGAAAAATTTGTGTTAATCTTTGTGAAGGTATTGGCTTTGCTGATATGCTTAAATTTTTCCAAATATTAATTTTACCTTGGGTAGCTATGTAATCATTCCTTGTATAGGCATAGCTGGAGTTAATGAGTTTTCATCGTAATTAAGTTTTAATGAAATTTTCGACAGTTGGCCGTTTTCGTTGATTTTCTCAGTTATCATTTATTTTAGACCATAAGTGTGTTATGTTGTTTTAATTGTCTTTTCGTCAGCTATATTTCTGTTTTTTTTTATATTTAAGATTAGTGTTAATTACGAACACATGTTTTTCGTTAGTGACGTCATGATAAAATTTTGATGTGCGATTGTTTTGAAAATTTGTGTTGTTTTTCGATTGTTTTGGTGAAGCCTATATAAACTCCGGGGAAAAAGAACAATTTCAGTCGATAAAACGCATTGGGAGTGTCCATGCTCCAGACCAAAAAATCTGCAAAATAAAGTAAGGTTAAGTGATAACCACATGTTTTTTTGTAAACAAACAACAATTTTTAACAAAGTGTTTATGAAATTAAATAGTTACCTGAATATCTAAATCAAAGAAGATTTATTTTCGTTCTTCAACAATTATATGGAATTGTGTTCGATTTAAATTTAAATCAATAAGAAGATAATTTTGTTGTTTTCATTTTAACAATTATCATTGATTTGGATTATCGACATTATATGGATCAGCTGTTGAATTAAAGTTGTCTGTATATCCGATAATAATAATAATTACTACAACCCATAACCTTAACCAAGGCCCCAGAAGCTATAAGCTTGTGCGGGAGGGAGGGGGCGATTATTATTATTATTATGTAGGCCCAATGTGCGGCTGCAGCCGACTTATAGATGGAACAGCGCAAATCCCACATTTGTGTTACAGCTAAGGGAAACTGCAGAAAACCTTAACCAAATCTGCCAGCGCCGGGAGTCGAACCCGTGCCGCTTGGGTGAAAGTCCGGCACGCCAGACATTACACTACCAAGGCTGTGGTAATAATACAATAGAAAATACATTTGAGTGGATTCGTTGACGTTTATATACAAGGTAAATCGAAAATAAAAGGATTTGGTTTACATTTACAACAACAAAATCATAAAACAAATTTTGTTTATAAATTCAGAATTTATTTTTTTTATTTGAGAGTGTTTTCAATAACAAAATTGTAACATTTAAACAATTTCAATTTGTTTATTCACAAAAATAATTAATTTTTCGTTAGATAAATCTATTTAGCAATTGTAAATATTTTGCTTATCTGATAAACTTATTTGATGTCAGTTTGTTCAAATGGAGACCAGTTACAACTCCCATGTCAGGTTGTTAACTAATATTTAACACATTTAAGCAATCTCAAGGAAGATTTTCATTTTTTTAACCTTTCTGTTTAAGTATTTGTTTTTTTATTTTCTCTTTTGAAATAGATTTTCTATTTATCATTAGTAGTGGTTTCTTTGGTATTATAATTAATGGCTTGTGTTTAGATGAACAACTATTCTGGATTGGATGATAATGACTAAATAATTCACAAAACAACACGTCAAGATTTTATTTAAAAAATGGTTCTAATACTTTTACATAGTTTTATTAAGCACTCCATAATCTTCCTTGATGAAATCTGCTGCTCGTTCCCCAATCATCATTGCCGGTGCATTCATATGCGCCGATAAAGTGTCCGGGACGATACTGGTGTCTGCAATTCTGATATTAGCTACACCATGTACTTGAAGCTTGTGATTTACAACGGCTCCCTTAGTAGCATCTGGACCCATTTTGCAAGTTCCGCCACCATGATAAGCATTTGTTGCCGTTTGTCTTATAAAGCATATCCAATATTTCTTGGAAAGAAAACCATGATGTAAACAATCTGAATATGGCGTGAGTATAGGTGCTATTTTTCTAAATGCGTCTGTGCTAACAAGGTCTAAAACTGTTTGAATGCCTTTATACACGCCTTCAATATCCTCATCGTTTGGGTCATCTAAACATCTAGAATCTATTAACGGATAATCGTAAGGATTATTTGATTTTAGGGAAATATTTCCTCTAGTTTTTGGATGCAGTAAAACTATTAAGATTTGAAAAATATGGTTTTGCATAAAAGATTTGCCCCATTGAGGTTCATATGAATGTTCATAGATAGCGCTTTTTGATGTGGTGTTAAATGTGATAGAATTTAAAGAAGGAATGATAACAACCTCTATGTCTGGAACTCCATGATCAGTCAAATTTAATCTATAAAAACTTAATCCTTGTGAGTTGGATATTGTTAAAGGTCCAGTTCCATTAAAATATTCTTTTATAGCTGTTCTTAAGGTTGATGACGGTTCTTCTTGCGAAGTTAAAAAGAAATTACTGTAAAATGTTAAGTGATCATGTAAGTTTTTTCCCACTGCAAGATTTTGTACTAATGGAATTCCAATTTCATGTAAATGTTTTTCTGGTCCTATCCCAGACAACATTAGAATTTGAGGTGACCCAACTACACCTGCTGAAAGAACTACTTCTTTATTAACTTTCACAAGATATTGCTGATTTTTATGAGAAAATATTACTCCGTAGGCTCGTTGGGTGGTGCTTGAAATGAGTATCTTTGTTACGTAGCTTCCGGTTAAAATTTCCAAGTTTGCTCTGTATCGAATGGAATCCAAGAAAGCTTTCGCTGAACTCAATCTTCTGCCGTTAATTTTATTAAATTGAATACGACTTGCACCAACTTGTTCTTTACCATTGTAGTCTAAGACACATCTGCCTTGCTCTTTATTAGCTTCCAGAAATATATCAACTCTTTTGCTAGTGGGTGTATGATACTCAACATTTAAATAACCACCAAGACCATGATAACCTTTGTCGCCATTTATATTAGAATTTTCAGATTTAATAAAATAAGATAAAACATCTTGGTAGGACCATCCTGGATTTCCTAAATCCTCCCATCTATTGTAATCTAGACGATTACCTCTGGTATAAATCAGTGAATTGATAAGACTTGTTCCTCCTAAACCCTTTCCTCGTGGAAATGAACACACTCCTCCAGTGACTGTACAAATAGACATGGTAATGAGACGATAAGACTAAAATATTATATCTTACCTAAACAACAGTTGTTTTGACGTGTGCTGTTAAAACCCCAATTATATTCGCTAAATTGTGAATACATAGACATTGATGGAATATCTGTAAAATTATTTCCTTCTTTTCCGGCTTCTAAAAGAAGAACTTTCCATTGTTTAATTTCTGATAATCGGCTAGCTACTACTGATCCTGCTGACCCTCCTCCTATTACAACAAAATCGTAATATCCAAAATCTGAAATGTAAATAATAAATAAAATGGGATAGAATAGCTTTTGTTTTATTTAAATAAAGTACTTAAGTTTTTTAAGTTTTAACTGGTTTACAGTACTGGTTAGGGGTAGGTTTTTTGTTCTAAATAATAAAACATTAGATGAAGGAATACAAGAGACTTGGAATGCAAAAAACGTAAATAATAGAAAAAAGAATGAGCACTACAAATAGCTTGGTGCATATAGGGATGCGGCGGAAATTTTGTGGATCAAGATTAAGTATAGCTTAGAAGTTGATTTAGCGCGCTCAAATAAATTGAGATGATCTAAGGAACACGACCACACAGTCAGATTTGAGATATCTCAAACCATTTTTGAGTATAACTAGTGTGGAGGTTGAAGAAGCTACGCGACTGGACAGAGTGAATAATTCCTGGAGAGGTAATTTTTTAAAACATGTAACTGGATTGTCACTCAAAAGAATCATGCTGAATGATTTTATCAAATAAGGTTATCAGATCACTAATATTTTTAGAAAACCTTACTACTCTTACGTTACTACTACTTGTTCAAAATTAAATAAAAGGATCTTACCAATAGGTTCTGAGTTTATTGGTTTATACTCAGTAGCATCTTTTGGAAATCGGTAGCTAGACGAATTTTGAATTCCTTCATTGATAAGTTGTTCATAATAATCTATATCTTCCTTGGTATAGTCACCAGCGGAAGTTATGATGTTTAAAAATATAACTAACAAGAAAACTATAAACCCTTTCATAACTAACGCTTTTAGTAAAATTTTGCGAAAACGACTGACGTGAAAACCTTAATGAAAGCCTTTATATAGAATAAAGATCTGATTATTTAAATATTTTTATTGTGTAATGTCATTTACCTGCACAAAACGTAATTGACTTATCTGTGAAGTACTTTACAATCATTATTTCTACTACGTACATTACTAAATCATCGCCAGGCAAAGTTGTTCAAAAGTTTATTCAACTTTCCACTTTTTACTGAAAATTTAAAGATAATGACATATAGATGATAATCTATGCTATAACATTAAAATGATTCTAACAACAATAGGAATTATTACTGCTTACTTGCTATGCATTTTCACAGTTTTTCAAGCGTAAATAATATAATGTGCACATATTTAATACCACAGTGGTACAACATAATCATTTTTTGTTTTTCTAATTTATCCTATTACACTTGTATAACGAGAGAAATGATCTTAATAATGTATTTGCATAAATTACTTCTTACTTTAATAATTGTTTCTTTGCCCCACAGATTGATAGTACATCAATGCAGTACAGTTTCTAGTACAGTATAGTTCCTGTACAAAGAAAGCCTTTTTTGATTCATTTAGAACAATGTTTTATTATACTTATGGACAGTCGAGTTTTCAACTTAAAGACAAGTTGAATCTTGATGACCTTTTATTACTTAATATTTAACAAGATTATACCGATTTCTAGGCTTTCTATACCTTTTTAAATATGATACTGCAGTTTGGAATTTGTTTTTATTCCGTCTCTGCAAATAATTTTAGAAACAGTGCGAGTTTCTTATTTGAGATAAGATTGCCATCTTACCAATATTCGCTCACAGAGGCGAACGCATTGAACAGCATTTACCAGTTGCCTTTTGAATTTCCAATTCCCAATGAGGTGCGGACAGCAACAGAAACCAATTTCTCTGGTATTATTTCAATTGACTACCTTTCTAGATCTTCCAACTTCCCGATCTTTTACACATAAAGGTGGCAGTGAAATCCCGAAAGTAGCAGCAATCGAGCAACTCTCTGCGAGTTGGGTACACTAACTTTCGTTGCATTATCTCACTCAAGAGCACAATCCAATGCAAAATCTATCAAAATCGGAAAGAATAAGCTAATCGCAGCCTATATACGAACTACAAAGTCGCACACACGCAAACCACAAGAGTTTCATATCGCCGAAGCGATATTATTAAGGTCAGTCAGGTGATAGTTTTTTATTCTGTTTATCAAAACATTACGCAAAGGTCCACTTCGGTAATGTAGATATAGCGCTAGTTTAACAGAGAATGATAGTAAATCGGTAAATGCGGGTAAAAGTACTCTTTTCAATTACATAAGTAACATATTGACTCATTCATAACTAAAACGAACACTTTGTACTTTGGTAATACACGCTTGTAACGTTACGTTTTTTTTAACCATACTAAATATTATTTTGTATGTATATAGATAAAAAAACCCTTGGTGAGGTCCTGCATATTCTTGTATATTTCTTCTTGATTTAAAATTACAGTTGGTATACTGCATAGAATAAGTACTACAAAATATCAAAGGTCACCCCAGAGATTTATTCCAGACTAATAAAATTTGCTTCTAGAAAAATCTACACACTTAGTTTTAAAATAAAGGTACCGTCCTTGCACATGTTAGCTACACATCTACCATTTCATGTTCCGATGGACAACAGGAATTGTTCTTGTGGAATAGAATATTCTCGAATAAAATTGTTTTCAATATTGTATTTATATAGACTGAAAAAGCAAGATTATTCTCCTTATCAAAGGTTTTCACGTCAGAAATCCATTAAGACTTTTAATTTATAGCTTCAGTAAATGGTGGTTGAACACTTGTTCAAATACCGACAAATAATATTCTCCAAAACAGGATATCTAGCTCAAACTGTGAGTGATATTGAGTTATCCCGACGACGCAGATTTTAACATGGGAAAAGTTTGGTAGATTAAAATAATATGTTCTAGAAAGATGTGACGTAGTCACTTCTTTAAAATTTGGATCCCTTAGTTGAGTTGAATTTTTAAAGTCAGTTTGCAATAGACCACCATCAAGGAGGCGGGTGCCTTAAGGCATCTCCGGGGGCTCTGCGCCCCGGTGATATAAAGAATGTAGTTACAATGAATGTACGCTCTTATTAATAAATATTTAGTTCAGAATTAGTGAATTTGACAAAATATTCCGTACTATCGTTCATGTCTTAATTTAAGTTAGTATTATATCGTACCGATTCCGCTGTTTGGAAAGTGATCCAAAATAAGAATTGTTTCGCAAAGTTTTATTAGTTTACTGAAGAAAATAATACCGTCTTGTCGTATTTGAAAATTAAGTATAATTTCGTATTACCGACTAAGAATTTGTTAAGCGATCTCCAAGTATACAGTTTTTTAGTACAGTTACCGTTATAATTCTTGAGAATTTGTTCCATTCGGAAGTTAGTGCTAATAAAATAATTACCGTTCCAGTTATGATAATGTTAATAAAAAACTATTAGTTATTGGAAATTATAGTATGTTGAAGTTCGTCGTTAAACGAGAAAAATAATAATAGTTCAGAATTCAGAAGATTTGTTTTCATATTGGTTTTCCAGGTCAGCAGTTTTGTTGTGAAAATTAAATTAATGTCAATATTGTGTTTTGATATGATTTTTTTTATTAAGTTTTTAATCAATTAAGTTTAATTAATTAATTTTAAGAAATTTAATCCCGAATATAACTTTTTGATTATGATAATTTTGAGTTTTCATTTTTTTATATTTCAATTTTTTTTATGTTTTACTATACAGATTTCAAATTAATTTATAGTATGATATGGTTTGGCCCAACAAATTGCTGATGTTTTTTTCTTTTATTAAAATTCAGTAGTATCGATTGATACGTGTTTGATTAATGTAACGTCAATTTCAATGAGGAATCTTTCCAAATTGAGATTCCTAGATTTTGTTATCGATTTGGTGGCGAACAACATGTTTTTTATTTTGTTCTTGAATCCATTATTTAATTAGAAGCTTTTGGGGTTAACGCCCACACCTGTATTTAAATTTGCATAATAGAGATCTCAATAGCCGGTGCATTGTTTAGTTGTACAGTAAGTATTAAATATTTTGTCTTTAGAGGAATTTTGAGTGTTATAAATGAAGCCTGATCGTGAGGCATTTTTGTGTTAAACTAACGTTGTTATAAATGTCGCCCATCGCGGGGCTTTGTTTTTAGGATGTTATACGCTAAGACTATTTTTCTTCATGGTGACACGATGTCATGATCTCTTCGTATGTTTTTTTATAAAAATCACAAGTAAGTAGAATGAAACAATAATATTTCTTTAATGAATCTAGATTTTTTAAGGTAATAAAAGGTCGCTCTACCGTATAGTGACAAAATGGGAACTTGTATCGTCAGAAGAAAGATTCGACATATCTTTCAAGTGATAATACGATTAATCTTCAGATAGTCTCAGAAGAATTCAACATTTTTGAACTTCATTACCTTAAAATTTAAAGATTTCGGGTTTGACTCTTGTAAACTACATATGTAAAGCTGCTATTTTTACAAAGAAAAACAAATTAATTTAAAACAATAATAATTAAAGTCAAAGAACTTCATAAATGCATAATACTTACTAAAGATCTTAATGCTCAGACCGAGACATCTTATTAAATCAAATTATAATCAGCCGTCGTAGGTGTTAATCATAAAAGCTTCTGATTAGATAATAGATACAGGAACAAATGAAAAGATACAGGGCGCCATCAAACGGAATAGATGTTACATGATATGAATAAAGGCGGGAAGTTCATAGTTTGGGAAATGAAATGAAATTTTGTTAAGTAAATAAACATCAGTAGTTTGTTGAGCAGAACTGTATCAAACGATAATTAAAATTTAAAATTTGTATATTGAATCAAAAAGGTTAAAAATATTACACGAAAAACTATATTACTTACGTTCATCATTTCTACATATTCCTTAAATTTGGTGATCCCAAACCAAATAAAATTTAAACTATAAAATATTTCACAAGTACATGAAGATGATGATTATCAAGAATTTTGTCTGCAAAAACAATTTTACACGTGAGAAACGATATGAAAGCTCTATCTGTTTTAACTGTCTGCAATTTCGAAGGTTTGTTAAAATACAACTGTCCTTAAATATAAGAACGTATACTGAACGTAGGAATTGAATTTCAACTTAACCCAAACGAAATATTTAGCTATACACAGGGCCGTAGTAGGATTATTTTTACAAATTAAATCTTCAAAAGGTTTAGCACGTTACAACTACAAAGTTTTAATGTTTCATAATTCAGACCTCAGATGTTTTATTTTACCAAGTTTACTAATATCTAGCATTTTGAAAATTTAATGGTTCAAAGTTTTGGGTCCTCGAGATTTAAGAAACAATTCATACATTTTACAGATTTTTAATATGTTTAAAATATAAAGTAGCAAGATTCCAAAAAGTTTCAAAGTTTCATAGTCTAGTCCTTGTAGTAATAGTGTCCGTATTAATATGTACCTATAAAGGTTTTTTAACACAAATTAATTTAATGGTCTTAAACTTTTAATTATTTCAAAAGTAAACCTATTCATTCCTAACAATTTAGCCTCTATAAGATTTTTATACATTTTAAACCCCTTGGAAAATATCGGCTGCGGAGACGGCAGTGGTTATTGTCGTTGAAACCGTTGTTAATTCAGCGGCGGCAACGATAGTGGCAACCTGGTGGCCGGCGTTTTCCACTCAGCTTCCAGAGACTACTGTGGCAGTTCGGCCGCCACCGAGATCACCGCCGTCGTCTTAACCGCCGCGCCGCCAGCACCTGCCTAAATGCCGAAGCCGCGGCTGGAGACGGAGTGGGAACCGCCAGGAACCATGTCGCTGCCGCAGCGGCAGTAACAAGGGCAATATATAATATAAAAATAGACCGCTTAGGAATGAATTAGGAATGAAGGTCCATAGGATATAATAGGGTGGGCTGCTATTACTTAGAGCCAAACTTTAGATGCGGACTTCCTATCATTGAACTACAATACTTCCAATTCAATACAATACATTTAAGTTTTTACCTAATTGATATCCATTCCGTCATTTCATAAAATTCTAGGCGACTTATACAGTGTATATTTCAACATTAAACAACAATTTTAGTATGTTATTGCTAGCTGCATGTAGTACTACTGGTTTAAATATGATATAGTTAATAGAAGTTCTCAATATTTTAAATAAGTATATGATTGATATCATCTCGTAATGAAACCATTAAGGTTATTGACCCATTCTACGGTATACATATTAATGAATGGCATTGATAATATCGCAGTGCTTTGTTAGTGATCGATTACTGATTTTTGCTAGATAAGCTTAATATTATCTTTTTATTGCATCTGCATATTGCGAATTCAACTATTTATCGTTATCAGGGGAAATGAATAAAAACGAATGACATTACTTTTAATAGGTAAACTCGTATTTTTTCTTGTTTACAAAATCAATTTTAAGGTTTTAACATAATATATAGTTAATAAGCCATTCAAGGGTTAAACTATAAGTACTTTTGGTTTCCTTCGTACACGTACACATACTTGGGTCTAATAAAGTAATTCAGTAGTTGATTATCATCGCCAAGATGCTACCCATTATTACTTACCATGCAACTATCTTTGAACCTCAAGCAAAGAACAAGGTATACACAAATATATAGTAGAAATAATTTATAAATCATAGCCAATCTTTCAGGCAAGCGAGTAAATATTTCTAACTTCTAACTCAATAATAAACGAGAAATAATGGAATAACTTATGAAATCAGAATAATCAGATAAACTGCTATAAATTTTATTTTAATGTAACTAGATATAAAAATGCCAAGCAATAGCAATAAATAATAAAGTGTTAGCCTATTCGAGCTCTCATACGTATAAGAAATCTATATTTACCCTAGTGGAAGTGCTACCTACATAGATAGTAAGTTCAATCAGCAGTGCACATAGGGTGATAGGGTTCAGAGGGATGGAATACAGTCTTTAAAAAAAATTATGATGTATTATTATGTGTAATTATTACGCAAAGGATAGAAACTTTAGATAGCAAAATATTGCTGAACACACGCAGTTTGACATTTTGTTACGATATATAGATTTAAAAAAGACAACAGTTGTGATAATACAGATGCATACAACATGCAACTCACCACTCTCTTACCTTTCTTTAAAAATAATTGCTCCGGCTAAATAAAATTGGTATGAAAAGTTTAACTCTTCACAAAGTGAGACTCTCCTTCGCGTCGCTTCAATAGGGCGCTAAATAATTATATAAATCTAGGGACACAGTAATATGCAACAAGTATAAAGTAATTTTTATACTTGCGTGTCCTAATGAACTCCATTAGGACACGCATTTGCGTGTCCTAATGAGATTTATTAGAGTACTGGAAACAGTAAAATTTTGTTTTTTAAAGTTGGTAGCACCTAACAGCTGTTCTTAATTGTCAAACTTATTATATTTAAAAGTGCGGTTATGTTGTTATGTGATAAAATGCCAAACTTTTAAAATATAAAATAAACATACACAAAATAAATTAATTAAATTAAAAATTATTTAATAAATTCACAAATTATACTTTATACATCTTTTGTATTAAAAGTACAGTTATTATACACTTTGATTGTAATAGCAGAAGTGTCCTGGGCATTAATCTTAAATGAAGGTAAATTTTGCACCTCAACAATGTTTTGTTGACTCGTTATTGGGTTGCTGCTAAAAGTGTGTGATTCTTTATGTAAAAATGAAGCAGTGGAAGACTGGTCAATTACCACTTGAGCCGTTGAAGTGGAAGTACATAGCTTATTAGATAGCAATTCAGCTACCTCCATTTTTTTTAACTGAAGCATCAATACAGCCCTCAGCCACAGCTGAAGACTTCCAACCTCCATGCCGTTTTATAGTTATTAAATCGCCACCTTTGTTTGCCAATTGGGAAGCACTTGAACGTCGAAAGCAATGACCTGTAAAAAGCTTCGGGTTGGCTAAATGCAAATAAGTGGCAATAATAAAAGAAACTTTTCCCATGGTGTTTATACCGATAGGAGTAGAAATACATTTTCCATTGCGGTAGGTTATAAAAAACCGCCTGTGGTTTATTTTCTTAGGCCTTAGGCTCAAATATTGCTTAATTAAATCAATCCACAGTTTCTTTGTAATTAAGAATTCTCTTCGAACTTTATTTTTTGTTTTTGTTACAGTCACAGTGAACACATCATCTTTGACCACAATATCGTCTAATAACATGTTGGTCAATTCATCTCTTCGGCAGGCACCACAGAATCCCATTATTAACGCAACCTTAAATAATTGAAATATATTAAAAATTGAAAGTATTTAGCACAAAATTTTACTTACTTTCATAGATAATATAAATCATAAATCTATCAATATGGTTAAATTCCAATATTTTAATAAGATTAAGATTAATTAAGATAAGTTAATTCTTTTTAATAAGATGGAGGGAGAGAATATCTGACCATTTTACCTTCTTGTCACAGAAACTAAATTAATTTTATAAAAACAAAACAATTTAAATAACAAATGCTGAAGTTGAATTTTCAGTGTAGCCAACTGTCAAAAGTACTTAACAAAATTTCACTAACAAATCTTATTTAAAACTAATTTATTTTTTAATAATTAACGAAATAACGACGCAAGTATAAAAATAGTATAAAGTATTCGTTTCATAAGGCGTTTTAGCGCACTTGTCCGTTAGAAAACTCGGTCTAGAAACGGGTCGTTTTCTAAACTCGGACGCGTGCGCTAAAAACGCGTCTTATGAAACTAATACTTTAATATACTATTTTTTATACAACACAAATTTATTTAATAAACAACACAAGCAAACAAAAATAAAATAAAAAGGAAATTTAAACTTGGACACTAAAATTCTATGAAAATCAATCCCAAAATAGTCTAATTTTCTTTATCTGGGAATTAATACTTCTGGCATCAACATAATATTCACCTACTTTAATTAATTATAAATATTGTTAAATATCTTCATATTTAACTATTTAAATGTTCAGCGCCACCAGTTTGCCAAGTGTATTGTTATAAAATATGCAAATCTCTGCTCTCTGCTTTCATTCGGTTGAACAATAAACTTAAGGCGATAGGACACGCTTATCTCACATTAAATGATCATTACAAGACGCGTACTGCGTCGCGACTACTTCTACTAACGTCCATATACGAAACATTAGAAAGAAATCTCTATAGACTGAATTATTAGTACTTTTATAAAATTGAAAATGTAGCGAAAAGAAAATGTTTATTAGAAAAAAAACTAAATCAATTGGATAGTCAAAGAGTTATAGAATGGAGGAAACACGTTAAACTGAACAAATTATAACGTCGAAATTCACAATCCATTGTTTGTTTGATGGTCACTGTTTAAAACCAAGCTTTTCCGTAGTTTGGTTGTCACTGGTTTTCCCTTTCCTCGGTTTATCGCAAAGTCATACCTGCGCGGTTAAGCGCTCTCTCGATAGTGCCGTTGATAGAACAAAATGCCTGGTTTTGGTACTGGTAGTTGAATGTGCGAGATATATTAGGAAATTGGTTTTAAATATTAATTCGCTTTAGCGGAATAAATCTCGCATTTAACAAAATGATCGCTTGATTAGTTATATGCGATCAATCGTCAAATTAGACGGATTAAGTTCTGGTGCTAACCATTTTAGGTAAACTCTTTTCGTTAAAATCTCGTTGCGCTAAAATCTTACAAATGTCTTTTTATTTTAGGTAATATTATTTCCCTAGCCGTCACCTTGAGGGAATTGTATTGTAAAAGACCTTTTAGTTTATAGAAAGGTAAAAATCTTCAAATATTTAAAATTAATACAATATACAGGGTGATTTCTTTGTAGGTCTTTTTGTCGTTTGGGTTTTGTTGCTTGTTGTTCGTTTATTCTTGTTCCTGCCTCTCTGATCGTGGGTTCTTTAGAAGGTCCTTCCCCTTTGGGTCCGTACCTACATCAATACATGTACCGGGTCAGAACAAAACAACAGATATCGAAGGGTGAAGCGAAAACCCCTAAGCAAGGCTTTAAATAAAACAGCCGTGGGTCTTCGAATGATGGGATGTTTGTGAAAATTTGTATGTATTCTGTGTCATTTTATTTATGTATATATATTTATTTAATGTGTTTACAATTTCTTCATGCATGTTAATTTTAAGAACAACAATTTATTCATGCATGTTAATTTTAAGAACAACACGAGATCTCGAGTAGTGGCATTGTTGTAGGGTAGTTTTAAGCCAACTGTGATACAAATCACCATTCACCTTTTTTTATTAAACATTAAAATTGCATTTAAATTTAACATTTAAAATCTGCACAATAGTTACAATTAAAATAAAGCCCTACTTAGAAAGTTTACATTTCACTACGTGTGTTTTATTTATTATTTATTTATTTGTATGATTTTATTATTGCTTTCCAGTTCGTCATTTGTAAGTATATATGTACGGTACGACCAAAATATTGGAAGTTGCCCATATTTTAGTAGAAGATCTATTTCTTCGTTTGTCTGATAAGCTTGAAGCTTTAGTAATAAGCATAGTTTTTAAACGAAGTGGCGCTTGTTTTTTTTATTTTTTTTATCTTGTATTACCCCGCCCCTCTCCGACTTATTGGGGGTTAGCCGGCAAAATACTAAAGCAGTGTTATTTGGATCAAGCTGATACTTTCAGCACAACTACATTTTGGTAGGTTAAGTATTTATTTATATAAAAATAGCCTTTGTGTTTCTGTAGGTTATAAAATTTGTAATATTTGTGTAAATAAATGGCATTAAAAACAAAACTTGGTTACTATATGTATTAAAACATTTAATTTCTAGACTAACTACATTTAACTGAACCACATCAAGTACTTCTCTCTAATCTATAAACATATAGGTAACTACCCATAATTCTATTTTATGCAAATCTTGTTTAATTAAATAACAATATTAATATTAAAGTAAAAGGCTGCATTGCCCATCTCAGTTCTCCTCAGTTATTAGGCTAATGCACTATCTTTGTCGTATTCTAAACGTACATTTGACGTGTGCTAAAGAACTAAAATCGCCCATGTAAGATACACATACTAACGTCGTTCATTTCTCGTATAAAAATAGCTGGGCAACTGAATTATGCTTTTCGATGTATTTCGTGGCCCGCGTGCGAGCTTCGGATTAGTTTGGATACCGGTAAAAGTCGAGTGCCCTTCTCTGTTCGATTAGGTAACGCCCGGTAGGATAAACAAAGAGAAATAGATTCTTTATGACAGAAGTTTTTTGAGAAATAGAATAAGAATTACGTTAAGATAAATTCGTTTGAAGCGTGGTCGCTTCCTATGCTTTTAAGAAAGAAAGTCATTCTCCTCTTCCAAATATTTTCATATTAATGACTTTAATAAATTGAATCCCAAATCCAGTTGCTTGTCTAATGTGGTAAGTGGATTTACAAAATCTAATCGTAACGCAAATTAATAAATCTATTATCAAATGAAAAAATTTCATTTTTAAGTAAATCGTCACTTCATAAATTTAATGCATTTACTATTAAAATATGAAAATCACTTAAATTCACATAACTTTGTTAAATATTTAAATACTTCAAGGTTTTTCAAACACGATAACCTAAAGATTCTGTCACCTTCTATGTTTACATGTTTTTTAACTTAAAACATAACCTTAAAATTAATTTCTGCTCTTTAAAAGGTGTGCACTTTTCTAAAAATGTAAATTGAATGCGAACTTGTTACAAAAATGGCCGGGTTTTTATACTTTTCTGGGAAACAATTAAAATTTTGCACGAAACAAAAGAACTCTAACATTTGATTTGTAACTTAACCAAATTATTGTTTATAAATTTTAGCTAATCCTAAAACTAATTAGATAAACAAATATATTATTAAATTTCCTATCTTATGAAATATAACATTCATGTTTTCATTTCACAACAAAGCCTCTACTAAATGTCGATGAAATTTCATCTTTACACAATTGTTTATTAACTTATTTACATAAAAATAACTTTTCACACCTTCGTATCATCACAAATTTTAACTTTATATGCTAACAAACATTATTTACATAACTTCAGATATCAACAAAATAAAAATTTAAGCCAATTACATTTTTTTAGTGTACGATGCATAACCGCACATACTTGTATGTTGTTTTACTGATATCATTTTTAAAAAGCAACCCCTACATTTAAGATAGTTTCCACTTTACCACAATTATGTGGTAAAGAAACCACTTCACAATCCTCCATCAAATTTATTTGCCCAAGAGTTGTAAAATTTTGAAATAGAAGAAACTCAATGAAATCAATAATTTTGTTAACCGGGAAACATATTTCTTTCTTATAAAATGCTCAAGTAAGGTAGTAAATACTTGTATACCTCCCCATTACAACACACTTTGTATGTTTTAAGTTAAATCTTGCTTTAACTACGGCCTTAACTTAATTTCAATGCCATATCAGATCATTGTCTCTCACATCGTTAGTTGGATAAGGAAAATTGCCTAAATTCTATGGAAAATCAGTTTTACAAAAATCCTTTTTCTGACGATAATGTACTAGTGCGCATGTTAGTTATAATAAACCATTTTCTAGCTTCATAAAAAATAAATGTGTATTATGTTCCTACCGGTAGGTAACGAATTTCTGAAAAAAATTGTTCCTACCGGTAGGCGTTTTGTATTTCTTTAAAAATTCACCTATTGGTAGGTGAATTATTTTTAAATAATTTTTCACCTGCCAAAACTTAACCTAATTCAACAACAAAACCTAATCACGAATACATTTTTGTAACGTAACTACATACATGGGTCATTTAGACATATTTTTAAATTATTCAAATTATACATGCTCATTTCAAAACTAGAATGCAGTAAAATTTGTCAGACAAAATTAGTAAAATGTAATAGTTGCTTATTTTGTTTCTTTTAACATGTGTTGTTATCAGGCTTCATTCAAAAAATGGTTATGTGTTAATTGTAAATGCTAATAAGGTGGTCTAAGGTGGCCCGATTTCTTCAGAATCGATAAGGCGGTACATTAGATTTTTAGATGTGCAATCTATTGACCGAAAACTCCGATTTTTATTAATAGTATAAAATTCAAACAGTCCTTTAGCTAACGCTAACTGCTTTTCTTTTCCGAATTTAGTTTTACGGAAAAATCTTGTAACTTAGAAGAAGAGGCAGCAACATTTACATATAGTTGATGCTTATCGATAGCCAGATGCTTTTGCCCAAGTAGCGCTGCAATAGAAATTCATATGAAAATTAGTGCCTCTAGCCCTTTTTGCATGTCACAATTAATATTCCAAAGTGATGCTTAATGGAATGTAATAGTTACGTGCCTCTCAGTATATTTTTGGCGCGTTAAGATTAATACGTAAAAAATACATCTTTTTCATGTCTTCGTCATTGTCAAGAACAGCTGTTGTTAGTTGAGTGGGCTTCCCCTATTTTACAGATTTTAATTTTGTTTGATAATAAGTGTGATTGGCATTATATAGATGCAACTACGGTTATTTCTTGTAATTAATGTTAACTCGTTTTACTGCAATTTAGAAGTTAGAAGAAAATTAATTAAAGAGAATTAGAGAGAATTAATTAAAAAGTTCACATTTACGTTTATTGTTTCTACCAATAAACGTAATGTAGCTGTTTTGCTGTCTATGTTCGTCAATCATGATTATCCATCAAAAGCGGGACATTTTGAAGATTTTGTGGGCACCGGAACAGGTGAAACAAAAGCAAGACTGTCCCGCCAAAAGCGCGACGTCTGGTTACCTTATAAAATAGTCGTTTATTTTGGTTATACTATAAAATATTTCGATAATATATTATTTTTGTAATAGGTACAGTATACAAAATATATTTACATGTCTTTGAGAAAAAAATATGTTTTTGTTTTTTTTATATCAGACAGTAGGTACAGTTCCTTTAAGCTTTTTATACTAGATAGTTAATATAACAAATCGGTAAAGCGGTAGGTGAAAAGTTATTTAAAAAGAATTCACCTACCGATATGTGAATTTTTAAAGAAATACAAAACGCCTACCGGTAGGAACAGTTTTTTCCAGAAATTTATTACTTACCGGTAGGAACATAATACACTGTTTTACTTTTTTAAAATATTACTTTAAGAAGTGAGGTTAGGCAACCCATCTAATGTGTCACTTTCATATCTAAACTTGCTTAAAACTATTGAGTGGGTGAATTCTTTATTCTGTAGATCAAAATAACATGACAAATGTAAAAATTAATAATAAATCAATGTAAACTATGGAAATATTAAAAAGTGGGTTAAAACAGCTATGTCATTATAGGTTGACTGGTGTAAGAAACAGATAGATATAGTTTTAGTCAGCGTTTTAGTTTTAGTTTTAGAAAAGTTTTTTCTACTTCTACCTGTAAATCACCCGTTTTCTTCACGTTTCGCGCAATGGAAATGCATGCAATTCCAGTAAGGTGTACGGATATAATTTCATATCCGTACAGTGTGCGGATATGAAAACAGCCAATCAAAGCAGTTCAATTTGACACTTCTTTATTTATAATTAATTTATTGACAACTCCTGTCATAAATATAGAAGTAAAAGTAAGTTAAATCAATGTTTCCTTCCTTCAATAACACTTAAAGCATTTGAAAATAACGTGGTTTGTGAAATTATAGCTTTAACAATAATACTTTTATAATTAAAAAGACATAAATATTAAATCATTTAAATAAGTACAACCTACTTTTATAATAAGTATAGTAGACGGAGTTTGGTAGCTCAGTCTGTAGAAGATAGGTATAAATAAACTGAAGCTGTCCAACGTAGGTTCAATTCCAGCTGGGAGAATAATAATAATATAAATTTATAATAATTTTATAAAACAAAATTTAAAATAATAATTTTTCTTCGAAAATGTTAATTTCTGCAAATTAACAATTCTCTTAAAAATTCTACAATGACAGAGGGATTTTACAAACCATATTTTAGCATGGATAAAAGCATAGGTTAATCCATATATTCGATTTCTCAATGAGACATGCAATTTATTTTGTAATTGTTTTACTTAGTCGAAGAAAAAAGATACTGTACAACTTGGATGGAATGCCTATATCGCCCTCGAACGATTGAGGCACTTCGCCTTCGGCGTCGTGCCTCAAACTTCGTTCGCGTGCGATACAGGCATCATATCCACCCTTGTTGCACAAACTAGGTACTATATTTCTAAGAGTCCTGATTATTGAAATAGAAAAGTGTGTTTCTTGAAACGGAACGTAACATTTTCCAGCACCTGTCTTCCATGTTTCTACTCAGACTCAGTGGCGTGCGGTGAGAATTTAGGCTAGAGAAGCAACCACGATTTTAATTATAATACACCTAGGTACAGGCGCGGATTAACGGGGAGGGAATAATCGCCCCCCCCCCCCAATTTAGAAATAAGTTTACATAGAATAGAAACAAATAATGTTTGTTTAATTATTTATTAAAACAATTATTTTTCCAAAGATTTCCCCCTCAAAATACTTCTCTGGATCCTCCCCTGCTAGGTACAATAAAAAACAGTGTTATAATTATTAAGCTTAAAAGTTTTTCAAAGAAGCACTTTTACACTTTATATTTATGGAATTTGTTGACTATCATTCTTTATTTAAAAAAAACTACTACTACGTATCAATTTTCCGGTCTTTCTTAGCAAAATACCGGTACAGGTTTTAATCTTTGTTGTTAAATTTGAAAGATCTGGTTTTGATCTGCTTTTCTTAATAATTTGTAATTTCTCCCCAAAACTGTATGCGAAAAATTCCTTATTAATAATTTACAAACTGAACAAAAAATCGTCCCGATTCGGCTACATCGAAGGTACTCGAACCTTTCACCGAAGCAGTTGAATTTGCAGTCGTTACGATAATGCAATTTTAGATTTGCATATAGGCAAACTAAATAGAACTATTTGTCTTTAAAAAATCCAACTTATAAATTAAAATAATAAAATGCGACAAAATACAGTCTCATTCGCAGATTTAATTACTTAAGTAACACTAAATCGAACAAATAACCAAATTATAATAAATAAACATTTGGGAACAAAGCACAATAAAAATAATGACCAAACAATGTTAACAGCATCCGTCTACTATAACACCCCACGCTCGCTGATTAACGCCAAGGTTAAGAGAAGAGCATTTGTAAGCAGTGCTTATATGAAGTGTATGTATCACATTTGAATCGGTATTACCTTTCCGTGCAAGTTTACTGAGCCTAATTTAAAATAGTACTCTAAATAATTTATTATTTCAATTTAAATAAACGATAACCATAATTTTACAAAAGTATTTTTGTTAGCATTGTTTTTATTTTTAATAAATTCTCTAGGCAAGCATTGCTTCCATGGACCGCACGCCACTGTTTCTACTACACCTAATATACAGGGTGAGGATTTTAAAGTGTTCCACGGCGATATCTCAAAAACGATTTAGATTATCTAAATGCAATTCGGGACAGGTAATTGGTAGAACGGGGGACATACTTTGATGTAGCTTTTAGATTTTTAACCCATCCCCTTTTAAGAGGTGGGGGGAACTTTGGAATTTTAAATAGGATGTTACATTTTTCTTTTTGAAAGTCGAATCTACGTAAAAACTAGATGTGTGTACAGAAAATTACTAAATTGATTCCACTAGTTACATAATTTATTAATTTATTATTAGATTAGAAATAAAAAATAATAATTTAACATTTCCATTTCAATTTATTTAGCGTCTATCGTGCTTCAGAAGGTGTTCGAAATGCTCCCCTTTAACTTCTAGACAGTTTTCAACCATTTTCCTAAATGACTTTTGTACTCGGTGTTGTGATTGAGTAGCATAATTATAAAATTTGATAAATTTGAATAAATTAGTTTTTGTTGATAAATTATTATATTGCTTAATTTTAAATGTGATGTTTGGAATTTATTAAAAAAACACATTATAATATGTGCGCAATTGCTAAGTAGCTTGTAGTCTTGCTTGAGTAGCAAATTTCATAAGTAGCACGTAAGACATTATTGATAAATTATTAAGATTAATAATAAAAAAAGGTTAAAAATTTTAACCAGGGGCTTTAACTCGAGGTCATTTTCTCTGGGTAGGCAAAATAAACTACTATTAACAGCAAAATAAAAAAAAGTATTACCCAAAAATAATTATGTATCATATAATCATGAAATAAAACAATGTTGGAAAGAAACGAAATATATAGTAACAGTAAACAAAATGATTTATGAAAAATAAATCAAACGGTACAAGCTGCAATGCCAGAATCAAACTCAAAAGCATGAGCCCGAAAAAATAAATTTTAAAGTTGTTAATTTTTACTTTTTTACTATGGACGACTACGAGACTGGTGTCCTAGATCTTTTTCTACATTTGGATGCTCTATCTAAATGTGAAATAAAAATTTTTAAATTCCAAGATACCACTCGGACGGACACAGACGTGGACTTATGGATTTCAGTAACGAACTTTTAAATATGTTAACACTCCAGCAGACATAATAACGGTGACAGTACCTAAAACTGAATCTTGCACGGGGTTTATCTTCAACCCAGGCATGCCGGGTCTATGCAAATTACCGTTACAATCCAACTTCAATAATAAAATAATTTAAATATTTAATAGAATAGAAACATTGTATTTTCAGTAATAATTACACTAGAGATATATTACAAACTGCATAAATTGCATAGTCATGCTACATTGATCGTTGTTACAAACAACATCTAGCATTTATTAATGCAGTTATCGTCATTGCTTCACTGTTTCACTTGAAGAAATCAATTCCAGTATACCAGATTTTCCTGAAACATGTACTATATCACCAGTCTTAAACACACTAGTAGCATTCTGAACTCCAACAAGGCATGGCAAACCATACTCTCGTGCCACTACAGCACCTGTAAAAAGTTTTTAGCATAAATACCCAGCATAACTTTCTAGGTATCATATTTGATAACAAAAGATTCGATAAGAGAATCAAGACTGTACCGTGTGAAATTAAACCTCCTAATTCAGTCACAACTGCTGATAAGATTGGAAAATATGGTGACCAGCCAATGTCAGTTGTATAGGTAATAAGTACATCACCTAGAACATGAAAAGAGAAACATGAAAACAACTAAACGCAGATAACACATACACACACACACACAGAAATTCGGTAACCACTTACCCGCTTTCAATTGGTCAATATTTGCTAAGTCGGTAATAACGCAAGCTCTTGCTGTAACATCACCTGAACATGCTGGAGTACCATTCAGTGAAACACCACTGCTTACACTTCTTTGGACGTGATCTCTATTAGGCTCTTCTATTTTGGGAAATCCAATTATTAGTTCAGGGAGTTTTAATTTATTCCATTTTGGATACAGACGTTGTCTCTGGAGTGCCCTTGGGAAAGATTTAATTAAAGATAATGTGATACCTCTAATAAAGTAACATAGATAATGCGTTTGGAATCTTGATAAAATTTTTGAAATATGGACAAAGTAACATGTAATTGCCAATTCGATTAACCTTTCGTTTTAAACTGTAAGATTTAGAAAAAAGTTGTTGGTTTCTGACTGCTGAATAGATTCTTATATATACATATGTTATAAGACAAACATTTAAATACCACACTTACTTCCTAACAATACTAGGATCTTTTCCCATAATTATTTTCTTTAATTCGTGGAAAGAGAGGAAATAAACTAGTCGTGCATCTAGAATTATCCCTTCTAGTACCATTTGCTTAGAAAGATCACGGATTGCAATTCTAAGTTCATTAACCATTCGAATTAACTCTGATTTGGTTGCTTCACGTTTAGCCACAGAATTTCTAGACTTGTTTACCAGAAATCTCAATACTTTCCTGGAATTAAAAAACTATTATAAGCAAAGCATTTCTATTCAGTAATACTGACATGAAACTTTTTGGAGTGACGAAATGATCCAGGAATGTGAGATATTTAGTATCATATAATTCATATTCATATAAGCATCCATTTTACACTGTATTTTGATATTCAATAGTTTTGTTGGTAACACTAGAAGAAAATACTAAATTCTAAAACTGCTCAAGAAGCAAAGATTTTCGAAATTTGATCTTTTATAAAAAGCTACTTTTGATTGCCAAATTTTTGGGATTTATAATAATGAAGACTTGGCGTACAAAACCCACCATTACAATTTTCTGGGTTGTTTGGCCACTCCAAAAGTTTCAATTGTAAGTGTAATATATTATTTCGTCAAAGGCTTTTTACTTTATGTTATTATTTTTTGGTGTAGTCAGTTTTGCTACAGTTTCATCAACACTAAGATATTCATTCTTCCTTCCTATTTCATTGGCCTTACAATTGAGCTGAAGCATTTCAATCAGTTTTCCAGCATTCAATCCCCAACTATCTTCCATCAATTCAAACTAAAACATAAACAAAAATAGAACATAAAATAAGAATAAAAAGTAACAACTAAATACCTCTCTAAGTCCTCTATGGCCATGTCTGTCCAAAAATGCATCTAATTCTTGACTAGCTTGAGGACAACTGATTCGTAACCAGTTAACTCCATCTTGTGGATTTATTTTTGTGAATTTATCTCTAATACCAGATTTTATTATTAAGTTTGAAATTTTTTCTAGAGTTTGTGGTATTTCAACAGAAATTACATTTAAGCAAGAAGAAAGCAATATCGATATATCATAGTAATGATCCATGGTTAAATCTAAAATTTAGTTATTGTAATGGTAGCGAGACTCTTTATCTGTTATTATCAAATCTTACCGTCACTACCATCTGCTAATATATTCATTGCGACTACTTGATAGAATACACTAGTTCTTGTGGTTTTGCTATGTAACTCAGTAATCAGACAGATATCTGGAAGTTTCTCAATAATTGCATTGAGTTTACTCAACGCAGTAGTTTTTTCAGCTAAACGTATTTGGAAACTACAACCCACTTTAGCAGCTTTTCTAATATAACTATTACCTAGAAGTGCTTCTTTAAATTCTGTAAGTAGAACCTTGAATTTTCTAAAAGAAGACATCATGCCAAATCGCGATACAGCAACTGCATGCATATTCTCATTGGTAACAGGATGTCCAAATATAGCCATGTCCAAAACTTTCATGGCTATATTGATCTTGCTATCTACTTGTTTAAGAAAGCACTAAAAAAAAGCTCTTAGAGAATTTTTACGTGTTAATGCTATGTTATAAATACATTTGTAACATTAATTACAGCGTGATGGTTTATAACTCCACTAAATTTCATGATAAATGGGTCTTCTTTTATTTCCATTATATATTTATAAAGATTTTTACTAATGATACTATTTATTGCTGTATTAGAGAGTGGTGTTAAAGCTCCAGGCATAACTTCACCTATATTTGATATAGTAAAAACTTCTTGACTTGTTAATATTGGTATGTCAAATTCATGAAGTAATTCAAATTCTGTCCAATTATTCAATGTTGTTATTGGACGTGATTGTAGTAAAAACAATTTGTTCTGAAAAATTATATAATGAAATTAGTACTAATCATTACCATACCTAGCTAAAGTAATAGTTACATTATAAAACGCCCATTCAATATCTCTTGGTGATCCATAAGCTTTTTCCAATTCTAATCCAACCTTTCCAATAAGCAAAGCCTGTTCTGTAGTCAAACTTAAAAGCTTAGTCTGATCTTCACTTATTTGATTAGTTTCTGTTGCAGTATCTGACATTTTTATCACTATATTTTTTGCACCAATTTGTTGTGAATCTATGGATAAATCGCCCTTCCAGGTTCTTTTGAGGATAATTGTATCTGGATCAGCTTGTCCTGATACAACACTCTGTAAATAATATCAGTGATATTTAAAAAAAGAATAACAAGAATATATCTACATACTTCTCCCAAACCATAATTTGATGTAATTAGCATTTTGGATGGATCACCTGTTGTTGGATGACAAGTAAATAATACACCCGCAGCGTCAGCTGGTACCATACGCTGTATTACAACAGCCATGCTGCAATTGATATGAAGCCCAAGTTGCCTAGATATATAAATAATTTAATGTTAGCAACTTCCAATCGTATACGCCGCAAATTGTTAAGTTATCTTACCTCCTATATTGTACACTTTGATATGTGAAAAGTGAACCCCAGCAAGCTGCTACAGCATTGGAAACATCTTCTTTTGTAGAACATCCTAAAAACGTTGCATTTTGTCCAGCTGCAGAAACATCCTCTGAATCTTCATTTAAGCCTAAAATATAACTTTTTCAAAATTCATTTCTTATTAAAACTTAAAAAATATCAAAACTAATAACTATAATAAAATTTCTACCTGATGACCTTACGGCCCACCTCAAACTTCCTCCATTTAATTTGGAGATTTCATCCAATTGCGTTGTAATAGCTTTAGATAGTTCTTCACATAAGGGTTCTGTTTTAAATAGTTCCTCAACTCTAAAAATTTTAAATTAGTTTTTATTCTAAGAAATCTAATAAACTTACCTACTTTTGACATGATTTGATAAGATCGTCTTCCAATTTGTTTTGACTAACTACTTCCAGTTCTGCAATAGCATCTTTCAGTTTTAGATTACGGTTTATTTGGTGTTTGAAAGCATTGGTAAGAATTACAAAACCTTCTGGTACGACAAACTGCAAAAACAATGCAAAATAGAGAATGCAGATGAAAAGTTGCCATCATGTAATTTTCTTTAATGAGAGTATAACTTAGCTCATAATGCATATCGTTTATAAAACTTACGTTTGTAGCTTTTATTGAAGATAGAAGAGCTAGTGAGCTTCCTTTTCCACCCGATAAAGACGTAATTTTGCATTCAGCATTAGAAAATGGCGCCAAGAAATTTTCATAGACGGTATCAGTTTTTGGTTCATTCAATAGAGGATCTGGAAGATCTATTCCGCTTCCTAAGAAATGCAAAATATGGCAAATGTTTTGATTTCATCTTTTCAGAAATTTTACCTTGTTTAGAATACCAAAAACTAGCTATAGCTTTAGCATGTTGAAAATTTAATATACATTCAGCTGAAACCAGTTTTAGTTCCCATCCATCTAGAGCATTGCTTTTCGTTGTGGTAAGTGTATCATGGTTAAGATGTAGTATACATTTATAGGTCTTCTTATTGGCTACAAGAATATATTTGTACTTTTTCAAACAGAGAAATACACTAAAAGTAAATACCTTTTAGATATATTGTTATTGCATCTGGAATTGAATGTTCTCCAATATATTCCAAATTGATATCATGCTGATCTACAGTGTACACATTTCCGATACTATTTATCATAGTTCCATATTTCATCCTAAATGTATTTCAATGTATTTATTTAAACATGTCCTTACCATTTTTTTACTTACTGTGAGCAACCCTTATTGATAGATTTACTCCCAATATTAAACAAAGTTCCATCTTCACCAACAACGAATACTGAAAAATTCCTATAAAGAGCAAAGTTTTCCGCTATACCCCAATAACGTTTTCTGATACTAGGAAGGTACAATTCATAGTTCTCTGAAAAGGCTTCCCCTGCAATAAAACCTTGTAGAACTCCATATTGTTCAAAACCACGTTCATCTCCCCTACAAGCGAAGATAATTAGATTTTTACAAACTCTTTGTAAAAAGACAGTAATACTCATATATTCTACGTCTATGATGTATATCCAAGTGTATTTTGATTATTATTATTTATAAACATCAATCCTGTCATCTACAGATCAATAAAGATTTACTTACATAAGATCGATCCAACTACCATCCCTCCATGGTTCTCTTGCTAAAGCATCTGCTAAAATGGAATTTGAAGTATCTTGAGGGTGATACAATGGTTTATCTGCTGCACTCCATCTTAAAATAAAATAGTAATAATGGAAAATCTTTATGAGTATGAAACACAGATTACTCACATAAAGTTGAACTTAACATGTTCTATTTTGCCATTTCTGGAATTTTTCAGAAACCCGTTGTAAAGTATTCTAAGCATATGCAAAGGCTGAACAACTGTAATTGAAAGTCCTTCGGATTTCCATTGTCTTGAAGGTATGCTACATAATAATACTTCAGGTTCATCTAAAAAGATATGATGAATAATTATCAAAATAAGGAATTTTTTTACAAGTAGGGGGAATAGGGGGATTCGAGCGCCTCACTTCCTCACCTCTGAAATAACCTTGAACTGGTATGCTATCTCTCTCTAACCCATTAGTTTTGTATGCGACTATCTCCCTCACACAGCAGTATTGCCAACTATTTATAGGCGTGCAAGACAAATCTTAAGAGAGGGCTATCATTTTAACCAATTTTCTACCCACAGTGGCGTACAGGATCGGATAAAAAGGGGTCAAGAAATAGCCATTACGGGAATCTGTATTACCGACGACCAGCGTATCGTCAATAGAGGGCGTCATGAAGAAATCTGTATTATCGATTACGTACTTTACATTTAAGAGATGGCGTCATCAAGAAATCTGTATTATCGATTACGTATGTACTGGGCGATAGAGGGCGTTTCGAGGTTTATCATTTTATATTAATAAATTTCACCGACTTCTCAAAATAATTATCGTCATTAATAAGTTAATTACATATAATAATAGTAATTTAAGATAACTGATCCAGCATTAAAAAATTTTAAATTCAGTTTTAAACGCAAATCTCGGACCTGCGCGATATAAACGAACCGCCAGTTTTCTATCTATCTCTACCATTACATAAATTGATTTATGAAACATGTTCTGGTTGATTCGGCCATCTTTTATCCCGCTACTACTCGGCGCTCATCTTGAAACCCCTACCCCTAGCGTTTAATGTCATGCGTACCTTTGTTATCTCTCTCTCTTTCTCGCTAATACTAGGAATTAAATTATGTTTCTACTTTTCGTGTATTCCCTCTCCCTCTCCCCCTCTTTCTCCCTCACTCTCCCTCTCTGCCCCTCTCTCCCCCTCTCTCCCCCCTCTCACTCTCCCCCTCTCTCTCTCACTCTCCCCCCTCTCTCTCTCACTCTCTCTCTCTCTCTCTCTCTCTCTCTCTCTCTCTCTCTCTCTCTCTCTCTCTCTCTCTCTCTCTCTCGCTCTCACTCTCGCTCTCCGCCTTAGTAAACCTTCTCCCTTAATCATGCTAGTAAATGAGACATCAATGTTTAAATATATTATTTATTTAGCTATCTCTCTCGGTAACTTTTTCGTATATATCGTATAAAAAGAGAAAAAACCAATTCTAATGCAGAAGATATATAGAGTTTTGCAGGCTCGTCTAACGGATATATCTATGTCAGTAGCTACGTTTCGTAAAAGGCTTTCGGATCTCCATGTTAAGAAAATTACGTTAATAAATACAAGCTCTTGAATCACGTTCAGGGATCGGATTGGTGTCTAACACTAATATGTATTATCACCTGCTGAATTAACTATTTAAAAAAGAGAAAAAACTAATTCTAATGCAGAAAATATATAGACTTACCCTTTACGTCGCATATCACTTTAAATTAAAACACCTTAATCACCTCTCACCAAGAAGGAATATATACTAATTATCTATTAAATTTAAAAGCGGTTATTATTAACACAACTATACTATATAACGTACCAAAATAAACTGAAGTTCAATTTTACCTTATCCTCGGCGACAAAAAGGGAAACAAACACCCTGAGGCTATTTCTGCATTCTTTTAAAAAGGCACGATTTGACCTCCAAATCTACAAATATGTGGAATTCTACCTGCTTCTTCGAACCCCCCCCCAAAAAAAACTTATAAAAAATTCTCCCTTTTTAACGTAATTGTTCAAATGCTTTGCCGGCGTCAATATAATCTTTTCAAACTTCTTTAAAGACGGTTTTGTAAACTTTACAAAAATAAAACTTAATTTATATACTTTAATATACCTTTATTGATCAACATATCTGATATAATTAGGTTGTAGTATAAAAAAGGGAATCTCCCTTTAGGCTAATGAGCTGTGTAACAGGAATAAAACATTAGCGTTGTCATATATTTCCTCTCTCTCTCTCTTGGTGAAATTAAATTATTATTATCGTTGTTGTATAATTTCCGCTTTTATAATTCATAAATGCTTCGAATATAATATAGGAACATAAACAGAAATCAGTTACGCATAATCTCGAAAGGAGCAAAATATATATAAATGCTATAACGAGGCATTAGTAGGTGGTAACGACACTCGAAAGTCAGGTAAGATTCCTTAAACGCATGGTCTTTTTCCCTCTCTCTCTCCCCCTCTCTGCCTGTCTAACAATACGCGAACAGTTCAAATGCACAGTAAATATAAAAGATTCCCTTAAATTTGCGAATCTTATTACGATATCTTGTATAATTCATATTTTCGAGGCATCTTTAATCCTACCCCAGACGACATTGCTATTTAAAATTATAAGCATTTACTATACATATATATACAAAATACGAAAATATATTCGATAATTAAGGCTTATGTAACGGGGTTTGTTAAGAAATCTAGAAAAATAAAGTGTAGTAATAAATGTATAAATTAAAAAGATCGAAGTCATATTATTTCCTACTTTGTTTATCATTAGCCCTTGTACAAAATGGTTGCCGACTGCAGTCGAGTTTTCTCCTTATAAAGCTCATATCGTATTGAAATATCTTCATAATATTAGCCTTAAACTATATACGTTCCTTAGCAACAACACTGCAAGTAGTTAAAAGGGACCTTTCTACCTGAGAAAAATATCCCATTTAAACATACCCGTTTAATATAGAAAGAATTTAGCATATATTCTGAATTTGTCGGGCAATTTAAAAACATACAGTTAAAGCATATAATAGAAAATAATTCAGCTTCTACTATGGATAATTGAGAAAGTATCACTGGATGATCTATGCTAAGAATTCTAATTACGACATGTATATACAAACTAAAGACGGACGGTGTAGGTAGTTTAATAAATATTTCAAGTAAATATAGATCATGACAAATATATATAATTATATATATAATATTAAATGTTAAAATATACTATGTCGCTATCTAATATTGATTCGTACCTTGTCGTGTTTGAACTGTAAATTCGTTCATTAAATTAAACTTTTAAATTAATTGCAGAATCTTTTAAAGGCTGTATATTATATTTCAAGGACGGTGTATTTAAAATAAAATTTACGATGCAGCTGAAACAGCTTTTCATGATGTCTATTAGGATTTTATGACTAGTTCAAGGGATGCATACGTGATTAGTAATTTAAATTAGATATAAAGACCTGCTATAGAATCAACTTAATTATTATTTTGTTTGTTAAAGTGTGTCCTGTATAAAGCTTTATAAACCTAATCCATGCGTTCGTTTTCCAGTGAAATGCATATCACAATACCGATGAAATATGTATAAAATATTTATAATGTTGAAAATGCATAGAACTCTTTTTTAATAGAAGTATCTTTACGCAAAAGATGTTCCAGTTATTCTATAGATTAAATGTTAAAAAATTAAGCTGATTTGGATCTGTGAGGCGGTTTCTAACTGAAGTGGTATTTTCTAAAATTTAAATTTATTTTTAATCTAGCTGTCAATTGATTCGATAGCTAATCTATCATTATCAAATATGATACTTATAAACTAATGTTGACTTTTTATATTGTATTTATTACCTGGTCTACTGTTGTACATGGAGATGTATTCTATTTCTATTAAAGTCACTATTATAGTAATGGGGGATGATATAATTCAAAACTACCTACCCGTTTAAATATTAACATACATGAAGATGTCGCCCATTAAATCAGATGTTGTAACACTATAATAGCATTATCAAAAAGAGCCTTATTTTGGGTGCTGTCTTAAAATTGTTTGATATCTTCATTCCGCCTAATTAACATATGCCTACAGGTTATTGACCCTTTATCCTTTTTTTCGATAACAATCAAGGATATCAAAGCCAAAACCTGACTGAACGCTAACATAATATGCTCTACAGGTCAAGCTCAATTAATTAACCCTGGGGTTATACATCCTTAGGCTAGACCATGCAAATCAAATTGACAAAGTCTTGAAACAAAAATGGCAGAGTCCACCCTGTTAGATGGTTAGACAAGAAATCAGAGTTACGTTGTTGTTGGCTGGCAAACATCTTTGAAGAACGCTCTGATTGATTCGACCATCTGTTATCCCGACATTATGAAGCTCATGCTACTATATGAAAATAATATACTGTCTGATAAATAAATTTTACAGTGAAGGGGAAAACCTTAATGAAATGTATATTGCTGAGCTCTGCTAGCGAGCTTCACTTCACCACTTCAATAAAAATCTCGTTATGTAAAAATTCCTAACATGGATAGCTTTATCTGTTTTAGAATATTCAAAGACAGTATATGACAATAAATTATCGTGAGAGATCTATACAAAACGCCATATATATAAGATTAGAACTAAAAATTAATCCTATATGGTGAGGACAGGAGTAGGTACAATTGGTTTATGTTAAGCTCCCTACGACATCTTAACAGAATAATTATACTATGCAGGACGCTACGTATGATTCCATGCCTACTGGTAATTACGCCGACTGTTGAGTCGTTGTATTATGGACGTTTTAATGATTTCCTCCCTCCCACCGCACCAGGTAATAAATAGCAGAAGCAGCAAGCCTACTTATTTAGTCGCGATTCGACTATGTTGCTGCCGCTGCTTATCTATGGCATTCTACAAAGCTGTTCAACATAATAATAATAATAGATGGGAACCGTATAGTGTACAGTGTGATTCGTCTCAGCTGAACAAAATTTTTAAAAAATCTACAAAAGATATAAAGGTTATAGATGATGATGAAGAAAAAATTTTAAACTACGAAAAGTCAAGACTTCTTTGTGAAATACAGCTGCCGTTAAACAACAGTGGTTCGAAATATTTACATCTTGGACTGGACACTTTCAAGAATTTTGATGTGTATATAAGAATCTTGAAGAAAGGCGTTGATCACTGCGTACAATTTAACGAAGACTCTTTTAAAGAATTTATGGAGGATTCCTCGTACATCTTGGGATGTCTGAAACACAACGAGGTCGATGGAAACAAACGTCTCAAATTTGTTCCGAAAAATAAAGGTTTTGAACTTTACATTTCCGAATTAAGTCTAGGGAGATTATACATGATGAAAACCTTTTTATGGAAAAAGATCGATAGTATTAAAACTATGCATCGCAATTACGAATGTTTTGCCGAAGAAGTCCTGGACGAGGCTATAAAAGTTAGAACAACACGTATAGACAATAATATTTTATTAAAAGAGTTAAATTCTTCTTGTAGATATAAGGATGATTTATTTTTGAATGAAATAGTTTATAAGTTTAATAGGAAAACTATTGTAGATTTGCAGAATGACCTTGATCTAGATGATAGACTTAAATTTATTACATCTGATATAACGTATAATAAATATATATAATAAATATCTTTAAAACTTATTGATTTTAATTGTACCTACATCTACTTATTCCAGGTAGTTTGATTGTATGCATATGTAAGACTAATCTAAAATCATGTGTCCTAACGATGAAGAGTGAACGGTTAATTAGGGTGACGGTTTAAGCTAATGTCATGCAAAAGTTTATGTCATTTATGTCAACACTTGATAAAAATAATTGTAGTACATTTGTATATATTCTTTCACGCTGCAGGAAGTCTTTTAAATAGATGAAATATATTAATTTTAAGTAAATGCTTTCAATCACATTACAAATGATTGTATATGTTTTATGAGAACTCGATAAATGTTTTAATGTTTTTATTTTTCGTATAAAAAAATGAATATGTCAAGATGATGCTGGATCTCTGACTAGAAAAACCAAACATGAAAACATAGGCAGCAGCAGTAGCAACGCAGGTAGTGTTCTGTCAAAAGGAGCTATTGATATAGAATATAACGCGATGATTGTAAGTTGCGAGTGTATACGCTTTATAATGTACGTGTATGTACATGTAACTAAACTATATAAACAGGAGTTTTGTTCCTGTTCATTCCTGGATATATTGTATAATAAATGTATATAATAAATATCTTTAAAACTTATTGATTTTAATTGTACCTACATCTGCTTATTCCAGGTAGGTTGATTGTATGCATATGTAAGACTAAGGGTGAACGGATAATTAAGGGTGACCAGCTAAGCTATTGTCATGCAAAAGTTATTAAGAATACAAAATGATACATTCAGAAACAACCATGATCTAAGGTATTAAGTTCCTCTAGTACTTTCGGTCACTGTATTTAAACGCAGATATGTCATATTGTTTACGGTAGGTAGGTAGGGAACAAGAATTAAAGCAAATGTAGTAAATATTCATGTTTATATGGTAAGTTTGATAATTTAAATTGTACGGACATCGGTTCCGGGTTACATGCACTTAGGACAGAACCTACGATTCATTCTCGCGCATAGGCTGAAATTTCCGAGCGATTATAACCGAGAACAACCGATTGCGCTGGTCGATCAGTATAAATAGGCGGGTTCCTGTTCCTTCATTAGTCGAGATGAAGCAGCGTTAGAAGAAGAATGGCTCTGGTCGACGGGGTTGCAACATACAGTGTCCGGTTTGCTTCAAATCTTTCGCGAGGCCATTCACCAGCAAGAGACACATAAAAACCATACACGATTTAAACGGAATCCAGTGTTCTAGCTGTGTCAAAACTTTTTCAAAGAAGAAGAATGACTGTCGTCGTATGAAATAGGATTGCAAAATACAGTGTCCGGTTTGCTTCAAGTCTTTCGCGAGGCCATTCACCTGCAAGAGACACATAAAAACTATACACGATTCAAACAGAATCTGCTGTTCTAGCTGTGTCAAAACTTTTTCATGTATCGGCCCTTAAAAAGACATTTGAAAAACGTACACCATAACGCAGCTGTTGTGAAGACAGGAACGGGAGCAAATACTGATATCGTTAAGACAGAAGATATGACCACAACTACGCTGCCGGATGATTATCGTACCAACTATGAAAGTAACGAAGAATTAGAAAAGTGTTCTTTTTGTAGTTCGGTATATATTGGACAAACACTTCGAAATTTTGACATAAGAAGAACAGAAGAACAGAAGAACACGTACGTCATTACAAAAATAAACATCCTGAAAAATCGAATTACGCCAAACACCTTTTAGAACAAAATCACACAATGACTCCTCAAAATAATATTAAATTCCTACATTTTTGTAATAACAAACGCAAATTAGACATTTTAGAAGCCTTTGAGATATACAAACACAAACTCAGGGTACCTTTAATGAATGAACAACTTGAGCTCAGTAATTCTCCGTTACTGGAAGTATTAGATGTTTAATTCTGATTATTATTATTATTTTATCTAGTTACCTATTTTGTATCTACCTTAGCAACGTGTTTGTTTATAATTATATTAACTTTGATAATGACAGCATAGCTGTAGAAACAATATTGTCAGGTTGTATTTTAATAAAACTGTGAAACTTTTAATAATCTTTATTTATTTCATGATTATGGAGTTCCACAAAATAAGGCTGGAAACAATAAACAAAAAAGTATATTAAAGTATATAAATTAAGTTTTATTTTTGTAAAGTTTACAAAACCGTCTTTAAAGAAGTTTGAAAAGATTATATTGACGCCGGCGAAGCATTTGAACAATTACGTTAAAAAGGGAGAATTCTTTATCTGTTTTTGGGGGGGTTCGAAGAAGCAGGGAGAATTCCACATATTTCTAGTGATTTGGAGGTCAAATCGTGCCTTTTTAAAAGAATGCAGACATAGCCTCAGGGTGTTTGTTTCCCTTTTTGTCGCGGAGGATAAGGTAAAATTTAACTTAAGTTTATTTTGGTACGTTATACAGTTGTGTTAATAATAACCGCTTTTAAATTTAATAGATGATTAGTATATATTCCTTCTTGGTGAGAGGTGATTAAGGTGTTTTAAGTGATATGCGACGTAAAGGGTAAGTCTATATATTTTCTGCATTAGAATTAGTTTTTTCTCTTTTTTAAATAGTTAATTCAGCAGGTGATAATACATATTAGTGTTAGACACCAATCCGATCCCTGAACGTGATTTAAGAGCTTGTATTTATTAACGTAATTTTCTTAACATGGAGATCCGAAAGCCTTTTACGAAACGTAGCTACTGACATAGATATATCCGTTAGACGAGCCTGCAAAACTCGCAGTTGTATCAAGGATTGTTGGTTTCTTTAAATTTCATGATCTCTTTGGGTAGAAAGTTTCATTAGAATACAATAATTTTGATCACGTGGTTAGTCATCCGTAAAATATAAAGTTCAAGGGCGGGAAATCCATGATGGTGACTTCAAGAATGACAAATTAAAAATTTCAAACGTTTTATCGAGCTGTCGTCGTTGTAAGGACCTTTGTTGAGTTAATTGAAACCGCGTGACGGGCTTCGATCCCTGTCGATAGCTAAAGTTACTAGAATAGATAGGAATATATACGAAAAAGTTACCGAGAGAGAGAGAGAGAGAGAGATAGCTAAAGAAATAATATATTTAAACATTGATGTCTCATTTACTAGCATGATTAAGGGAGAAGGGCGACTATATAAAAGGTAGATCGTTATCCGCGAGAGAGAGAGAGAGAGAGAGAGAGAGAGAGAGAGAGAGAGAGAGAGAGAGAGAGTACACGAAAAGTAGAATAGTATATTAAAATACAAGTTGCAGAAGGGATATATTCAAACACGAATTTGAAATTCCGAAACGAGCCGCGTAGCGGCGAGTTGAGGAACAAATGAGTGCTTGAAGGACCTTCTGCAACGAGTGTTTTATACTATTTCTATTTTACTTTTTCTATTTTGCCGCTTTATAGCATTTTATAAATTAAAAAATAAAAATTTTAAATCTAGGGATTTTTTGGGTGGTTGGTGACATTTATGTGACGAAAATTTAGGCGGCTGTGGAAAAAAGTTAATTTGAAACGTCAGATTTTATTTTCGCAATTTCGCGTTGTTTGAAAATAAATAGTGAAAGAAATTTATCACTAACGCCGCCGAAAATTAGGCAAATTGCACAAAAAACGTTAGAAAAATTTTTTGACATATGTCAGTTGACAGTTCAACCAACGCTACCAACATCAATGCAGTAAATTTTACTAGCCTATTCTAGCACACCAACCGCTTATTCTAACACTCAAATAACGTCATTTGGGTGCTAGAATCGACTTATTCTAAACGCAAAATAGAGAAACATAATTTAATTCCTATCTGGCATTATTATTTCTTCTAGAAAAGGTAGAAAGAGTACAGTCTGTGCGTGAGAGAGAGAAAGGTAGCAGAACTTGTAAGTATTAGTAGTATTAGCGAGAAAGAGAGAGAGATAACAAAGGTACGCAAGACATTAAACGCTAGGGGTAGGGGTTTCAAGATGAGCGCCAAGTAGTAGTCGGGATAAAAGATGGCCGAATCAACCAGAACGTGTTTCATAAATTATACAATATCATAAAATAGGAATTTAATTAATTTTCGTAAATGAACTTTTATACATTCGTAGGGTACATAGTTGTGTTATGATCTAATGTAGCAGTATTCATACTAACTCAACATCTATTAGCAAATATCCGTAAATTGTTAGGTGATAATACAGATTTCTTTTTACAATCATGACCTCTATTAGCATCGATAACACAGATTTCTTCTTTGCGTCCTCTACATGCGGTTAATACAGATTCCTTCATGACGCCTACTGTTGGCAGTTCATATTTTGTCGGCAATACAGATTCCTTCATGGTTTCATCTTTTAGAACTATTTCGTTTCATTGATCGGTTGTGAAAGAGAAAAATGTAGCTAATTAATATATCAACTATATAATCAAACAATCTCTCGGCGTAAATATAATATTAGAAATTTTAAAAGGTATACAATTTATATAATGGTAGAGATAGATAGAAAACTGGCGGTTCGTTTATATCGCGCAGGTCAGCGATTTGCGTTTAAAGCTGAATTTAAAATTTTTTAATGCTGGATCAGTTATCTTAAATTACTATTATTATATGTAATTAACTTATTAATGACGATCATTATTTTGAGAAGTCGGTGAAATTTATTAATATAAAATGATAAACCTCGAAACGCCCTCTATCGCCCAGTACATACGTAATCGATAATACAGATTTCTTGATGACGCCATCTCTTAAATGTAAAGTACGTAATCGATAATACAGATTTCTTCATGACGCCCTCTATTGACGATACGCTGGTTGTCGGTAATACAGATTCCCGTAATAGCTATTTCTTGACCCCTTTTTATCCGATCCTGTACGCCACTGTGGGTAGAAAATTGGTTAAAATGATAGCCCTCTCTTAAGATTTGTCTTGCACGCCTATGAATAGTTGGCAATACTGCTGTGTGAGGGAGATAGTCGCATACAAAACTAATGGGTTAGAGAGAGATAGCATACCAGTTCAAGGTTATTTCAGAGGTGAGGAAGTGAGGCGCTCGAATTCCCCTATTCCCCCTACTTGCACGACCTATGACTGTGTATAAAGCTCTACTCTTTAGTTGTCAGAATTGTAGAAAACTGTTTTACTTCCTAGGGTCTATGATTCTGAAACTATGTGACCTTGGTACGTACCTAGTTTAACTATTAGACTATTTAACAACATTTCCAAACATTTTGGAAATTTCTTTGATTAAGTCCTTTAGATCGTGGAAAACATTGCGTATATACAACGGGAGTAAAGTGCGTTTAATCCCTCGTGTGTTTATTTCTTAATTAAAACCAACTTCACACTCGGAAATAAAGTTTGCAATTGCCGCTTGATGTACTTTAATACACTATTATATAATCCAGGCGCAGATCCACGGGGGGGGGGATATGAGGGAAATCCCCCCCCCAATTTTTAATCTAATATACTTTAGTATTATAGTTAAATAAATTTTGAATGTAAAAGTAGTTAATGTTTATTAAATATTGTGCAATATATAACATTTATAAATAAATATACATAGGATAAAAACAAACAATGTTTGTTTAATTATTATTTATTTAAAACAATTATTTTTTCAAAAATGTCCCCCACCCCGCCAAAATAATTCTCTGGATCCGCCCCTGTACAATCTGTAGCTGTAGCTACATAGTTTAAATACTAATACAAGATATTTTCTGATGACATTGTTGCGTACTTACTTGGCAATTTGTACGTATCTCCGTTAAGTAATCTCAAATGTAAAATAGCCTCGGCAAGTCTAGGTTGCCGAAGCATAATCTTTATGAAGAGGGAGTTGCCATTTTGATCTATTCCTTGTATAATCTGAGTATCACCTTGCTGGAAATAAAAAAAAACTTAATACTGCCTAATATTACGTATAAATAAATCCGCTATACTTTTAAAACTTCTATTTTTGAGTTTGAATTAAATTAGTTAACACAAGATTCTATTTAAAATATTTGCGGTGGAAATTTTAATTTAAAATATTTGTGTGTAAAGAAAAGACAATCTGTTGTGAAGTGCCGTTGATGTATTACTGACCATCTCTCCAGACTAAAGTTAAAATTCTCAATCTAAAAAGGCTATTGCAGCTTCAACTTTAATTTATAAAAAATTGTTTTTAATAATCTTCTAGAGAGTTTTTCAAACATTACCACATTGATTTTAATTTTAATGTTATTGCAAGCAACATAAACTTTTCAATTATCGGCCACAAAAATAATACAAATAAATACGCACAAAAGTGCGTATTTATTTGTATTATTGTTTTATTGTATTATTATTTTGTGCACAAAGTGGTGCAAAATGAACTGATAAGAAGCAAATCTTGTCTGACAATCAAAAATAGAAATGAAAAATAGCAAGACACACAAAAAGTACATAAGAAGTACGAAACATTAGTGACTTTGACCTATTTCGGGGTGGTTTAACCCCCTCAGAAAAGAGGGTTGTTGGCCATATACCAACGGTCTATTTCCAAAAACAAAACATTTGCGGTTTTCAATCATTTTTTGCATGTATTTATTGTATTTTGATTTAAGGGGTGGTTTTGACCCATTTTGGGGTGGTTTAACCGCCTCACTGATGGGGGTTTTTGGCCATATACCAGAGGTTTATTTCCAAATACAAGACATTTGCGGTTTTCAACCATTTTTTCCATGTATTTATTGTCATCATATATCAGGAGTGTTTTACTCCATTTGGGTGTTGTTTTTGACTCCAGCGCAAGATTTTGAGGGTATATTTGCTTTTTTGAGGTCGGATTCGGATTCAGCGTCGAAAACTGCATCCGAATACCATAACCTCGATCCCAGGACAGAACTTTTTTTTGTGTGGGGTTGTGTAATCGTTGTTTTTTCATAAATAATATAATGATGTGATAACTTTGGTTTTAAATTAATACTCTAGGAATGTTAAAACTTGCTTACCTAACTTGTTTTGAAAAACGATGTTTATTAATTAAATTATTTCACATTTTTTACGTGAAAAATTAATTTTAGAAAAACTACTGTAGAAAATCAGAACACATAGCGGTATCCTCACGATGTTCATTTTTCTGTATTTCGCGAAGAATGTAATATAGATCTGCCTTAAATTAGCTGTAAAATGACATACGTAAACAATGCAAATTGAATATGGCTCTTATGTTAAATACTTCAAAACAACATTAGCCACAAAGTAGCAGAAACTTTTGACTCAACCTAATTTTTATAAAACTAGAAATTTTATGTTTGGTCACAACTTTTACTAAATTATAGTAAAATCAAACAGAGATATGAAATTTTAAATTCAAATCTTTTTGTTGTTGGTTGTTATCAACATGAAAACAAAAAATTTCTAATAGTACATGTCATCTAAAGATAATTTTATGTTATTTGTTAAGTTGCAAACATATAGTTTCTCGCCTAATTACCTAAATCACTATTCAACGTAAGGTCGGCTCCAATCGCAAAGCAAACGCTACCACGTTGTCCAGCGTGGACGATCAATGTGGCGAAGCGGACGACACGGGCGAGGCTAGCGAATGGCGCTGCGGACAAAGCGAATTGTCCTATGCAGCACATTTTCGTAATCGCGAATTGCGCGAAAAAAAAATAAAAAAACAGAACTATGATCCCTAGTCTGGTAAGAATAGGCTGGTGAAACAAACGCAAAATTTGAATGTCCGAGAATACATTTTTAAAGTTACGCTATCCGTGAAAAGGTCTTCAACAAATATTGTTGATTTGGAGAAGATAAAAGGACCACGCATAATTCTTATGGAAAATGGCTTTCACCAGACTGCTCTGATACTGCGCTGAAAGATAGTTTTCGAGGTGTAGATCAAAAGTGTCACTGGGCACTAGGGTGGTCCAACAATAAAGCAAAGTCGTAAATCTTATGCTCTCACCCCCTACGATTATTGTATATGGCAGAAAAAGTACCCCTATTTTCTTATTTTGAAATCGGACAATGTTTAGGGGTGCCTCAAAGCCCTTAAAGTTTCCCATGTATTTTATATGGGAAAAAACACTTTTTCATAGATTTGGTATAGAATTTTAGAAAATCAATATTTTTCAACGGGACTACTCTGTTTCTCTTCAGAAATGTTCAGAGAATGACATCCAATAATTTATTTATCAAAATATTTTATATTAAAAAATAGTAATAAATATTTTTTAACGATTTTTCTGTCATTTATAGGTTTTTTGCGGGTCTGTAGAAAATAGTTATAAGAAATTTAACAAATAAATTATTGGATGTCATTCTCTGAACATTTCTGAAGAGAAACAGAGTAGTCCGGTTGAAAAATATTGATTTTCTAGGATTCTATACCAAATCTACGAAAACGTGATTTTTTCCCATATAAAATACATGGGAAACTTTAAGGGCTTTGAGGCACCCCTAAACATCGACCGATTTCAAAATGAAAAAATAGGGGTACTTCTTTTTCGATATACAATAATCCTAGGGAGTGAGAGCATAAGATTTCCGGCTTTGCTTTTTTCTGGACCACCCTACTGGGCACACAGTCCAGAAAATTATAGTTTGTGAATTATAGCCGTTTGAAGTTGAATAATGCAAGAATTGTCTACTTCAAATGGCTGTAATTCGAAATCTATAATTTTTTGGTGTTTACCAAAGTTTCAAGAATTTTGGCACAGAACCATTTCCCATAAAGATTAAGTGGAGTGCAATTTAAAAATTGCCCACTTCACACTACTTTAATTCGAAAACTATAATTTTTGAAATTTTTGCCTAGTGACATTTTTGATCTACACAAGGAACTACCATTTACCAAGGCTTCAGGAATTCTAGCCGAGAACCATTTTCCATAAGAATTTTATCGGGTGCAAAAATCGTAATTCAAACGGCTGTAATTCTAAAACTATAATTTTTTTAATGTTTAAAACTATAATTAACTAAAGTTTAAGAGCAATCTGGTGAATGTCATTTTCCATAAGGACTCTGCGGGGTCCTTTGGAAAACTGTTCAAATTTATTTTACAATTGTTTCAAAATTAATAATTTTATTTATTATTAGTTTTCCCTTTTAATAAAATTAAATTTAATTCTAACACGGTGAAGGCGGAAATATCAAATAATTTGATCGCGTCAACCGCCTGAAATCCGTATCTTGCGAAGTTACGGGTGACGCGACCTCACGTAGGACACCTGCATTGTTTGCTTGGTGCTGATAAATCCGTGCCGGCCGCTGCGCTCGCTTCGCCAACAAGTAGTCGCTCACGCAGGATAGCGTTTAAGCGGGCGTTATATACTATATATGCCCGCTTATTATTCCCCTGATTGTTACGGACTTGTTAATATAGGTATATCACAGGCATAAACAACAAATAATATGCAACTGAAACATAAGGATAAATAGCGTTTTTTTTTAGTTTTGCCTTATAAATTTTATAATGTATAACAGCGTCTTTGCTGTTTTGCCTGCAATAGCCTACACTCCTACACTTGCTGTCTTAAAAGTCACTGTAAAAAGGCTAGGAAACAGAATTCAATGTAATCCGGTTTTCAGTTAACTTTGTAAGTTATGTATGCATGCTTGCATGTTATATAACGGGTAGTACTCCGCCTAGTGCAGAAGTCTTTACATCGCGATATAAGGCTAACGCCTTAGCCAACTGGTCAGCAAGCTTCTACAGTTTTATATTAAACTCAATGTGACAAGTAAATATGTGTCTTGTCTGTTTTAAATGCCCATTTTTCTATCTTAACAGAAAAAAATACCAAATAGCAACCCTATTAAAAAGGCTTGCTAAATGAATGTGGTCTAGAGGTAAAGGGGAAGATAACGTGGGGGCCCCATAATTACTTCTTGCCCCAGGGCCCCCAAGCCTGTAGCTACGGCCCTGATAGATAGTTGAAAAGTTTCTGATGCATTGTTAGTTAATTAAAGGCCTTTTATTAGACTTCCTAAATATTCTGCAATACCTAAATTTTAAAATACCTCAATATAATGTCAGAAATACAGAACTATTTTATGTAATTCATCAAAAAAATAAATGCTTAAATGCTTGTTTTCCTAACTTGTTTTGAAAAACGATGTTTATTAATTAAATTATTTCGCATGTTTTACGTGAAAAATTAATTTTACAGAAACTGTACATTCAAAGTTAACCAAAAAATACCACTTAAGTTTCATAGTATTTGAACTATTTTCCGAAAATTTTAAGGAGATCGTATGTCTAGGGACTAAATTATTGCCAAAAACCTGCTTTTTGCCAAAAAACCTGGGATCTCGGAATAAAAAAACAGGTAATAATTAGTCCCTAGACATAGACATAGTCCCTAGACTTTTGAATAATTTTGAAAAATTGAATAATTTAGTCCTGGCTTGATTGATTGACCTTGGCTAATTCCTCATAGCAGATTGGGCCATTATCTGAATTTGTTCCATTATCACAGACAACGTATGTCTTAGTTGTGCTACCTGACTTGTGTTCACGATAATGCATTTTGTGTGGAATTCATATTAACAACTTTTATATAGAACTCAAAGTATTTCTGATAAAACGCGATTGTTATAAATTTTAAACATATTATATCCATGATTTATTGGAGTTCTTTTAGTTAATCAGATCGATTCTAAATCAATACTACCTGTTAGTGATGCAATGGTTATTTATTAAATGAGTTGATGTAGAGAAAATAACTTGTATTTAAGAATAACCACTAAAACATAATAAATTAAAGTCAGGGTTTTTACTCTGTACAAGTTTTATTTTTTGCAAGTGGCGGAACTTACTTTATGCCAAGAGCTTATCCATCTGCCCATCCATCCATCATTTATTCACTGATTTTAAATTCGTTTAGAGCAAGCACAAGAGTAAACCACGGATACGGAAGAAGTGGGTTTTACATTTTAACCTTTGTATAAGAAGCAACTGAATAACGATTGATTTATTGTTTGCAGACTGTATACATTTTTAACGATTTTATCATTTAACATTGAGTTTTTTTTTGTCGCGACAGCGGTTACCATAAAGTAGGTCTCGCTTCGCTTCGCTACTTAATAAGTGTAATGTCAAGTTCGTAAATGAGGCTAAATTTGAAGATTCGGGATCAGGTCATTAAGGGTTCAAGCTGTAACATAGGAATGATGATGCTTCATTCGAAACCTCTTCTAGAAGTGGAATTCAATAACAGAAATTCAGGGTTTTTGTTTTTGGGGTCAGAAGGGTCAGAATATCATTAAGTATGTTGTATATGTTGGGCGCACAGCCCGAGAACGGCCAATGACTGAATCTTTTGCTCATCTTAGGATGGGACTTTTAAAGCGACTAAAGCCTGAAGTTAATTAAATCCCGGGCCTTGGCCATCTCCAAACAAACTAGAATTGTGCAATTACGAAACAACCAAAGCTTGAAATAATGGTCATTTCGGTTCGTTTCTCGTCAAAAAGGAACAGATCTAATTTGGTCTAACTTAGATCGCTTGAAAACGTTCAACCCTAAGATTGAGCAAAATACTCGATTATTGGTCAATTTCGGACTTTGCACCAAACATCACTTGAAAGGCCAGTTCAAGAGGAATTTAATAAGAACATCCATAATATTTTAAAACTTCTAGATTTTACTTACCAAAAGAAATTAATTGAAATTATTTTTAATTGGTCGTATTTAATCGAATTGACTTTTCTAGGTACCACAATTCTGTTGTGTCATTATACTTACCATAACTCGATGGTACTATCCTACTACAGTCTTGTCGTTTCGTATTATACCACAGCTGCCATAACTTCATGGCATTCCATTCATTTCAGATTATTAATTGAATAAAACAGTGGTTCTTAACGTGAGGTACGTGCAAGCTCTACTGCCCATCTAAGCTATAACTGTAATGGCCGGTTTCACAAAGCTTGATTAAGTTCTAATTAACTTAATCATGATTAAATTTGAAATCCAGAAATATAATTGGATAAAATCTCAGGTCTTTTAAATTTCAGCCAATCAAATTTTTGGATTTCAAATTTAATCACGATTAAGCTAATTAGGCTTTGTGAAACCGACCATAAAGGGGTCCGCGAATAACACAAGAATAAATTATATAATTAAAAAAAACTTTGTTAAATGCTGTTTTTTAATTAAAAGTTATTGAAAAATCTTTCAAATTAATATAAGATGAATTAATTAATGTTTAGAAATTACTCATTTTCGCATTTTCATAAAACCAAAGCAGCTAAATTTAAAGAAGCATATTTCAATTTATAATACAAGGGTCGGTAAAGCTTTTTAAATTTCTAAGAGGTTCTTGAAGTTTTTTAAAATCTGGAATCCACTCGATTAAAATTTAGCAGTACAACAGTGCTTTTACTTTCTAATTTTTACCTTTCCTGATGTTAATTTCCGAGGTTGTTCTTGTTGTTCAGCATTAGTAGCTAGTTGAGATCTTCTACATTTTCGTTTTAATTTATTTATAGTGCGAATGGATAAAAACCTCTTGAATATATAATACCAATCTGAAACAAGAAAAAGGTATAGGTAGATATAGAAGTGTTAAATGCTAAGAATATTTCTTGTTACGTTTGTCGGCTACTTTTAATTTTGATGTTATTTTTTGGTATGTATTTGTTTTTTATTATACAAGGTGTTGTGTTAAAGCAAGGCAATAATTATACAATAAAGCAAGTGTTAAAATTCTCTGAATGTATATTTTTGTATTTTATTACTCCTTATCCTAAGTCGGTATGTGTTAAGATAAATTCGATATCGGTGTAAACCTAGACATAATATACCTACGTATGCATATCACTTTGTGTTTATAAAGGAATTTGTAGACACTATTTTTGTCCTAGATATTAAAATAGAATGCCTTAGAAGATATGTGAATGTGACCCACACTTTCTGGTCTGGTTCGGTATTCGCATTTCTGAAGGTGTCTGCACAATGAGAAAGCGATACATATCTTATCGTGGAAGATTAAAAAATTATAAAGTTTTTAGTTTGAAACTCGAAACTAGTAGGTACAGAACTCAAGTGCTAACGAATTGTACTAAACTAGAAAAATTGAGATATAAAACGACCATTTTTTATACTTTCGCATGATCTTTGGAAATATAAAAATACAGTAAAGGTTTTTTAATTTTTGTTTAGTGAGGTTTGTAATAGATAATTTATTAGTTATGAAATAAATAAAGATTAGTAAAAAGTTTCACAGTATTTATTAATATATAACCTGACTATATTGTTTCGACAGCTAAGCTGTCACTATCAAAGGTAATATAAATATAAACAAACACGTCGCTAAGGTAGATACAAAAATAGGTAACTACATAAAAATAATAATAATCAGAATTAAATATCTAACACTTCCAGTAACGGAGAATTACTGAGCTCAAGTTGTTCATTCATTAAAGGTACCCTGAGTTTGTGTTTGTATATCTCAAAGGCTTCAAATGTCTAATTTGCGTTTGTTATTACAAAAATGTAGGAATTTAATATTATTTTGAGGAGTCATTGTGTGATTTTGTTCTAAAAGGTGTTTAGCGTAATTAGATTTTTCAGGATGTTTATTTTTGTAATGACGTACGTGTTCTTTATATCTTATGTCAAAATTTCGAAGTGTTTGCCCAATATATACCGAATTACAAAAAGAACAATTTAAACGGTAAATGCCGATAAAATAAATACTGTGAAACTTTTTACTAATCTTTATTTATTTCATGATTATGGAGTTCCACAAAGTAAGGCTGGAAATAATAAACAAAATTTATTAGTTGCATACTTATTTCGAGGTTACAGGTCTATTAATTCAACTGGCCAGCCAGAATTATGTTTCTTCGTTGCATTGAATGTTGTGTGCGTTATGCTTGGTAAGTACTTGGTAACGTCTATAAATAAAATTATATGGCAGTGTTTGATAGTATATAGATAAAAATAAGAATAGCATATTAAGGTTTATCTTAAAGGCTGATAATATAAAGTACATATTATTCAAAATATTGCCAATGGTTTTTATCTCGTTGAAGAACTCGTTATAGATATGCAAATAATAAAACGGTATTCATTTTAATATTTCATACGGATAAGCTCGCATTTTTATACTATGTATTGTTACACTATGTAGTGTATCTATGCTTAATTACCCATTTACAGATAGAAGTAAATCGTGCTCTGATTCTGTGGATATTTATCAAAGAAATATGTTAATATAAACGTAGCAACCAAAGTGTGAGTATTATACCATACTTTTTCCCCGAATATTATTATTGTACCCATTATTCCCCAACGTGACATAGGGTTTGGTTAAATATTACACATTATAATTAACAAGTTGCACACATACATATTATACTATGTAAGACGAGTTATAAGTTCTGTACAAACTGTTTCCACCGCTCTTTATCTTGGGCCATTAACCTGTGCCATAGTTTTTCCAGTATCCTCCCCTATTGTTCTTTGCCTTGACGTGCAAGGTGTTCCTCTAGCTCTTTTTCCATGCAAGCACCATTCCAGGGCTGCATGGCTGACGGCATTTCTAGCTTTTTAAAATACGACCCAGCCATCTAGAGCATGGATCCTTAATATATCTCAAACATCTATTGACGAATGCTTGAAATTTCTTTTTTATTGGAACCGTAATATATCTCGCTTCTGAACCATAAAGTAGTACTGCCTGAATTGTAGCATTAAAAGGTAGTTGTAGGTTTTCTTGCAGAGAATATTAGGTATTCTAAAATCTAAACAATGTTTAAATTGGCACAGAATCTAGAAGCCTGAGGATAGATCGCTAGAGGTCGTCAAATGACAAATGTAAATATTTTCAAATAGTCGTAACTCACATAATTTAGCAGCTTATAGTACTAAGTACTACATATATCAGATTCTCTACTAGTATTATATTTTGCAAAAGTAAAATCCTGGTTTGACTTAACGGCCCGGGAGGTTTTTTGCTAACGTCAAAATGCAAAATGCTACGAATAGATTTGGTTGTATTAAATACTAAAATTCGAACACTTTTAATCACGTAGGAAATAGTTATTTATGGTACTAGTGAGTTAAGTAAGATATTATCCACGAATGAAAAATTAACCCACGAGGGCCGTAGGCCCGAGTTGGTTAATTTTTCTGAGTGGATAATATCCTTAACTCACGTGTGCCATACAAAATTTTATCCAACACCTCTTTATTTAAGTTTAAACATCGAATTTGCAATGTATAGTTAGTCTGTAGTTTTGACGGTAATACTCTAGCACGATGACTGGATTTTAATAATATTAAGTAACGTAAGCTAGTGATTGGTTGTTATCTTTGAAGGAGTGAGTTTTTTAAAAATAACCCACGTTGCTAGGGGCAACGTGGGTTATAATGTAACATAAGAGTAAACAATCACTTTCCTTATTTAAAATGACCATAGTAAACATGATATTTATATAGAGGTGTTGGATAAAAGTAATTTATGTATTTAGTGTGTAAAGAGAGCCATTTTGGTATGAGGATGCGAGTATGAGGATGTTTCGTGCCTCGCTAACGCTCGGCACGAAACAACAACCGAATACCAAAATGGCTCTTTACACACGAAATACATACAAAATTTTTTCTACGGTCCTAGATATCTGATAAAATTGTTACATAATTGAAACTTCTTTATTATGGGCAACCAGAAATACATTTGTGTGTATGCGTAGCATTGTAGGTTATAACTACCTACTGCCTACTTGAACAAATTGAATTTAAGTGAATTTTAGAGGAACTCGAGACATTTTAGGCAAATAAATATCTATTGTTAAACTAATATACATAATAATAAAATTATTTTCAATTTTTGGTTATTGAAGAAATTGGTTTTAACATTTGTTATTAATGGTTACGTTAATAGTAAAATTAGAACACTGCTGGATATTGACTCCAGAAGCACTCAGTGTTTTTAAGTTAGGATCAACGTTGTTTGTAATCGCAGTGCTCATAGAACTTTGAATGCTTTGGTTTTCTGCAGGCACTGAATGTGTATTAACTTCATTGAAATGATGGATGCTGGATGAGGTCCCCGGAATAACACTACTTAAACTGGGCCCCAAAATTGTTTGTGCTGCTTCAATTTTATTTGAAAGGCCTTCCTCAATGTACCCCTCCGCAACACAAGCTGATCGCCAACCCCCGTGTCTTTTAATTCTAGTAATATTGGCCCCAGAATTTGCCAATATAGTGGCCGAGGTCCTACGGAAACAGTGGCCTGTATAAAGGTTGGAATCTTCCAGATTCAGGTAATGAGCAATAATTGATGGCAGTCTACCAAATGTATTTATGGCAACCACCTGGTTGATGCAACGGCCGTTGGCAAATTAAAAAAAAATTGACGAGAACCCTAAGATTTATTGGCACGTAAATTGGCATATTTGCTGAACAGTCCCACATAATCAACCGCAATATTTTCGTCATTAATTATTGTGAATGTTTGCGACTGATAAGTTTTAGTATCCGGAATTGTTACTATAATCATATTTTCCATGGTTTTTATATTTTTAGCCTCTAGTTGATACAACTCTTGCCGGCGGCAAGCTCCAGATATTCCCATTATTAATGCAACCTACGAACGACAGAAATTAATTTAACAAATGAAGGAATTTGATTGCTTACTTTTATCATCAAATAGGTGTCATCGGGGGCCTCTTCCAAAAATTTCAGTACTTCCGTTTTAGATAACACCTTGGATTTCACCTTAGGTTTGTAACCAACATGCTTTTGTTTTAAAAAAGCAATCACTTTTTTGTAATTGCCAGCATTCACATTGTGTTTTGTCAGGAGTGTTGCTTTTATCATGGAAAATATGGACCACAATGTAGGTGGCTTCATCACTTTTGATAACTCGGATAGATAAGCCAACACCACGTTTTCTGAATATTTCGTGATTTTCTTGGATTCACACCATTTAATGAACTCGTTGTACCGCCGTTCATAAAGGCCGCGCGGTTTGGCCGGCAACAACTCATTGGTTGCTGCCTGGGCCGCATCAGATATTTCTGGCGGCGTGCAGTTATCTTCAGATTCAAATGATTCCATCTTCAAGTCACAAAACTCGATAAAAAATGTTGCGGATGATGGACGCGCCGCGATACAATTACTAATAATGATTTTTTACAGTTCCTGACAAATGAGGAATTACATTAATAATCAGGTAGCCATGCGGTGTTTAAAGTAAAATAAAGCCACGTGATCATTTCATTTCGACATTGTTTACGTGGTTGCGATGTTATAATGGCTGCTAGGGAAAAAATGTGTAAATCGCTAACTTTACGCATTGACAATGAGCTTTTAATGGTCAGTTTTAGAGGTGACCGTAGAAAAATAGTATATTAAGTATCAAGAACAGTAAGGACAGTTTACCGATCGACGACAATGTTTCGAAGACAGGAGATCGGTAAACTCCTTACTGTTTGAGATGCTTATACAATTTTTTGTACGATCACTATGAATATAAAGGTATTAACTGAGGAAATATTCCGAAGATGGTAAAAAATAGATTTAAGATAATTTATTTTTGCCCTGTAAGTATATCCACCAAACATTAAGTAGGTTTTGTCGTTACCATGGATACGTTTGTAATTTTATTTTTGAATGTCACGATATTTTTGTCGTTACCATGGATACGTTTGTAATTACTATTATTTTTGAATGTTAGATATTTGTCAAATGTGAGGAGTGAATCTGAAAACGAATATAATTCGGATATTGAAAAGGCCTGAGCAAATTTAAATACAAAACATACATTTTTTCTAATAGTCCAATTATTTAGAAAATAATGTTTTGTCCGCGATCGCGAAAGAAACATCTAAAGATCATGCATTTATTTTATAAATTACATATAATTTACTTACCGTTCTGTTTTTGACAGAACTGAACGGTAAGTAATTACTTACCGACGCGTTTCTGCTTAGCAACCAGTAAATATAACCTACTGTTCTAAAACCAAGTATGGTAAACAATCCGAAATAGCATGGTCGTACAAAAAAGTATTTATTGAAGGATGCTTTCTTTCTCAAAGAATTTGGAATTTAACTAGAACTGCGTTGGTCCGGTACAATAAAATATAAATAAAATCGTTGCAAAATACCTGTACAAAATACTTGTTGAAAAAGAATCCATGAAGATGAAGAACGGAGCTTTTTTGGTCGTGGAGAATAAAATTATAGTCTTCCATTGTGCACTTTGCCGCTTTATTTAAGGATCATATTTGTAGACCCGGGATGACACGGTCTAAATGTCATCTTGCCTCTCCAAAAGATCTTGGAAAATTTCGATTTTTCTTTGCCTTTGTCCATCGGTAAGCATCTTTGGAACCATTTTTGCACACTTCTTCATTTCTTCAAGATCTTCAGTTATGATTTTCCAAATTGTTTCTATGTCTTTGTTCACTTGCTCTGCTATGTTTCTGACAGTTAGCTGATAATTTTCACGCACAATTTGACGAACTTCTGCAAACTGGCCATCCTGAACTCTCGTCGTTGTGGTACTTTCTCTTCCCTCAGAAAAAACGTTTCAACCACTTGCAAACTGATGTTTTCTCCATCGCATTATCTCCGTAAACTTGCACTAACATCTCTCTAATTTTGCTTCCACTCTTGCCAAGTTTAACAAAAAATTTAATGTTTGTTGCTCTAATTCAATCTCGGACATTCTGATGATGACGAATCGAGCAAGTTTTTAGAACGATCTATACATATGCAGGGCGTTTAATTTTAAAAGTAATTGAAATTTTTAATTTTAAAATACGCCCTAAATTAAAGTCTTCATGTCCTGTAGTGTTTTCCTCAATATTTTTCACTGTTAAGTTGCCGAACGCATTCAATATCAAGCCATTATATGGTACAATAGAGTAAAGCGAGGCACATTGATAAAGTGGGTACATTGACTAAGTTTACATGTCTTATCAAGTCTCGAGTGGTCATAAAAATTACAAAAAATTTTTGTTTCAATTTTTTTATTATTATTTCTTTAAATGTATCTTAAACCACTTCTAAACGTAATTGTTATTTAAACATTTATCGTAGCTTGCTACATGGTTTGGTATACCACTATCTATGACGTGCGTCCAATTTTTTAACCCAATCTTTAACAACTGCTTTTACTCCTTCATCGGTGTTGCATCGCTCGTCTGCTAAAAAATTTTAATGTAAAGAAAGAGAAGGAAACCACAAGGTGTAAAATTGGAACTGTGCGGTGGATGATCAAAAATTTCCCATTAAAGTTTTTCCAAGAGTTGTCATGTAAAAGCAGCTGTGTGTAGTCGTGCCATGTCATGCAACAGAATAATTCCGGAAGTGAGAAGAACTGGCCTTTTATTCTTTATAACTATTCGCAGGCTTTGTAGGTTAGCACAGTAAGCAGCTGTGTTTATTGCTGCTCCATGAAATCCACGAGCAAAATGCCATGCACATTTTCGAAGCTTTTGAGATATAAAAACACAAACTCAGTACCTTTAATGAATGAACAGATTGAGCTCAGTAATTCTTCGTTACTGGAAGTGTTAGATATTTAATTTTTAATATTTTTTTAATATTTTTATCTATTTTTTGTATTTATCTTACCGACGTGTGTGTTTATATTTATATTACCTTTACCAACCTTACCTTTATTAATTTATACTATTGTATTTTACTAATCAATTTGATTTATTTCATAAATAATCCATTGCTTTCAACAGTTTGTTGTGAAATAAAAAATACTCCAGCATGTAATATTACATCAGTTAGTAGCATCCATATCACTGGTTTTTGAACAGAAATTAGACGCTGTTCATTTGGAGAAACAGTGGAGAATTTAATAAGCCACCATATTTCCTCGGGATATGATAACATCTTCAAACTTCTTTGGCAATATATTAAGCAATATAAGGTTTTTAAAATAAGATGTCACTCAACCCCTTTCATGTTTCAGAAAAAAGTGCAAGATGGCGCCCAGCCGCTATTTTGAAAAGCTTGGTATTTTTTTATTTAAAAAGTTAGTGTTTCATCTCTTACTTAGTGATTCCAAATTTCGCCGCAAACTCTCAAATAGGCCGAAAATAGCAGAGAAAAGCTTCATCTGCGCTGTAAGATATTTACGCCCTTGCCAGAATTGATGCATTTACCAAATTATCGCCACAACAGTACATGAAATTCTCAACGAACAGTTACACATTAAAAAGTTGTGTCACGTTGGGTTCCACATCACGAAATACAAAGACCAAGCAGGCGAGAATTAGCTGAAACACCTACCTCTCCAATTACTTAATGGTAGAGGTCTCCCGTATAATTTCTAAAAATATAACAAGTGATAGAATTTCTTCCTGATGTGGTGAAACTGCAGGAAAGTAGCGTATGAGTACCAGCGCCGTCCTTTGGATTTTGAGGCCCCGGGCCCAAATATGGAGCGAGGCCCCAGTAAATAAAAAAGTGAATAAATAAATATACAGGGTGTAACTAATATAACTAGAATCCTCATAGTGGGGGATAGCTGTAATAGAAGATTTAGAATATTTTCCTTATCAGCATGTGGCCGCTTCCTGCTAGTTTTCGAGAAAAACGAATTTTAAATTTTAAGTACCCCCATTGTACTCACATTAATTTAAAAATACGAAACAAGCAAAAAACTTTTTTAAATTTTAAGTAAAGAAATATTTTTTGCTTGTTTATTAAGCTGGGTGCGGGGCCCCGCTAGCCCTCGGGGCCCCGGGCTTCATCACTTCATCACGATAATTCTACTTTTCATATAGCTAAGATAACTTAAATCATGTTGAGGGGAAATAACATCACAGTTACGACTCCATTCCAGCAAATGGGTTACGTGGTGCCTTCCTTGAAAAATCCTTCTTTAGAAATGCACCGATGATGGGCTACTTTGAACACTTCTAAAGTTTTGTGCTTCCAGCATATAGAGTTGCCATAGTATCTCAAGAATTATAAAGTGCTCTTTAGAAACACTCGGTATATTTGTTGCAGTACTCCTAAGAGATACATTTATCAAAAGAATTATTAGTGCTTCCTATTTGATGATGTTTTTGTTCCATGGAAGTTATAATATAAATACACACTTGATACTTTCCATATCACAATTCCATGATACTTATGTAATACGACACTATATTTTAACTGTTTCTCCTAACCACACATTGTTAACGTCTTAAAGCTGTTTCATGTCAAGAAAAAGGTAACATCGTTACCGACATACGTATTGGCAATTAGTCAAATCAATGTGTGGTTAGGAGACACCATTAAAATATAGTGCTGTGCAGTGTTGTAATGTATCTAGATACTTGTATCTAGATACAGTATCCAGATACTTTTATGGTACCAGTGGCGTGCGGTGAGAATTTAGGCTAGGGAAGCAACCACGATTTTAATTAGAATACACCTAGGTACAGGCGCGGATTAACGGGGGGAATAATCACTTTTACACTTTATACTTATGGAATTTGTTGACTATCATTCTTTATTTAAAAAAAACTACTACTACGTATCAATTTTCTTAGCAAAATACCGGTACAGGTTTTAATCTTTGTTGTTAAATTTGAAAGATCTGGTTTTGTTCTGCCTTTCTTAATAATTTGTAATTTCCCTCCAAAACTGTATGCGAAAAATTCCTTATTAAAATTTACAAACTGAACAAAAAATCGTCCCGATTCGGCTATATCGAAGGTACTCGAACCTTTCACCGAAGCAGTTGAATTAGCAGTCGTGACGATAATGCAATTTTAAATTTGCATACAGGCAAACTAAATAGAACTATTTGTCTTTAAAAAAATACAACTTATAAATTAAAATAATAAAATGCGACAAAATACAGTCTCATTCGCAGATTTACATTACTTAAGTAACACTAAATCGAACAAATAAATAATTATAATAAATAAACATTTGGGAACGAAGCACAATAAAAATTACGACCAAACAATGTTAACCAGCCAAACAGCATCCATCTATTAAAACACCCCGCGCTCGCTGATTCACGCCAAGGTTAAGAGAAGAGCATTTGTAAGCAGTGCTTATATGAAGTGTATGTATCACATTTGAATCGGTATGACCTTTCCGTGCAAGTTTAATGAGCCTAATTTAAAATAGTACTCTAAATAATTATACTTTTTGCTGTACAGAGTTGATATTGAGCTTTAATTTGATAAATATTTCAATTTAAATAAACGATAACCATAATTTTACAAAAGTATTTTTGTTAGCATTGTTTTTATTTTTAATAAATTCTCAAGGCAAGCATTGCTTCAATTGCTTCCATGGACCGCACGCCACTGTATGGTATCTAGATACATATCTAGATACTTTTAAAATTTTGTAACTGTATTTGGATCTAGGTACATTTTTTTGGGTATCTGTGTATCTATATTGTGCAGATACTATTTTCATATTTTTATAATTTTATAATACAAAAACTATCATAAATGATTTGCGGAATTTTAACTTTGAAATAAACCGCCGAGCATAATAAAACTAATTTTTTATTATATAATTGTTTTGAAATCTACTAGATGGTAGTCACCTCGTTAAACAATTACAGTCACTACATCTAGTCAGCCAGGCCAAGTTGACGTATCATAGTATTGCAATCGACGCCATATTGGAGCAAAGGAAGTGTGAAATCTAGTAATTCGTAAATTAAAATCGCATCTTACTTATTTGGTATATTACAAGTTCGGGATGTCAGAATGAAAAGTATGTAGAAAAACCTTTTAAACTAAATGTGGATTTAATTAAATTCAATGGGGATAATAATAATTAACAATTTTAAACTTTTTTTGCCCCAAAATGGCGTTATTTGCGGTACTCTGATCTGCCAGCATGGCCTGGCTGACTAGATGCAGTGACTCTATAAACAATGGATATTGTTACAGTACAGAATGATGATATTATCGATTGTGTGTGGAAGACGCATTCTTGTCCGTCCAGGGCAGTGTTGCCAACTGTACCATAATTATGGTACTTGTACAATAATTTACAGCTTGTAGCAACGTACCATAATTGGATAAAAATGTACCATAATTTCAGAAATGGAGAGACTATACATGTAATAAAGAGAAATCATTCTTTATTAAATGTAATGGTTATTTAATATTAATGTATATTTTACTGGACTTGTAGATCAGTACCACGACAAGCCATAGTTCTCTAAGTCTGCGAGTACAGTAAAGGCGCTATACGGGCTTTGTTACGCACTTCTATTTTTTCTGTCAACAGTCAATTTGAGAACTATCAAAGTAAGAACTATCCTAATGAAGTACTTTTTAAAATATGTTAAAGAGTAAGTATAATCTATTCGTTTACATGAAGGGTAACCTGAAAAGCAACCAGATTTAGCGACTTTTGTGGTGTAATAGTACTAGGAACTGTCAAAATTTCTATAGTGTGAATCGTACAAATACCTACTTTGAAATTAGGTTATCAGATAAAGAAGTAATATCTAGGCTATGATGGTTTCTGTTAAAGTGGTAAAACATTTCCTAGGTTTTCAAACAATGAAAACTATTCGAATATCATCGTATGTCTAGCGACTAAATTATTGCCAAAAAACCTGCTTTTTTTGGCAAAAAGCAGGTAATAATTTAGTCACTAGACATACGATTTTTTTTAAATTTTTTGAAAATAGTTCAAATACTAGGAAACTTAAGTGGTACTTTTTTGGTTAACTTTGAATGTACAGTTTCTTTAAAATTAATTTTTCACTTAAAACATGTGAAATCATTTAATTAATAAACATCTTTTTCCAAAGCAAGTTAGGTAAACAAGTTTTTTACATTCCTAGAGTATTAATTTAAAACCAAAGTTATCACATTATTATATTATTTATGAGAAAAACAAGGATTATTATTAAACATGCGGTTAAGATTTATGCACCGTATTTGGGTGTCTGAATGGCCCCTTTGTAATGATTTTTCTTGAAATTTGGTAGTTATTCACGATATAAGTAAATCCACTGTGATTTTGTTTAGAATTTTTGAATGTAGTGTTAATTTTTTTGGGTACACTTGGATCTTAATATCTATAAATTTTAATAAATATGGCTGTCCTAGACTAGTCCTGAAATTGATGCTTAGTTAAATGACTATTTTCGGTACGAAAAATTGACTAAGTTCTTATTGTAGTCGTGAATACAGTAAAACAAGTATCTACAACTGTATCCAGATACATTATGTTAGGATTTGTATTTGGATCTAGATACTTCACTGCAAAAGCATCTGTATCTGTATCTAGGTACCTTTTTCTGATAGTAACTGTATCTGTATCTAGATACACAAAATAATGTATCTGTTACAACACTGGTGCTGTGATAAACCACAGTCCTTACAATCTATTATTTCGTAATACGTATGATTGATACTTGATATGTACTTGACTTTTTCTGGTATGAGCACGTTCCATCGTATAAAACGTCTACATTTTATGTTATACATGAATTGCACGTCATATCAAATCAAAGTGAACAAGTACTTTGCTTTTTTAGTAATTAACGCTTTTAATTACTAGAATAATGCTTTTGTATATAAATGAAGACAGCCAATGGGATACTTCTTCCAAACAATGACATCTGAACTTATATTTTGAAAGTTTTCTCCTCGATAATCGAACAGATCGAAAACATGGAATACACTCTTTATTTAAACACTTTTATTTTTTAATAAAGTTTCCTATAACGTAAAATCCCGAAAACACGAGTAAGTAATTCCCATTATGCACTTAAAACTGAAATAATAATTTCCACTCAGAATTGTACGATTAAATCACTTATCGCTGAAGATTCCACTTTTATACTTGTTTTTGCAATGAACATTTCGCGCGTGTATTACATACTATTTTTCCAATGTCCCTCTAGCTACATATAGTTTAAAGAGGTTTAAAAGGAATAAAAAGTTTTTCCTAAATCCTGATACTCTACTAATTTACATAATAATATAACTATAGGGATTTAATATGAGGTATTCCAAAATTAAAATTGTAATAAGTTTTTACTCTATTTTAATAATGTACCTATTTTAAAATATAATTAAAATAAAACTTGATTTATTTAAATTATTAAATTAAATTTATTTAAATTAAATTAAGTTATTTTAGGTTATGGGTTGTAGTAGTTATTATTATTATTATTATTATTTAACTTAATTAACACGAGATTAATTAACATAGGTACATATAAATTAATTTCTTACCTGGACTTTTATATTTTGAATTCTTGTCTCTCTTTTCCGATAGTAATAATATATAAACAACAAAAGGTACAAAGAATAACGCAAAGTAGTACGCCAAACTAATTAATATACCACTGTCCCACATCTTGACGAAGCGATATTAACTCTTGTACTGTCTACACTCTCTACAGCAACAAAACCCATATACTGAACCATTAATGAATAATCACTCTTATTAGCAACATTATACCGATATTATTGAATATGATAAATTCGTTAGATAAGATAAAACTTAAGAACTGAATTATTTGAACGCTTTGAAAGTCCATAATATTTCCATAACATTTTCCACAAATTATTTTAACACACTATTCTTTTAACCTTGTCCTAACGCTACATAGTAGTATTCATTTTGATGCTATGATAATATTTATAAACAAATTGAGATCTTTTCAAGGCCAAACAAGTATAAATTATGAATTATGTAATTTATAATTTTGGTCCACTCATAGTAAGAAATTATACGTATTATTGCTATCATTCAAATGATAATGACAAAGTGACAAAAGGTGTAACTATTGTTTGTTAGGTACTTGAGTGTTTTAACTTAACGTTATTAAAAATTTCCTTGACAAATTGACAGCCCAAATTCTTTAGCTAAAATTATTGCATATATTATAACTAAATAAGTCTTGGTGAGCCGCAGCGTTTGTTAAATTTGCATATACTATACTGAAAACGGAGATTTTAATGTTAAAAAATAGAAAATCTTATAAAATAAATAAAAATTAATATATTCTGGGTAAACTCATGCCAGAAATTAACTGAAATAATAGGCACGATCAAAGGATTTTCAAGTAAGTACTATTAAACTGTAAAATACATATAAAAAACTGGAAGTAAGTTTTATTAATAATCTTATTTGAGAGCATTGACTGATTCTAGAGGATTCTGGATTAATTGAGTTCATAGACATGATTGAGTTCCCTTAAACAGGGTGTAACCAATACAACCAGGGCCGGATTATCAGTCTGCAGGGCTCTAGCCTCTAGCAGTAGATAACAAATGGGCTTAGTGGAGCCACACAACCTTGACCTCTCATTTGAGCTCCTTTCACTTATTAAGCCCCACCCATTTGACCTCCTTTCACTTTTTAAACCCCTCCCATTTGACCTCCTTTCACTTTTTAAGCCCCTCCCATTTAGAAGTCACTCCCCCTCTCCAAGCCCCTCCCATTTAGAAGCCACTTCCCCCTCTCCAAGCTCCTCCACTTTAGAAGCCACTTCCCTTCTCTCTTTGCTTGCAATAAAAATCAAAAATATAAATAATAATTTATTTAGATTAATAATACATAACCTGAAAAATACACAAGACAAAAAGTATGTTTATAATTCATTTTAAAAATAAACTCAACAATATCGTATAATTTATTAAAATGTAGGATGAATAGGTATAATTCGATAATATAGATAATATTAAATGGTTATGATTTAATACGAGATACCTTTAATCAGATGTTTTTACATCTAAATGTGGAGCGGAAGTGAACGTGTATTGACTGACTTTCGTTCTCGTATAGCCTACAGTAGGCCATTACAAATGCTGTACATCGCACTTGCAGAATTCTGGGAATTTTAAAGAACACGCGACGTTCCAAGTGGTATCTAGCTCTGTTCTTCCCCCACTCCGAACCACACCTCTCTGTACTTGACCACCCACTAAACCACGCCCCTTACTTCTGTATAGACTTATAATCGTAAACCACATTCCTACACTATCCTTTATAAAGTAAAGTCAGACAACTGCACCTTTATTTTATGTGTTATTTCTAAGTGTTTGAAAGGATTGTTTTAAGTGATTTTGAGTGTGTTGAGAATAATTGTTTTGTTTGTGAAGTAGAACAAGTAAGTATGTTTGGATTGCTTTTTGCTTGAAAATATGGAGAATGTGATGGATGAACATAAAAGGAATGAATGTGGACTTCCTTCGTCACCTCTTCCGGACGAAGTCCAAATGCGAGAGTGTGCGCAGATCATTGATGTGAACGATCCGTCATTATATGAGGATATAAGTGTTCCTGTCGCTGTTTCTCCGGTGTCGTGGTCACCAATTTCGTCGCTTGCATCTTCGCCGACGCTTCCCGGTTTGGATGTGGTGCAAGAAAGAGAGCTATCGCCCCGTCCTTCAACATCCAAAATGGATGTTGAGAACAGAGCGGTATCGGCCCGTCCGTCCACATCCAAAATAGGGGTGGATGAAGGTGACGATGATCAAGAATGGAAGCGAAAGTGGCCCGCTACCCCTGCCAGCTGGAAAGGTGTAGGATCCTGCTCTGGCTTGGTCGAGGAAGGCGCGCTCGACCAAGCAACTTTGGACAACATTAAAAGAAAACAACGCAGAGCAAAGATCCTTAAGACCCGTAACAAGATCAGAGAGCTGGAAGAGGTAGCGAAGAAGTATGAATGGCAATTTGAGAATGTTTGGTTTGATGATGTGCATGAGTATCTAAGAAGGACAGATTTGCATGAAAAGTGTATGAAAGAGTGGAAAGAGTGTTTGAAAGTTCTTAGAGAGTTAGACGAATGAATGTAAAGGTTGGTGTGTGTGTGTGTGTGTGTGTCGATGCACTTTCTCGTCGAGTAACTATCCATATGTGTTAGATGAATTGTGAAAAGTGCAATAAATCCTTTTCGAGAAAGGATGCTCTTAAACGCCACCTACAAAAATATTGCAAGGGTAACACTGGGGAAGGTCCAGCTCCAAAACGAGCACGAATGGTTCCACCTTCAGGTAAGGTTTTTTGATAAATAGTCTTTGGAATTTTTTTGTGCTGAGTATGATATCTTTTAGATCTGGTCTTCTGTGAGCCGTGCAGGGAAAATATGCTGCGTTCCAGCTATGCAGCGCATACGCGAACTAATGATCACAAGGAAAAAGCTGCCCGAGCATTAGATGGGGAAGCGGGGATAGCTGTTATGGAGTCTGCATTCAAGTCTCGTATTGCTAGCTACAGAGTCTCCACTAATGAACATCATGTGGATACGTCCGAGTTTATGGAAGATATTAAAGCTAAGGTGTTCAAAGTTCTAAGTAATGAGGTGAACAAGCATACCTCGATAAAAGTAAATGTGGAGTTATTTGGATATTACGTTCTCGAAGCCAAGGGTTTGGAAGATATCAAGTCCTTCAACACAAAGAATTCTGTTATCAGTCCAGGTTCTGATCTAGAGGGATATTACGAAAACATCACTGAAATATTGGCAACTAAGTCTGAGGAATTTGCAGAGCGAGAATCAGGTATGACATTTAAAACGGTGTGGAAGCGAAAACTTATGTGTTTTTATGTTTCCAGGTTGGACGTTAGTCAGATTACTGTTTTTAGAAGTAAACGTTAATAAGTTTAACCCTCTACGTGCTTCATCGTACATCCCCCTACCCCCGCAGATTCGAAGAAAGGGAGCTGTCATTAACGTGCAGAATGAAGATGAACGATGCTTTGCTTGGAGTGTGGTTTCTGCTCTTGTGCCCCCTAACGGACATGTTTGCAGATGTAACTCGTATCCGGATCCCAACGAGGTATTGAACTTGACGAATGTGGAGTTTCCGATGAAAGTAAAAAAATAGATAAGTTTTTGAACGATAATCCTCGAATTTCCGTGAACGTTTACGGTTTGGAAAAGATTTTTGAGAATAACGTTTTAAAGTATGAGGTAGTTAGACCTTTGTATTTTTCGAAAATTAAAAGAGAAGTACATGTAAATCTCTTATTGGTAGAAGACGATCACGGAAATGGGCATTATTGTTGAATTAAGAATTTTTCTAGGTTATTGCACAAACAAATTAACAAGCACCATGGAACTAAATATTTTTGTGATGGTTGTTTGCAATATTTCGCGACGCCTGCAAAATTAATGAGACACACGCAAAATGATTGTAATCATGTTTATGCTAAATTACCAAGCACTGGTTTGATTAAAGATAAGGTAGGAAAAGAAATTCCGGAGAATATTTTGAAATTCAAAAATTTGTCTAAGCAGTTAAAATTACCGTTTGTCATATATTGCGATTTTGAGTCAATGTTAGTGCCTGTTCATACTACGGTGCCTGATGATGGCCAAGCATTTACCGTTCGCACACAGCACCATATCCCGTATTCTTTTTCGTTTTATATAAAATGTTCCTTCGATGACTCGCTTTCAAAATTATATATTTACAGGGGGGGATGATGCAGCAAAAGAGTTCACTAGAAAATTAGATGAGGAAGTTAAACGTATTTATCACGATTATCTAAAACCGAAACAACCTTTGGCTTTAACGGGGGAGGAAGAAAACGAATTTCAAGCTGCTACTACTTGACATATATGTAAAGGGTCGGTTGAAAATGATGTTAAAGTTAGAGACCACTGCCACGTTAGTGGTAGCTTTCGCGGGGCTGCCCATATAACTTGCAATTTTCATTATCAAATTCCTAAGTTTATACCCATCTTTTTTCATAATTTGAGTGGATACGATTCGCATTTGTTTATCAAACAGTTAGCCTTAGAAAAAGAGGAGATACAAGTCATTGCGCAAAACAAAGAAAAATACATTTCGTTTACTAAAGTCGTGCAAGTTGATGAGGTAAGAGATGCGAAAGGTAAATTGCAGAAAGTGTTTTTTCGTTTAAGATTTCTGGACAGTTTTAAATTTATGAGTTCGAGTTTAGACAAATTAGGAAAAAATTTATTCGATGAACAGTGTGTAGAAATTAGAAGAAAATTTGGTTCTGGTGAACTGTTTCGACAAATGCGAAAAAAAGGTGTTTTTCCTTATGCATATGTTGACGACTCGTGACAATTTTTATGATCAACTCCGAAATGAAAATGTAAGCGAAGAAGATTATAAACGCGCGTCCGATGTGTGGAAGTTATTTGAATGTAAAACGTTGGGTGAATATTGTGATATACGAGGGTAGATTGAAAAGTTTCCGGAATGGGCAAGAGATGGCGCGCGTATCGTGAAATTGTTATGATGGTTGTCAAGGCTAACCTATTTTAGGAAAGCTGTCAAATTTTCAGACACGTGCGTCGTTCCGTTTATGTTTACTAGGATATCTTGTGAAGCAATTCAGGCACTTTTGCAAAAATGGATAAAAACGAATTTCGTGCAGTCATCAAACATTTCTGGATGGACGGGAAAACGGCGACGGAGATACGAGATATTTTGCAGAAAGTTCATGGCACATCCACACCTTCATTTTCGACTATTAGTTTCTGGGTGAGCGAGTTCAAACGTGGCCGTACGAGCACCAAGGATGAACCACGCAGTGGACGTCCAAAAACGGCCACAAATGAAGAAATGGCCGATAAAGTCCATGATCTCGTGTTAGCCGATCGACGAGTGAAGTTGCGCGAAATAGTAGAGACCACGGGCATCTCATATGAACGTGTGCAAAATATCGTGCACGAACATTTGGGCATGAGGAAGCTCTCGGCGCGATGGGTGCCGCGTTTGCTGACTATGGACAACAAGCGAAATCGTGTGACCACTTCGAAAGAGTGTTTGGCCTTGTTAAATCGTAATCCAACGGATTTTTTTCGCCGATTCGTGACCGTGGACGAAACATGGATCCACCACTACACACCAGAAACCAAGCAGCAGTCGAAACAGTGGATTTCTCCAGGCGAATCTGCTCCGAAGAAGGCAAAGACTGTCCCATCTGCTGGAAAGGTCATGGCCACCGTTTTTTGGGATTCGCAAGGTGTGATACACATCGACTTTTTGCAGAAGGGAAGAACTATCACGGGACAATACTACAGCGATTTATTGGATCAATTCAACGGCATTTTGAAGGAGAAACGGCCTCATTTGCAGCGAAAAAAAGTGCTCTTCCATCACGACAACGCGCCGGCCCATTCATCCCGAATCGCCAATGCTAAATTGGTTGAATTGGGCTACGAGGTGGTGCCGCATCCCCCGTACTCTCCAGACCTGGCCCCGTGCGACTTCTTTTTGTTCACAAACATGAAGACTTGGCTCGGAGGCAAGCGCTTTACGTCAAATGAGGAGGTCATCGCCGCCACTAAAGCTTATTTTGCAGAGTTCCCGAAATCATATTTTTCTGAAGGCTTAAAAAAGTTGGAGCACCGCTGGGAAAAGTGTATCGCCCTGCAAGGATATTATGTTGAAAAATAAAAACAAAAACCTGTTCAATTACTGCGTTTTCTTGCCCATTCCGGAAACTTTTCAATCTACCCTCGTATACCTAACGTGTGATGTGTTACTACTGACGGATATTTTAGAGAATTTTCGATCGGTGTGTCTTGAATACTATAATCTTGATCCGGCACAATATTTCACGGCGCCGGGTTTGAGTTGGGAGGCTATGTTAAAACATACGGGTGTAGAGCTTGAGTTGTTAACTGATATTGACATGTTACACTTTTTTAAAAAAGGAATACGAGGAGGGATGAGCGTGTGTGTTGGACGCAAAGCTATTGCAAATAACAAATTTCTTCCAAATTATGATCCCTCACGACCCAGCTCCTTCATAATGTATCTAGATGCCACGAATCTTTACGGATTTGCGATGCGACAATTCTTACCTCGTGGTAACTTTACGTGGCTGTCAGAGCGAGAAATTGAAGATTTCAACGTCATGCAAATTACAGACGAATCCCCCCAAGGTTTGGTCCTGGAAGTGGATTTGGAAATTAGTGAAAATTTACATCATGCGCAGAATGAATTTCCCTTTTGTCCCGAGATAATGGCTCCACCGGGAAAAAACAACAAAAACTCATCCCCAATTTGTATAATAAATCCAAGTACGTAATTCATTATCGTAATCTAAAACAGTGTTTGGAACACGGTTTAGTATTAACAAAAATTCATAGGATTCTAAAATTTGATCAATCGCCTTGGTTGAGGTCTTATATAGATTTAAATACCCGTTTACGAAACCTAGCTAAAAACAGTTTTGAAAAAGACTTTTTTAAATTAATGAATAACAGTGTCTTTGGTAAGACGATGGAGAATGTTGAGAACAGAGTGGACATAAAGTTATTGTCTCATTTTGAAAATTTTGGAAAGAAACGTGGTGCCGAATCCTATATTGCTAAAGCTAATTTTAAAAGTGCTGCTGTTTTTACGGAGAATTTGGTAGCCGTGGAGATGGAACGAGTTTTAGTGCTTTATGACAAACCGGTTTATGTTGGTTTTAGTATTTTAGACATTTCGAAAACTGTGATGTATGATTTTTACTATAATTTTCTAAAACGTTTGTATGGCGATCGAGTTTCCTTACTTTATACGGACACAGACAGTCTAATAATTGAGGTATTCACGGAAAATTTTTATGAAGACATGAAACTGCACTTGGATAGATTTGATACTTCAAATTTTAAAAATGACAACTTGCACGGAATTCCACCAAATCAATCGGTGCTTGGTAAATTTAAAGATGAATATATAGGCATTCCCCTAAGAGGTTTTTCGGGTGCTAGCGCGAAAGCATATTGTTGCGAAACGATAAATGATGTGTGTAAAAAAGCGAAAGGAATAAAAGAAAATTAAAAAAAATGTTATAGACAATGTATTAAAGCGTGAAGATTATGAAAATATCGTTGAGAATAAAGTCAGCGTTATTTTCTGTAAAATATTTATCTTTAAGACAGAACGTCATAACATATATACGGAAATGAAAAACAAAATTGCACTTTCCGCCGTAGATGATAAACGGTATTTGATTCCTGGCACCACAAAAACCTTAGCTTGGGGGCACGTTGATATTGTTCCTGAAATGGTAAATGAAAATCTAGATATGCTTATGGCAATTATTGATGACGATTTACAAAGACAAGATTTAAGTCGATTGATAGAATTGCTAGAGAATGAATTGTAATTTTGTTTTTATTTAATTTCTATTTAATTGTATTATTATTAATAAAATAAATGTAACAAATGTTTGTCTACTGTATATAAATAATTATGTAAACGTGTGTTTATGTTTCTCTACTGTATATAAATTCAATATAACTAAATGTTGTATTAATTTTGTCTGCTGTATATAAATAATTATGTAAACTTCCCTAGTCTATAAAATCCGGGTGGGAATCATCAAAAGCCCTACCACTAAATGATAGTAATTGTTAAATGTAAATAACTGTGTAATGTTAAATTTTGTTTAATTGTGAGTAATCATGTATCAAAGATAAATTAGTTTGTAGTAACAATGAATAAATGCTGTAATTAATATTTTGTTTTAATAAAACCATTAAAGAATTTAAAAAATTTTATTCTGAACAATCCATTACATGAGTTTTATGTAAGTAGTATACATTGCTTAATGCACAATAGCAGAGTGAATGACGATGATAAAAGCATGATGGAGGCATAGCTTGGAGAGCTGGTTCCTCTTCTAGCTCCACCACCTGTTGTGACACGAAACGTCGAATGTAGTTGCTCTTTTCAGACCCCTTCACGTAAACGGTGTCCGCCTGCTGAGTCAAGCGTTGAAGAATTATGGAAAATATAAACGGAGGAGTGAATCCTAACCAAGTAGCTTGTTGACGAAACTTGAGAGGTAAGTTGCGAAAGGTAAACGGAGGTTTGAAGACGTAGTGAGACACGTGATGTCCATCAAACACGGCTAATTCCTTGGGCACAAAGTCTGTGTCGGAAGTCTTGAAACCTTGAACATCGACAAACAGCATGGTCGATGCGTGCTGCTATACTAATAAATGTATATAATGATTTCGTTTATAGTTGTCGTACTTGCTTCGTCAATGCGTTATACGTAAATACTCGATCGTGCAAAATGAGACAGTAAGCAGTAGTGTTCGCTAGAATGCTTTTGTGGGTTTCGAAAGTAACTCGAAGAACGACAGATTTCCCTAGCAAGGAATCTTTCTGTCGCGAACAGTCGATGACGATTAGAGGTGTAAGTGCCTTAAATCTATTAGGAGCCAGTAGTGGTTCGTTGGGTTTGTCATAGTACGATCGTTGAAAGTTAGCATACATTTCGTATAAAGTAGCAAATCGATTTTCGGCATAATTAATATTTAATTGATCGTAAGGATACCTTTCCGTATTTAAAAATACCGTCACGTTTTGAATATCGCAGGTGTCGAATGCGCTCATATCTTTCTGCAACTGGCCATCACGATCGGTTTGAAACCCTATGATAACGTAACGGGGAGTTTCCAGAGTGGTCGATGTTTTAATAGACCAACTATGCTTATCCGTTTGCGGTACAGCGGGATAAATATGAGTTTCCCAGCTTCTAAATGCCACTTGAGTGTCAATATTTTTCTTTTTTTTTCTTCCGCCAATCCTGGTTGAATATGTGGAACTTTCCAATATATTTTTTGCAAGTTAACCTTAAGCTTTTCATTAGCATCTGTGGATATTAGAGCATCGACATCCGAATTGCTTCTAATTAATACCAATTCTTGACGAATATTCATAATAATCTTTCCATAGTCTTCAAAAATCCCCAACAGTGTTGATAAAGGTATGCAGGCGCAAAAATTACCTTTACTATCTAGCAAGGTGCTGGTACCATCCGGAAACCAACCAGCGTTTTGTAACTTAACGCTTTCGTTCGAATTGTGGGAAAGGTAAGCTTTCATGGTGGTTGTTAGACCAACTTTTGTTACCGAATCCACCACAACTCCATTCATTTCGTACCGAATCTCACTAAAAAGATGTGCAATACCATTGTTTATAAATTTACCACTCGCTGATGGTTTACCATCTTCTTTCAGTACAGTACCTTCTACATATAGATAACTACGCGAAGGCAAAGTAGACATATCCTCTTGAATAGGTATTCGAATTTCGTCATTATTCTCAAAACGAGTGGTATAAGGTTGGTGAGTGTGAAATTCAGCTCCAACAATCGAGTTATCGACGAGCACTTTTTCGTTTACATTTAGTACATTCATTTTGGGATAATAAAACCTAAGGTTTGCAGGAATAAGCGGTTGCCCCTTGTCAATTGAGTAGTGACCGATGCTTGACTAACCATTTTTCGCTTCGAACACGATCTTTTATAGCCAGATCGATCAGTGCAACATCGAGGAGTGTTATATTTGAGCACCATCATCGACGCTCTTCAAATGAAGTCCTATCGTCACGGTTTCCCCTTGGAAATTAACCAAGTCCCAAGTATTGTATTAATTATATCAGAGTACGTTAAAATTGAAAGTAATTTATTTAATACAATTGTAAATGAATTAGAAAGAATAAATATATGACACTTATTAATCTAACCTCAAAAACTTGGTAGAGAGGAATCAATAATAATTATTATTAATAGCCGCTTAGCAATAGTAGCAATCATATACTTTGAATAAATTGTTATTTCAGGTAGGACCTACCTCACTAGAGGTGCTCTTAGATCAGGTGAAATCTACCTGTAATAAAGATTACAAAAGGATTCTTATTATTAAAAATAATCTCTTAAGAAAGTATAATAAAAGTGATAGAATATTTCTCAATGAAATGGGAAAAGAAAGATTTACTATTGCAGGTTGATAATTTCACTATTGTTGGGGTATTTTAAACATTTTCAGGAATTTATTGGTAAAATTCTCTTAGTGCATTTGAATAGAGTTTTTTAAAAATAATTATACTCATATTTTTAAATTCTTGAAGTAATTGAGAATTAGTAAAAAGTATTTACCTATTAAACTTGCCGATGATATCGTAATAAACTTATACGTAATTGTTAATTTGTGTTTTTATTCACTTTTGGGTATGCAATTAAAGTTAGTAAGTTTAGTTACAACCTATATTTCGATCCGTTTTGGATCTTCGTCAGGGTTACATCAACTTTAACATACGGCGGATCTTAATAAAACCACTTTAAGTTGTCAATTAATGTATTAAGATCCATTATAAGTTATTATGTTAATGTTAATAAACCCCTGACAAAGATCCAAAACGGATCAAAATATACGTTTAAACTAAACTAACTTTAATTGCATACCCAAAAGTGAAACAACACATTAAATAAATAATTAATATATATTAATCTTGGTGCTAAAACACGATATTTCTAAATAATTAATAAATAAATATTAGTTGTAATTAATTTATTTCATAAAAACCAATTCAAACAAAGAATTAACTGATACTTTTACTATTATTAATAATATTTCTCCAAGAACAACGTATTGTTGCCTTGTGGTTTTTTGATTAGACTTGTTCCTATCCTCCATATAATCTCAACTCTTTTGAAATCAATTCAAAACTGAGACATTTTTATAAAATTGGCGCGTTCTCCAGAAATAATAAATATGGCATGCGCAATATATACTTAAAACAGTGAAACGGTATGTATATTAACGGCAAAGACGTATTACCTTTTTAGAAAACGTTAGACAGTCGTTGAGAGTGCGCATAGCTCAACGGTTGGTGTTACAGAATAACCTATTTGTCGATTCTCGTTGAAGTTGCCGCTGAGGAAGTCGCTAACGATCGCCATTCGTGAACGGTTAGTTACAGAATAGACCCCTAAGTCAGGGTTTAACTACATTTTACTACTTGTGGTTCGTTCAAAAAAGGTACAAAAGCCGCACTAGACCTCTGCACAACTTCAAAATATATTTTTCTACGACCCTTTATAAAAAGATATTTTTCGTCACCGAATACTCCAGCGAAAATTTGAAAATTTCCGTCACCAGTGAGAGAAAATCCCATAACGTTAGCTTTCATCGCTAGAGACGAAAATTACCTACTAATTTTAACCTCCGTCTAGTTGCCTGCTGTCGCTGTATCGCGTCATTATTAAATCACGTCAGTTTGTGCTGTTCGTAGCTTTATCATGATTTCTGATTCAGAAAGTGACTAAGATCTTCCCAATACTCTACCAGAAATAGTAAATCAAGCTGGGAAAACCCCTTATGATGGACTTATTGCCAGAAAAATCGAAAAAGAAGTATGAAGATATCTATGCAAAATTCATGGAATGGGGGCTGATAATCGCGTAAATTCATATTCGGAACCTGTGCTGCTTGCATATTTTGCAAAATTGTCGGGAAATTTCAAGCCATTGACCCTATGGTCTATATATTCTATGTTACGAACAAAATGATATTGATATCAGATAAGTAATTTAAATGGTCGTGGAAAAAGCATAGTGTTTAACTCGTCAAAATCATTTTTTTAAGCGAGAGAATAGAAACTCGGCTTCGTCTCGTTTGGTAATGTTCGCGAGCGGTTACTTTCGTCACTCGTTACACAATATACTATTTTTCTACAGCTATCAAAAAATTATGACATTTTTTCATTAATATCCGTATGGAAAATGCCACATTGATTTTGTTTACTTGACAACGTGCACGAAGTATTTTTCGCTTTAGAGTGAAAAATATTTCGTACATTTATGCGAGTTATGCATATTTGAGCAATGTCGGTTGTTTCTGTAGCAACAACGAAACTGTCCACTTTGCGCTAAAATAAAAATTTCCTTGTGTTGATTTTTTTTTCTATTTTTGCGGTTATTTCAACAACGTTGAAAAAAAACGTTGTGTGCAATTCGCGCTCGAAATGACTTTGGTGGTCTCGAATGAGATTTTGACTCTGCTAAAATCTTTCATTCTTGACTACCAAAATAGCATTTTGCGCACTAAATACACAAATAACTATTATTTCAGGCTTATTTTTATGGTGCTTGTAAAAAATAAAAACACGCACGAAATATAACAACGAATTAGGAGAGTCCAAAACTCATGCTTGAGACTCATCTTTGGTGTAAGAAAATATGACCATATCTCACATACTTTCTCCAGATCTAAATGGCTCTCCATGTCTAATAGAAGGAAATTATTAAGTGCATGTTTTTATCATAAAATTTTGATACTGAAAAAACCTTCTTATTTGTATCGTAAAATTATATTTAGAAGCGATGTTCACAATATCAACATTCGTTTTAAGGGCACAATTACGCCACCACGCCATAGAACGGCTCTTTTTGAAAGGAGTTTTAGCTATCAAATCTCCAAGCTTTATAACTCTCTACCTTTAGATTTAATAGAATTATCTGCTCAAAGCTTTAAAAAACAATACAGAAAACTTCTTCTGAGTCAGCAGTTACAGCTTCAGCTCCAATAACTAAAACTTTAATGCAACTAATTATCACCATTTTGCGAACCACTTCGAATGGGATTTCACACCTCATATATTTTTTTTATATTTTTAATATATTGTAATACTTTGTTTTTTACTTTCATCAAAGTTAAGTATGATTAGTTATTATGTTCGAATTTGCACCGAGCTTTACTTTACTTTTTTTCCTTAAATTTCTATTTTTTTAGTTTTCAAGGTTTTAGTGTAAGAGCAAGCTCTCAGCTTGAACTACGCCTTGTGGTTTCTGCAAACAATGTATTTTATTTATTTTTCTTTTACGTCTTTTTACTTTTGTATAGTTTGTATATTGTTTGTATGAAATAAAGACGTTTATTATTATTATAAATAATAATAAACACCAGTTTCACTGGTTGCACATTCATTTAGTTTTTCACGAAACTGCAGCCTAAAAAGATGATCTTTCCACAAGTTGAGTATTTTACACAGCACGATCTGTGCAGACGAAAAAGGTGTAATGTGACAATTATTGTTTCTGGTATACTAACAGTACTAACCATGGTAGATGGTGGTATTAAAATTCCCTAACTCTAGTAACGTTTAATTTTACACTGTTTAAATTTTTATAATAAAACGCCATATTTAACCTTATCTAATGTTTGACTTTGACAGTTTACCATTTGTAAAATAATAAGTTATGATTTAATCGAGATATAAGTCATTAACACGAATCGAGTAAGGTTTATAATGCGACAGAAAATGCCCCCGTTTCGCAGAAAGAAATCTAATAAAAGTTTTCCAGTAAAAGTCTGTACTCTTGATGCTGAATTAGAATTTAACTTAGAAGTAAGTCTTTTGGAAAGTACATGAGTTGTATATTATTATACAACAATATTGTTATTGTTTTCATAAATGAAAACTTGTTTATATTTATAAAATGATTTTAGTGGCGAGCCACTGGAAGAGATTTATTCGATCTTGTCTGTCGAACAATCGGATTACGGGAAACTTGGTATTTTGGACTGCAATATGAAGATTCAAAAGGATTCATTTCTTGGTTAAAACTCGACAAGAAGGGTTGGTTAAACTTGCTAATTTAAATTGAAGTATTCGTTCTGATAAAGTGTTTTAATAGTTCAAGATCAAAGTATTCACAAGGATCCACAAAGTTGTACGTCGTTTATGTTTTTGGCTAAATTTTATCCTGAAGAAGTAGCAGAAGAATTAGTACAAGAAGTTACACAACATTTATTTTTTCTACAAGTTAAACAAGCCATTCTTTCAATGGACATATATTGTCCACCTGAAGCTTCAGTATTGCTTGCTAGTTATGCTGTACAAGCAAAGGTGAGTAATCAATTAACAAAACAGTCATCAGAGCAGCTTTTGTGAATCATAATAATGAATTTAAATAGCATTGTTGTTTATTCAAAGTTTCAAAATGAATTATGCAGTCAGACGGTGTATAAACTAGATTTCAAATTATCAATAAAAATAATTTTAGATAAAGATAATAATAACAGCTTTACTTGATACCAGTAAAAGAATTAATGGTGACCATATTCTTTTTAGCTACAATTTTTCTCTCGTCATGTTATTCCTTTGTGCAGCAATGTACAATTCTCAATTACAGATAAAAAATAGAACCTACAAACAAAAAATCAAAGGAAGAAGCCTATGAATAAATTGGAGACATTAAAGTAGTCTCCAAAAATGGCAGCTACAACTTTCTATAAAACCGTAGCATATTAAAAATTTTTTGACAAACTATAGGTACTAAATTAAAATATCATACATTGACAAAAATATTAAATAAAATATGCATACAATGAAAATTTAAAATTAATTTTTACATTATTAGGTAGCAAAAACAACTTAATAAGTACATCCGGAGCACGATTATCACGGAAATGGCTAAACATTTTAAAATATAGTTTTTTGGAAAAGAATTATAGGCATTCTGGCATCATCAAGTGTATTTTAATTTTTTAGAATTTTTAAATGCATGACATATGATCAAGTGTAGTCTGATGTGGTATGCAAGGTTAGCACTGCCTTATCCGATGGAATGCTACTAATTTAATAAATATATTTACAACTTTTTTCCCTAATTATCTCATGTCGTGTATGTTTATTTAAAACAGTAACACTTTCCAAAGGTATTCTATTAAATTTAAAACCTTAAAATACAGAGCGCTAAGGGATTTTTTTTGGAAAAAATGTCACAAAAACAGGTAGAAATTATAAAGTCTTTTTGTCATATGACACGAACATCATCATTTTTATGTCATTTTCATATAAATGCTGCCAACTTTTTTTACTGTAAGTGTAACATGACATTCTAACCTCAAAATAGCAACTTTAGTGTGGTTTTTCTTATTAATTACGGGCAAGTGCCACGATTTTTCTTTTAGATTATTGTTCTCTGAGTTATTCTCTACATAAAATATAATAAAAACCAATAGATTAATTAAAGTTTCACAAGTTTTAATATAAATTCTTAACCTTACAATTGTTTCGACATTAAATATCATTATCGAAGGTAGATAAGATTGATAAACAAACATGTTGCTAAGGATAAATACATACAGAAAATAGGTAACTAGATACGATACATACAAAAACTAAATATCTAACACTTCTACAGCGTGGAAATAAATGATTTTCATCAAGTTCCCTTTGGAATTTTTTCACATGTAAATTTTTCTGTACCGCTCTACTCTTTTTGATTTAGTACTAAATTAGTTCTGTCAATAAATGAAATCAATCTGTCAAACAATTCATAGAATTTATTGAATTTGTATATTTTGAGGTTATGGTACTGCCTTCTCTATTTTCGTAGAGCGGCACGTCGTGCTTTTACATGGGGAATGCAATGGTAACTTGATGAAAATCATTTATTTCCACCCAGTAATAAAGGAGAATTACTAAGCTCAGTTTGTTCATTCTTTAAAAGTACTGCGCGTTTATGTTTGTATATTAGGGTGACCAACTGACTTTTTTTTCGGAAGGACAGTCCTTCTTTCTAAGAGTGTGTCCTTCGTCCTTTTTTGTCATAGGAAAGGACGTGTTTTGTACTTATTTAAAACAATCAACGAAAATCATTCAATATTTTAATTAAAATTTTAAATTTTATTTTTATCACTGAAATTAGCTTTCGAGAATCAAGAATTGTAAATTTCAAATTAACTGCCAACATTGTTCATGCAAAATGAATCAAATTTGCTATGAGCTGTACTAAGTTAGGTAATTTAGTGCATTATTGTTGTTAATAGTCATTGAAATGAGTGAAGCTACAGATTATAATATACTGGACGAGAAAATGTGGTTAAAAGCTCAGAAAAGAAAAGAAAAACGTATATGTGTAGTATAATGTAGTAAATTATTAATGGTCAAGCCGCAGTTGAAGTTTTACATTATGAGACTGATTGGCCATTAATTTAAGACTATATTCAAACAGTACTAAACCATCTGCTGGGGGGCAGCGGTAAGGGGAACGTCTCGAACTAGGCCCCCACCACACATTATTTTTGGAGAGGGATAGATTCAGAGAAATTAAGATATTGCAGACAGTAATACCAGAAATAGCAAGCGTAAATGAATTAATATTAATTGTCGATTAATTAATATTAATCAACTAATAAGTGAATGTACTGTAATAGTAAATGTAAAAAATCATGAAAAAGTAATTAATAATAAAAGCAAACGAACAAAAAAGGATGATAAATGACATTTATTAAATAAGCAAAAGTCATGAACATACAGTATGGCCGACTGGAAGGCCCGCTGGACTTTCGAGCTGGAGTTCTATTCCCAGTTCCTGCATTTTTTTTTTAATAAAATTTCATAAACAATTTATTTATGTACAAGGGCGACACTGAAAATTCTTAGAAAATCAAACAAGGATTAGTTTTAAAAAAATTTAAATGATTTTATTGTTTTTCAAAATATTCCCCTTTAACATCAATACATTTTTGCATTCTATGAAACCAGTCCTTAAAGCAATGATGCCACTCTTCCTGAGACACTTCAGAAACCAGGTTTTTGTAATGTTCCACTGCTTCATCTGATGACGAAAGAGTGATTCCACGCATTTTATCTTTAATTTTAGGAAACAAAAAGAAATTGCAAGGTGCTAGGTCAGGGCTGTACAGTGGAGGGTCCATGGTGCTGACTTTTAGGGCAGCCAAATACTCAGTTGTTACTTTTGCTTTATGCGACGATGCGTTGTCATGATGTAAGATTATTTTTCCTTTGGGGCGTTTTTCACGAACTTTTTCAAAGATTTGTGGTAAACAGACATTTGTGTACCAATCGGCAGTAACGGTACGTCAATCTTCTAATGCTATAGTAGCAATATGACCCGTTATAGAAAAGAAACTAGCAATCATCTTCTTAGCAGCACTGCGAATTCTTCGAACTTTTGTAGGCTTAGGTTCGGTTCGAAGGACCCATTGAGCCGATTGACTGATCTTTTGAGGATCATAACAATAATTCCAAGATTCGTCACCAGTGACGATATTCCAAACTAAATTTGAAGTGCCGCCTTGGAGTTTTTCCAGAGTTTTTCTGCACCATTCAATGCGTTGTTCTTTTTGATCAGGAGTCAGTTTATGTGGAATCCATCGACAACAAAGTTTTCTCACTTCTAACTGTTGATGTAAAATGTTTTGTATTTGACTCATACCAATGCCCAATGTCGCCCGAATAAGTTCATAAGATGTCCGTTGATCTTCCTCAAGTATTGCTCGAACAGCGGCAATATTTTCATCACTAACAGCAGTTCTTGGGAGTCCTTCATGGAATTCATCACTAAGAAAAAACCGGTCTCTTTTGAATTCGCTGTACCAATTATAAATTGTTGCCTTAGACGGGGCTTCTTCGCCAAATGCACTTCTAAGCCGATCTTCACATTTAGGCGTTAATGACGATTTAAAATCGTAAAAAATCATAGCCCGGAAATGTTCTCTAGTCAAATTCATTTTTGGGTGAACACACAATCTTTAAATTATGATAATTAAAAAAACTATCAGAGCAAATCGAACAAACAAAACGGCAATTAACTCGCAAAACATTAAAAAGTAGCTGTCAACTAAAAACAAATTTCATTCGTTTTTACTATTTAATGAATTATTATCTTTCAGAAATCTATTTACAGAAATAGATCCTGAAACATTCCAAGAACTTTCAGGTGCATTGACATCTATTATAGTATGAGCAAAAAGTATCTCCATCAAAGGTATATCAAATTACTAACAACTGTCGCTGTCAAAGGACTTCGATTATTTTGTATAATTTTCTGGTTTTGTAATACACGAGTTCAAAATTCCAAATGCACCTTTGATGGAGTTACTTTTTGCTCATACTATATAATGTGATTCAGTTCAGTGAAAGACGTTTAAATGGAAGTTGTCAGTGATGAATTTTGATGATATTTAGAGTTAAGTCACGCATATCAAATTGCCATAGTGACATTTTATATTTTGAAACTATTTATTAGAAGGTTGGTAATCATGAAAATTGGTTTAATAAATTAAACTGTCGATATGACAATTATATAAATCTGAAATTCGGTACAGTTAATACTTAAAAAACTAAAGTATTTGAAGATTATTAGAGATTATGATAGTGTTTCCAAACTTTTCACCGGAAGTGTATAATAGCTTATATCTGTCTTTGATATCTAACGTGTATCCTAAAACATAAGTTATTAGATAACTCCTGTTTAATATACTCGTTATATGAAATATTGTACGTATTTTATAATTGTGTTTCATGCATTTCACTGCTGGACATGGATTACAGGCAACTTCAAGAACCAAAGTATTTTTTTTGCGCTACAAACTGTCTTGTCTAATTGATTTATTTATTGTTTATCAGTTTGGTGATTTTGATGAAGACACATACAAACCAGGAATGTTAGCAAGTGAAGACTTACTTCCACAACGAGTTATTGATCAGTATCAAATGACATTAGATATGTGGGAAGAAAGAATAAGAGTATGGTATGCTGATCATCGGGGGATGAGCCGTGATGAAGCAGAAATGGAATATTTAAAAATAGCACAAGACCTAGATATGTATGGAGTCAATTACTTTCCTATAACAGTAAGTCATTGTTGATGTTTATTCCTGCAATTAATACTTGCATTACAAATTTACATTTTAGAATAAAAAAGAGACTGAACTTTGGTTAGGTGTTACAGCCTTAGGACTGAATATTTACGAAAAAGAAAATAAACTTCAACCAAAGACAACATTTACATGGTCAGAAATTAGGCATATTAGTTTTGATGATAAGAAATTCATTATTAAACCTGTCGATAAGAATTCACCAAATTTTGTATTTTTTAGTCAGAAAGTACGGATGAATAAATTAGTAAGTCAGTATGAATTATTTAAATAAAAAGAGGTCATTATTAATTTTACTTTTTTTTCATAGATATTAGATTTGTGTATAGGAAATCATGATTTGTTTATGAGGAGAAGAAAACCAGATTCAATGGAATTGCAGCAGATGAAAGCGGCAGCAAAAGAAGAAAAACAGAGGCGACAGGTGCAGAGAAATCGGTTAGCTAGGGAGAAACAATTGAGAGAAGAAGCTGAAAGAGAAAGAGCAAATTTGGAACAACGATTATTACAATATCAGGAGGAAATAAGACTTGCTAATGAAGCATTGGTAAGAATAAAAAAAGTCTATTGTTGTAGAACGTATGTCTGTTTCTGCCTTATGTATTATTAACTTTAATATATTTTCAGCGACGTTCTGAAGAAAGTGCAGACTTATTAGCTGAAAAAAGTCGAGTAGCAGAAGAAGAAGCAATGCTATTAAGTCAGAAAGCATCAGAGGCAGAACAAGAAATTACAAGGATGAGACTTAGTGCTTTACGTACAGAAGAAGAAAAGGTATGAATATTTAGAAAGTCATATATTAGTGTTTTTTATTATAATGATACAGGTTACCTTGGAGCGTAAGACCCGTGAAGCTGAAATGTTAACTGCTCGTCTAGTAGAGGAATCAGAAAGGCGTGCTGCAGAAGCAAATAAACTTAAAGAAGAACTTCTTAGGGCAAGGGCCGCCGAAAAACAAGCTAAAGAAAAACTTTTAGATTTTCTAGGTAGAAATGCTTACACAAATTCTGTTACTGCCAGTCCTATATCTGTAAGTAACTCAGAAAAGCAATTGTTAAGAATTAAACTTGATATGAATTTATTTTTTTAGTCGGTGACTAGTTTGTATTCAGGCCCTCTTAGTCCACAATTACATCCCGATCTATTATTATTGGATTCTGAACCTAGCTCATCTCCAGATCTCAATCTTAATATTAATTCATATGATTTACTTGCACATGGTGATGCTGATCAACTCTCTCTGGAAATAGAAAAAGAAAGGTAATATAGTGATTCTACTCACTGCATATTGTTTAGTAGGTACCAATATAATAGTGATCAAAATACATGGGTAAATAGTAAATATTCCGTCTACTGTAACAAAATCGAATGGCTCTCACTTTTCTCTGTTCGAGGATTGCAGGAGACAGGATTGGTTAGTTCCAGTAATCAGTTCTTATGCATTTCTCCTTAGTTAGAGCATTTACACTTTATATGTTAAGATCATATGAATAAAATGTAGTAAATGCTTTTAATAGTATATTGTGTTACAAGTACAGAAAAGTGCCAATTTCTCACGAGTATGAAGATGTTGCGGCGTGAGACGAAGTCGAATGCCCCAATCACACGAGTGTGAAATTGACGTTTTTGCATACGTTACACACTATACTTTATATACGACAACAAAAAAAGTAATAAACCACCAACAGCTAAGAAGATTTTTTAATCTAGAATTCATATTTTTTACGTGAAATCTCTGGCAATAAATTAAGAGATGTAATGTGAGCCGGTTCCATGATGTTTGGAGGTGTACAAGTGTACACCCCATCTTTCCATCATCAGATTCACTCATGATACATCTAGAATTTCGAAAACGGCAGAAGTAAATATTGAATTTTTAAAGACAATAGTAATAATACATTTACAATCTGTATAATTTCAGTCAATCTACTATTTAGTACTTACAGTTAAATAATCATACGTATGTACAGTTACAGCCAAAAAAATCTGGGCAAGAGGTTTAGATTATTGTTATTCAATGAATCATAATTAAAATTCTGAATGTTAAATTCAAATCCTCATTAGAAATTATTAGGTAGGCGACGCTGCTGTGTATCGATAGTAATATTAGTAGATAAAAAGCCTGATCTACAAACAACAAATTTACAAAAAAAGTTATGTAACGTCAAATAAGCGCCCAGATTTTTTTGGCCGTAACTGTACTTGTTTTCAAAAAATTATTTTATACAAACAATCACAATTCAATTGTCAAGGTTATTAACCCCTTTGCAGCGACATGTCAACATATTCTCGCATTATGTAGCAAATTATAAATGTTTTTAATGTTTTTATTGTAATTTAGCAATAATAATAAATAATATTACATTAACAATTATATAATAATGTAAAAAATTAATTAATTTTATGTTTTAATTGAAAAACAATCTTTGTAACTTTATATAAATGAGAAATAACCTAGTTGTTTAAAGACGTCCACGTAGATCAAAGGTTAAGCTTCCGCTACTAGACGGGTAATCCAGAGTTCGATTCCCCACTCTGCCGTTGGTATTTTTTCTAAATGGATTTCCATTCAAAATATAATTTAATGTAAAATATTAATTAAACAAAATAGATTAACCTTTTTCTAAAATTTATAACATTTTATATTTCATATAATAATATTATAAATATTACAAGTGGTGACGCCTATGGCATTTTAATAAAACTACTGATTGTTGAGACTCCTTCCTAACGGTCTTTACCGTTCAGTTTGGAGATTGTTTGCACTTGATCGTTTTCACGGTTACTAGATTGTGGGGAATGTGTAACTTTCTATGGTTGTCGTAGATAAAATACATTACCTTTTTCATATTAATTAAAAATCATATCTTTTATGAGTAGGTAGTCAAGCATTTGCTACGTTATATTTGCATGACCCATTGACGCAATCTATAGTATGATCAAAAAGTCTTTGGATAGAGTTGCCATGAAATTAACAAGCTATCTATGAAATTATTTATTTCTATTATTTTTGACATTTACTTCACAACTGTCATGTCAATAGATAATAGTTCAAATAAACTCCATTCTGTGTTCTTTTTATAAATGTTATTAAGTAATACTTAAAATAACTGCAAGCACAAGAAATAATAATAGCATACGCTAACCTAACATTTTCTGTGTACTATGGGCTCTGTTTAACAGTGTCAGCGCATTTTATTTTTTTTTGACACAGGTGGCTGTGTCTCCATTAGCCCTACTCAAGATACATTGGTGTTACTCTGTACAGTTCACATAAACTACGGGCAGTAGAAGTAAATAATTCTATAGATGGTTTTTACATTCCATGGCTATTGCGATCCAAAGCCTTTTTGATCATACCATAGTTTCTCAAATTAAGAAAAGGGAGCTTATATATAGTATGATCAAAAAGTCTTTGGGTCAGGGTTGCCATGAAATTAACAAACTATCTATGAAATTATCTATTTCTATTATTTTTGACATTTACTTCACAACTTTCAAGTCAATAGATAATAGTTCAAAATGTTTCAAAAAGGAACATACAATTTTTATTATTAAATCATACTACAGTAATGGAAATCGTGGTGAAGATGGTAATTGGGTTTATTCGCCTCGTTTATGTTTAAATGAGTTCCGTGAGAGATTTCCCAACTTCTCCATAATCGAACGAGATTTTTTTCATCAAGTTCACTAACGAACTGTGGACGCATTTGAAGAAACTGGTAATATAAGTGATTGAATTCGATCTGGAAGAAGAACGGCTAGAAACGAGGATATTATTGATCATGTTAGGCAACGCATACAAGAAGAACCTACCTTGTCTTTACGTAGATTGTTGCAAGAAACCAATTTAAGTTATGGGACATGTCAAACCATTGTTAAACATGACTTGAACATGTTTCCTTATAAAATGCAGATGTATCCAGAGTTACTGCCACCAGATTATCAGAAGAGAGTATCGTACTGTACGTGGTTAATGACCATATGAATAATGATATCTTTGACTTAACATTTTTTACAGACGAATCTTATTTTTACCTTTCTGGATACATTAATACACAACTCATGCGTATGTGGATCGGGAATAACCCTAATTTTCATCGTGAGGCTCCTTTACAAAGTCCTAAGATTGATGTTTTTGTTGGAATGTCCCGTAGACGAATGATAGGGCCAATATTTTTTCAAGAAATCATAACTGCTGAAAGATATCGAAATTAATTACTTGAGCATTTCATCAATCAATTGCGCGATGATGAACTTAATAGTGGGTACTTTCAACAAGATAATGCAACATGGGGTCTGGCCATGTTGCTCGAGAAACTCTAGCATATCTAAGGCAATTTTATGACGAAAGTTTAATATCAGAAGGTTGCTACCCACCTAGGTCTTGTGATTTGAATCCTTTAGACTATTTCTTGTTCCCACTGCTTAAGAATACTGTCTTTAAAACTCCGGTTCACGCTTTAGAGAAATTACAAGAACGAATTGTTGAATCCTGCCGTTCGATAACATCTGATCTTTTAAGAAAAGTTTTTAATAACGTGGGGCGATGTGTTAACCTGTGTATTCAAGAAAAAGGAAGACATTTTCAACATCTTTTATAATTTTTTTTATGGTAAAAGTTTACCTACCAAAATGTTATTGTTACAAGTTCTTTTCTTTTCCTTTATGAACCCGATTGTTTTTATTTGTTATTAAAGTATTGTTTATTCCTATAGTAAATTGTTCTTTTTATAAATGTTTTTAAGTAATACTTAAAATATTTGCAAGCACAAGAAATAATAATAGCGTACGCTAACCTAACATTTTCTGTGTATTATTTGGGGCTCTGTTTAGCGGTGCCGGCGCGTTGTATTTTCTTGACACAGGTAGCTGTGTGTCCATTGGCGCTACTGTACAGTTCACAAAAACTACGGGCAGTGGAAGTAAATAATTCTATAGATGATTTTTACATTCCATGGCTATTGCGATCCAAAGACTTTTTGATCATACGATAGAATTATCACAGTTATATATTTTATCTGTGATGTGTTTATAATTGTAACTAATCATTTTGCATTTACAGAGTGGATTACTTAGAAAAATCTAAACATCTACAAAATCAACTGCGTGAACTACGTTCTGAAATAGCTGTATTAAAAGTTGGTGAAAAACAAACAGAATTAGACCAACTACATGATGAGCAAGTTAAATTAGGCGAAAACAAATATTCAACTTTAAGAAAAAGCAAATCCGGTTCAACAAAGTCACGGGTAGCATTTTTTGAAGAACTTTAGCTAGAACTTTAGTTCGTAGTTTAATAATTGAATATATAGGTGCAAATATTATTCAAATATGCAGATGCTTTAATGACCAGGATGGGTATTAGATAATTATGAATCTGCTGCTTCCATGACGTACAACAATGCTCTTCGATTCTTCTTGTGCCTGACACTCAAATGTAAATCTTAATATTTTTATTTTTGCCAGTTAATTCTTTTTTATTTTAAGAATTGGCACATTAATCTTTTAATAATGATAACATGTGTTTAAATGTTATTAGATGTATACATAATAATAAATATGTAATTAACATGAACTGAAGTGCCTAGGAAATTGAAAGTTTTTGTGATTTTATGTAACTGTTAATTATATCTTGAAGACCAGAGTGATATTTATTGAATTAACCTTAATATTTAATACTTGTACTAAAAAGAATTGTTAACAAATTATATTATTCTATTATGAAAAGCGTATTTACAGATTTTTATTTATCAAAATGAACGATAAATGTTAAAACTTTCACAAAGAAACAACATTGTTGTATAAGTTATATTATTCTTGAAGCTTGTTTATGCCCATAGTTACATTACATATTTTGACTACCGTATTTTTTTGTATTTAATGTTAAAATATTGTAAATAAATATTTTTAAAATTTTTTTAAATGTGAATATTATTTTTACGTGAACTTACTTCACATTGAAATTATAAGAGGAATTATTTGCCATTTCCATTTTTCCACCATCCGCAAAACTAAACAAAACGGTAAATGTAGTGCTCGATTGATTCTAAGTCGGTGAAGAATAACTTTAACTGAGCAGAAGTTCTTGTAAATGGGAACATGCAGGTAAAAAACCTTTTGAGATCCTAATACAAAAGGTGTTCAATGTGGGTAGCTTTTCCTACTATTTTGTGAATGCCGTTAAAAAGTAGAATGATGAAGTGGTTCAAGTGTTTATTTTTTGAATAAGTGCGCGCTTATGTTAAGTGTCACAGAAGATGTAGCTTCAGTCGAGTGTGCGCAGAGGGATGAAGAGTTAACGCTCGAGGGGTAGCACTGGAGACTCAAGCCCAAGCCTCTGTCCTTGGCAGGTCGTATATGAACACCGCATTATATTACTTATGTTATATATGTATGTGTATATGTTTTTTATTCTTATCGTTAAATATATTAAAGAAGAAATACCAGTGTTTACTGCGATATTCCGAACCTGCATAAAAATAACTGAACCCTGAGATAAGAGTTAATGGTGGCTTAAACCAACCATTGCATTTATGGCGCCCAACGTGGGGCAATTGGAATAATAAGTATAACTGGGAAGAAAATTCGTTTCTTCAAGAACTAAAATATTCAAAAACAAAAGCAGAAAGGGAAATTTTCCGCTGGAAATAAACCGTTGAAGGAAATCCGAATCCAGACGAAGCAGTCCGAGGAGGCATTTCAAAGGTACCGCCGAAACACCGCGACAACAAGTGGTAGGTGCGCTTGTACGTAGAAGTTGATTCTTGCGAACTAAAATTTTTACAAAGGATCACTTAATTTCAACTTGAACTTTTATGACTTTAAAATATTGTTATGCGATAACTTTTTATATGCAATGTTCATTTGCATTAACAAATTCATAGTATTATAAATTGATTGCTTTTTAACATTTTTTGTAAAACTATTAGTTTAAATTTAACACGGCGAGGCAATAAAAAAATATTGTTTAAAATGCCTAAAACTAAAAGGAAAACAAATGAAATGGATACCAATTTTAAGGAGGCGGCTGGTACACAGTCGAATGATTTGCAACAAATTTTGCAGCAAATAGCTGTCGGCGACTAGCGTCTAGCCCCCGAGTATCACTCGTACATCCTGGACTTAACGCATGCGTTTTGTGCAGTTGTCCGACTCTTCAATCCGATAGATTACGTGCAAATGAATATTAATAAATATATCATTAATTGCAGTTCTGTTTAGGATTAGGTACATACTTACCTTTTTTCTAATTAATGATTGTATGTAGATTGTATGAGTTAAAAAAACAAACGACCAAATCCAATTAACATTTTTTCAAGGAAAGTCATAGTCATTACCTTTTGGTTTTAATAAAAAAAACTAGCAAACTTTAAATATTTATTAGAATGGAATAACGAATAAAAAAATAATTTTTATTACTGCATCTTTTTACAGTGGGAAAATCGCCTTCACTAGATATCATTTTTATTAAGTGTTAATTGCAGGGCGATGTTTTGGAGCTAAGGGCCAACATCGCTGCTTACGCCCGAGCGTTCATACAAAATTTTATGTACGATCGAAATTGCTAATAAAAATAAGGAGAGAAGCAAAAATTTTAAAAACTTGACGAAAATCTGTATACCAGTTACACATAACAAAATTTGGGTAGTGATGGTTACAAATGTAAACAGAAAAAATTGTTGTTTCGTGAAAGTGTGAAAGCGTTTGATAATTTTTCCTTAAAAAAGTATGCAAAAAGTGAATGATTCCACGTTGGATATAGAAGCAGCAGCAAAAAATATCACTTTGAACTTGTTACCACCAAAATCGAGAAGCATTTATGAGAAAATTTACGGTGAATTCTTGAATTGGTGTGAGGTGAAGAAGGTAAAGGCCGTAAATGAAGATGCTTTGCTAGTATATTTCGATGAACAATCTAAAATGTACAAACCATCTTCGCTTTGGTTGCGTTATTCGATGATCAGAGCAAATCTGACCGCTAAGGAAAATATTGACATAAGTCAGTTCAAACGATTGTATGCTTTCCTCAAGAGGCAGAGTGACGGATATCATCCGAAAAAATCAAAAGTCCTTAACAAAGAACAAATAACTGAATTTCTCGCCAAAGACCCAGATGAATTTTTCTTAATGAAAAAGGTACAAAAAACTTAATTTAAAATCAAACAAATTTTGATATTATAGTTGCAGGTGGCAATAATTATGGGTATTTTTGGAGCCTGCCGCAGAGATGAGTTAACCCAGTTAGCTCTGGACGATGTTGAGGATGTAGGATCTGCCCTAATCGTAAAAATAAGAAAAACCAAGACCAAAATCGATCGAACATTTACAGTGGTCAATAGTGAAGATTTAAACCTGGATTTTCTACAGATATTTCAGAAATATGTGTCTTTGCGTCCATCACATACGGAACATCGTCGATTATTTGTCTGTTATAAAAATGGAAAATGTACGTCGCAGCCTGTAGGAAAAAATACCCTGGGTCAGACTCCCCAAACAGTTGCGAAATTTCTGAAGTTGCCTGATACATCTGCTTATACAGGACACTGCTTTCGTCGTTCATCCGCTACACTTCTGGCTGATGGAGGTGCGGATTTGATTAATATTAAAAGGCATGGTGGCTGGAAATCATCGACGGTGGCAGAATCCTACCTTGAGGACTCATTGCAAAATAAAATAAAGACGGCAAAAGTTTTAATAGGCAAAAATACTGGTGCATGTTCAACGTCTACAAGCAATGTTTTGTCTTCTAGTGAAAATGTTATTAATGGTGCTCTTCCTTCCACATTTAATATAAGCAATTGTAATAACTGTACCATAGATATAAATGTGCAAGTCAACAAATGAATAAAATTTAAAAAAATAAATGTTGAAATTGACAATCGAATGACGTCAGCGGGCCAAAAACGTTTTTGGCCCTAGGGCGTAAAAGACATCGTTTACGCCCGCAAATGGTGGCAAAAATAGTGTCATTATAGATCGACCGTACATAAATAATTATTACTGATTCCTCTCTACCAAGTTTTTGAGGTTAGATTAATAAACGTCATATATTTATTCTTTCTAATTCATTTACAATTGGATTAAATAAATTACTTTCCATTTTCCCGTACTGTAATATAATTAATACAATAATTGCACATATAAAATTTCTTTTATAGTTATAAAAATAAACAACGTTGGCTAACGTCGACTAATCTGCCACCGTTCGTGAAAGGTTCATCTTCGAAGGGTGCGCTGTTCACTAACGAGTGCATAACGGTGATTGTTTGCTTACAGAATACTTTAGAGCGAAAAACCTTTCAAACAACGATAACCGCTTGTGAACGGTTTGCTCAAGGCTTACAGAATAGATTACTTGTAGAACAGAATAGAGATCTTGTCTAAGATTACTGAAATGCGCCGGCTCAGCTACTCAGAAGAAGAGACAATAGACTCTTTCAGGGTCTTTTAAAATTATAAAGGTTCGAAATAATTTAATTATAGTTGAATTATCACTCTGCAACACCTCTGTAATAATTTACAAGTTACAAAAATAAATAATTTTATTTTTCCTTTGCTTTGGAAACACAAATAAACAAAAAGATCTGGTATAGATTGTTGATTACTTACACTACTGATGATATGAAGACGTCCCTGCTTATATGTTGTCGCCTCTGCATGCAATCTCCAGTTGAACGATGGCTCCAGGATGATCCCCTTTTTGGTAAGTATTCTTATTTAATTTAATTTTTTTTTTATCACTTATTCAGGATTCCTTACTTCAAATAACAAAGCTTTTTACAACAGAAATTAATTTTATTTCAAATTCAAGATTTGCACAAACAAAAGAAACCTTTCATAAAAATTTTCCAAAATTTTATAAAACTTATCAATTTTCGTTGATCCTTCTAATTTCTAATATATCAAAACTTAAATCTAATTACACGTTGATGTAAACAAATAATCATTTATAATAATGATTGTGAACTTGGTAGATTTATTATCCACTATCACTTTTTACTTCTAAATTTTATTCACTTTCTTCTCTTATCACCGTATAACTTTTATCTCACTTATTTAATTTTTAATCACAATTATATCTTTGCCTTTACATTATTTGTAAAATTACTCCTTCCATAAACTAATCATCAATTTTAATTTAGAAATTCATACAAATGTTTCATTAATACATTTTTACGGGCATGTCTTTTCCAACTGACTTGCACCAGCTATATTTCTATACTATCCTTTTTAAAACTCAAACATTTTTGATAACCATTTTCATATTGCTGCATTTTTATTCTTATTTATCTCTTTTTATTTTTACAGGTCAACAACCAAAATAAAAGGAAGAAATTACACAACTTAACTAAAACAATGTAAAATAAAAATTCCTTTTTACATAAAATAATGTAATCAATAATCATACTTTGTACAAACTTATTTAAATTAAATATCGCAATTTATTAATTTTTTTATTAAAACAAAAATGTTGTCAGAGCCATAATTTAATATTTTATCAACACGTATGAATTTGTAATAATGAAATTAAATAAATGCATCTTGTTTTGCTACGCTCAGACCAGCTTGTAAATATTATTGTATACGTTTTTTAAATAAACTTTTATATTATACGAGGAAATATCGAAAATAAATTACACAAAACTATCCTGCTACTTTATTTTACTTTAAAAATGATTTTCTTATATTTAAAACATATAATCTAACTTGGAAAAAAAGAAATAAATAACTTCATCAAAGTTTTATTATTTGTATAAATCTAACCGGACAAATAATACAACAATACATATTTTAATTGTATTTGTCTGGTCCACTGTAAAAACTTAAATCTGAAGCTAAAGTGAATCTAAATCTGATGCTAACTTCAGCCACATCAAATATGTTCTGTTTACCATATTTTACATATTCTATAACTACGTATTTAACTATCCAATTATTGATTTAATTTTTTTTCTAATAAAAATCTTTTTGCTACATTTGTATTTTATAAAAATACAAATAACTCAGTTTATTTTCTTTTGATGTTTCGTATCAGGGTCGACGCGAGGCGGATTCAGCGCGTTCCCCAGTCCCCGCCCCGCTCCCGTTACCGGCGCCCCGCTTTATAAGCCGCCATGTTACAACTTGTAAATACGCTCGCTTTCTCTGCTGCTGTAGTCACACTGATGTGTCACACTGTGTCACTTAACGACTGGCAAAGCAAACTTCTACAATTCAGCCAAGAAGACTATATTGTGAAGTGATGACTTTACAACTCGTGCTGCCACACACGTTGGGCGCCATTTTTATATGTGAAGTTATTTTGTATTTTGCAAATTGTTAGCAAAGCTTATCTAAAAGTTACCTATAAAATTTCTTTATTATATACCTTAATATGAGACTCTTATTATAATCTTTCAATATGGGATTCTTTTATTGAAAGATTAAACATTATCAATAAATATTGAAAATTTTCACACTCATGCAGTGGTTAATAATTTTCAATAAATAAAGTTTGGTTATTAATAATAACCATTGACACATATATCTGAAATGTTAAACATGGCAGTTGTCAATTAAAACATTTCTCAAGAAGGAATAAGTAAGTATAGCATATATTGTTTATTAGCTCTTTATTTTATAAATCTTTATTTTAGGATTTTAAAATAGAAAGAAATCTTACCCTTGTCAACTTACATGTCAAATTTTTCTTCAGGTAAGTCTTCCTTGTATGGCTATCCAATAGTTTCTTAAAATTTTGACATATGTATTTTTTTCTCCTTTTCCAACAATTACCTCCACTTTCACAACCTACAATTTTCACAATATCCACCAAGAACCGTGATCACAGCCGTCGATTCTGCAGACCTCACATCACCGGACTACTGGGCTGCCTCATAAACTGCTTTCATGGATTTCTTCTTATCTAGGGCTCGAATGATGACTGCCAGCGCCCCAACACCTCGGTAAGTATCTTCAAATCTAATTCTTATGATTGAGTTACCTTAATAATTATTTTCTTTTACAGGAATATAATGAAGACTTCAAATCCTCCACACCTTGATGAGTAACCAACCCAGCTCAAAGATAGTTTTTTAAATTTTATTTTCTTCCCTCCATTACACTTACTGTATCATAATACCCTTTAATTTTTCTTTGTGTAATTAATGCACTTACTCTTCCTTTATTCAATAAAACACTGCACTTCCTTTTTATATATTTTAATTTAACAAATTTTCTTCTTGAACTTTATCAGTTTACATATACTATATACACATTTATTTTATTTTCTATTATATAGACAAATTTCTTCTTTTAGAAAATTTTATTTATTCTCACTTAACTCAAAAAACCATTTTCTTATTATTCTCATCTCCCCGAGATACCCTTTTTTTCAACTATTTTATGTTTCCCTTTTTATTAAAATATTCCCTATCTTTGGTAATTCTTTCACTTTTCTTATTAACAATGTCTATAACCATAGAAGTGATTGATACCTTATTATTGAAGTACAGAGAGAGAATTTTAAATATGCTATAGAAAATCAATATACCTTTAAATTATTTACATGATTTTTAATTTTCAGGTTGACTTATGGCTATGATATCCTTTCCTTTTGTTATCCTTGTTAATTTTAATATTGTATCAAAATACTATAATAAATATATGCTATTACATTCTGTTTCATTATTTTATAATTATATACTAAATTTTTATATTCTTGGGATATCAATATGACTTTGTATGTAAGGTTATATGTTTTTATTTATTTATTTATTGATCCTTAATAACCACATCTGTGCAATAATGATTCTCTAAAATTTTCTATTCTTATGTAAATGCTCATATTAAATTTTCCACCTCACATTAAACATCACAATATATACAGGAGGTCAAACTCAAGCAGAGGGAGTAGGATCATAGGTTAAATAAGAGTAGGATTTCTGTACACAAAATCCGCCGTAGGTGTTCCCAGAGAAAGCCAGTGGTAGAGTCAATAATGGACAAATTAAAACCACGTTTTACGTATTTGACATATTAGAGGTTTGATCTTTCAGAACAAGAAAAACCGTTTAAAGTAAACGTGGATTTGATTAAATGCAATACAGATACAAATAATGAACAATTTCTTGCTTCTTTTGCCCCAATATGGCGGCGTTTTTCGGTACTCTGATCGACCAGCGAGGCCTAGGTGACTAGATGTAGTGACTCTAGCCAGTGGTATAGTAGCGACATCGTGGAGCAAACTTGATACAAACTTTAGTAAAAAAAAATTACTACATGCATGGTGTCGCGGAATTTTAATAAAAAGTTGTTAAAAAATTAGAATTGCAGAAATATATGTCATATTAATATGGTCGTTTTTACCGAACGTGAATGTCCATTATCAAATTAATATTAAACTGTGAATGTTTTGGTACATGATTATTATTAAACCTAAGATTTATTGTGACAGAATGTCAAATCTGGTAATATTCATTGTCGCCAACGTGATTTTGCTCCAGCGGAGAGATCAATCGTTGTCGCTACTATTTGAAAATAAAGGGGCGATAGCCAGTAGTATAGCCCCTTTATTTTCAAATAGTAGCAACGATTGATCTCGCCGCTGGAGCAAAAGCACCAGAAAGATATTGGCGGCATTGAATATTACTAGATTTGACATTCCGTCTTAAAATAAATCTTAGGTTTAATAATAATCATGCATATAAATATTCAAAATTTAACATTAATTTGATAATGGACATTCATGTCCTGTAAAAACGATCAGATTAATATGATACATACTTTCGTAATTGTGATTTTTGAACAGCTTTTTACTGAATTATCACAACATGCATGTAGTAATTTTTTCTTTATTAAAGTTTGTGTCAGGTTTGCTCCACGATGTCGCTACTATTTGAAATAGAGGGGCTATAGCCAGTAGCTAGCATTAGCGACATCAAGCGGCGATTAGTAAAATATCAATAATTGTTGCAAAAGGTTCCTCAAAAGCAAGCAAACCTACTCTTATTAGGTAAATTCATTGCAAATGATTTAATAATTAACTAAAAATAATTGAAACAATCAAATAATTGACTTAAACTAGAGAAAGTCGAAAAAATTCCAAATTGTAAATCTACCGTATATTTATTCGTACAGTTGCGATTATTTGCTAATGAACGACGAAAAAATTGTGACAGCCGATTTTTCAAATTTTTGTACAATGTAAATGTTAGTTTATTATATGGTATTCAAAAATCTTTCATGTTTGAATATTATAATTGCTCAGTTCATAAATCAGCTCGAATTACACCGCACATTGTACAAAAAAACTGAAAACCCGTCTATCACTATTTTTCCATCGTTCCTTAGCAAATGATCGCAACTGTACATATATTTTCTGTAATTTATCGCGAGAACAACCAACACCACCTACATAACAAGGCCTACCAACCACATAGTGACGTCATGACAAAGAGACAATCCCCCCGAATCTTTTATTCCTCAGTTTACATTAAAATTTTAGCTAACAGGCTGTCTTATTCCACCAAAAATAAAAGATTTCCTAGAATATTAATTAATAATGGGTTTTTATTTGGCAGGAACCTATTTTCGTATGAAAATACTACCGTAAATATAAAATACCAACTTGTGTTTATTATGTATTTGCAATTAAATATATCTTTAAAAATAAATTTTTTGTAGTAGTTAGGCTAAGTCGAAGGTAATAGGATGTGCAAAATAACTCAGAGAATAGGAATCTTAAATCAAATAGCGGTGACAATGTGTAAATAATCAGAAAATCAGCGCTAAATCTGCTATTTTGAGGTTACAGTTATACTTGACAGAAAGCTTTTATAATTCTTATGTGATTTCGCGAAGTTTTTCTAAAGAAAATCCCTTAGTCGCGAGGACTTTGGGTGTTTTAAATTTACTAAACCTCCTTTGGTAAGTGTAATTTCTACTGTTAAGACGCCATAGCACCATCAGTTTTATCAAACAATTATTATACTCTTTAATAAGACTTGTTAGCATCTTACGAAACAGGTAAATAGCAAACCAAATAAAAACATTACAGAATAATTCGATGATATACAATTTATTCGGTGAATTTTATGAATCCACTTTCTTAGTGATTCGTCGTCTTTCGGAAACTTAAACAACACGTGCATCTTTTGTTCTTCATTGTAATTACCGTTGCTCCGGGTACACAATAACACAACACTTGTTTACCATTTTAAAAAACTTTATTAGTCTTACATTATATTAATTATGCAAGCTAATAATATGTTACACATATAAAAATTACAATACACCAGCCAACACAATTACACAAATTGACATACGTAATACTATTATTTATTAGCACATACTGTCTTTTGTTTGCCTTTTGTAGGTGACGTCACTATGACGTTAACAATATGTTGTGAGGCCCTAGTTATATCGTATAGGTGGTGTTGGAACAAAACGCATATTTTATGACGTCAACAGGCTTTTCACATTTTGCTACTACTCTAGTAGAAGTAGTCTCGACGCAGTACGCACCTTGTAATGATCGTTTAAAATGTGGGATAAGTGTGTCCTATCGCCTTAATATCGGTTTTCTTTGTTATGTAAGAGAAAATTTTAACATCCACAATAAATTATTGAAATCTAAATTACGAAATATAAATGTTATTCACAATATATCTTCCCAAATAAAAAATTAAGTAACTCGTTAAATTTATTCCAAACTAGTAAATAAATTTTTCAAGTGTCACGACATGAATTATTAATATTTGAAAAATAGGTTTTATTACTATTAATCCATATAAGCCACGGGCTGCCCGTCTGAAAGCATATATTATTATTTCATGTTTAGAAAACCTTTCGATTTAATCTTTTATCAATCTTGTCTAACTGATCAATCTTGTTGTTTACATTTTTCTATGTCATTATTGGCACGATAGCTTTTTCTACTTGTTTATTTTACTTTTGCAATTTTTTCTTTTTATACAATATCTATCATCCAGTATAATTTCATTCAAGATTTAAATGTAATTACAGACCTTATTCGCTATAATGTTGAAGATTCGAATCATTTATAAGTGTAATCTTCCATTTAAATGATTGTGTATGTAAACCAAATCAATCAATAGCCTTTAATACGTATAAATCACATACAAAAAAATACTGCTGTAAATACATTTTCTTCATATTAACAACTATTTTGATCAAAGCTAAACACTGCATTACTGTTGTTACATTAAATTGATTTATATTTATGTATCCCATTAACAAAAATAACACAATCTATCGGTTTTCAAGCGTACAGACCTACGAGAACTATATATTTTGAGATATTACCTTCATTCCTTGTATTGATCTTAATGATCTTACAGTAAATTATTAGTTGTTGTGAGTTACCTATTTACAAAGAGATGTGAAATAAAGAAGAAGTATCTCAATATTAGACAATTTCTTATTTTATATTTCCTAAAGAGTCGATTACACTTTTGTTTTAACCGATAGCAGATCAGTCTAGCCGATGAATTCTAGATCAAATAAGTCACACGCAAAAGAAAATACATCAAAAGATAAAAACAACGATTCTTTCCATAGATCTATAGCGTTTACTTTAATTTTAGGACAATGTTTTGGATTAATGCCCATACATGGCGTCAATGGGTCAACAGAACGTTCTCTTTATTTTACATGGAAGTCTTGGAAGGTGCTTTATTGTCTGCTTACGTTAATTGGAACATGTTTTGCTCTCGTCATGTGTATTCATGAGCTTGTTTGGTACGAAGCCAATATATTCCAAATAAGTAAGTTTGACTGTCAAATAGCAATGGAATATGAAATTTTTTGATTTTTATAAGTAGCCTTTTTATATTTTTTCTTTTGCTTTTCTTGTTGTTCTTTGTACTTACTGAATCATTACTATTTGGTCTTTGACAGAGATCGTTTTAAATAAAATATGTGCTGTATATTGTATTTTACAAAAGTATTGAGCCGACACTTTGAACGCCCACGGAATAAAAACTAAGCATCCGAGATAAGCCATTTTTCACATTACATTGACTGTTTGATTTTTTTGTGGTTGAACTGTTGAACCATTTAGTATGCCGGAATTTATGAAAGACAGGTGTTATATATTTTGAAATATTGACTCATATAACGATATTGGCGAATTGATTTCTCTAATAGTAACTGACAAAACTAGGTACTTAAAATTGCTGCCGTGAGTTTTAAAATGTAAGGTCAAGTTGAGTAACTGAGACACCGGGGTAACTTGGCCATATACGAGGTAAGCGCCATAAATTCTTGACCCGGTAAGCTTCTACAGGTGCCAACATGTTCAAACTCGGTTGCGTTATAGTTGAACAGTAAGAGGCCTACACTATATATATTACGGCTAGAAGGGCTCAAGCAGCATCTAAGTAGCGGTGACTGGGATCGGAACTATGATTGAGTAGCTGTTACGTAACTACAACTAAATTTATGAATTTATAGGTTTAATTACTTCAATTTGGAATATTTTAGTAATTATGTAGTTACTTCTACTATGTATTAGAACTATGTAGTTTCATTACTTCTAAGTAGCTTTTTAAAGTATGTGGAACGGTATTGCTACTTAGTATAATTACTTGAATGTTGTTGCAACTTCAAGTAATATTATGATTGTAGCAGTAACTTGCCCGAAGCTACTTTAAAGTTTTTAAAACTTTAAAGTAGCACCGAAAGTTCCTGCCACCGGTCTGAAACCATTGCTTAACCTTTAAAGTAACTGAACTATACAGTAGTATTGAAAGTAAAACTTACGTTTATGCTACCCAGGAGAATCACTTGAAAGTAATTTTCACTACTATTAAAAAATTACAATGAAATGACAGTAACTTCTAAAGTGGCGTATCTCCTATAGGTTAGTTTGGAATTTGGAGGTTAATTGTGTTTTTGCAGTGGTAGTAGTTTTGCAAGTTTTTAATAAAAATGTCAAAGGCAAACGCAATAAGAAAAAAAGAAGAATTTTAGATATACGTCCACTTTTATAGAAAATTAAAACAGCAGTTAGGTGAAATCAGTGGAAACAAAATCAACTGTTTACAATACAAAATAGAAAAAAATAGGGATGAGATCACTGGTAAACCATCATGTAGTAAACAAGGGTGAAATATATTCCCATTTTTTTCTTTCGTCGCTACAACTTTAAAATAAGCCATAATTCAATAATAATTGTTATTAAGTAACAATCTGTATAAAAATATTGGTGGTTTGGTTACGATTGACGTTTAAATTTGAGGTTAAGTTCCAATCGGAATTTTGCAGCGATATTAGGAGCTAGAAAGTGGCTACGGAAACGTTGATGACGTTTTATAGTAAGAGTCACTTGAAAGTTCCAGAATTTTTTAACTTATTTTATACTTCGTGGTAACAACAACCTAGAAGTAGAATTTGTTTAGTTCCCGTTACTGTTTATAAAGTGACACAAACTTTAGACGCACATTTTACAGTTAATACTACTTTAAGGTGACTTTTTCAAAACTACACATTTACTTGTAAAATGTTGAATGCTATTAATCAATTTGCAATTTGTTGCAATTGTTAAAAAGTGTTTTACTATAACTCTCAATAAAGATAACAAATCGACGCCAAATTGTGCCTTAGGAATAAAATAAGATGGTTTCTATCATGTTTATCAATTTATTCAATAAAGAAGGCGCGTTGTTACTTTTCAATCTATAATCGTCGCATTTAACAGAAAAGTTGCGATGATTTATAATTTTGGTATGCTAGATTGACAAAATAACGAAACATTTCATCTCTTTATGTATTATGTACGTATTACAAATAAAATAGTAATCCATTTTATGACACGAACGCAGCATTAGTAGAGAAGGTGAAAGAATATTTGTTAAGTTGCAAGAGTAAGAGAGAGAAACTACGCGACACGATGTGTCAAAGAGAAAAAAAGTTTCACGAAAGTAGCAATTACTACGCCGCCACGTTCCCGCTACGTAGCCTAAAAGTAGCTCGACAAGTTCCGGAGAGGTTACTGCAACGTATCTACTACCCGAGAATTGTTCCCCATTTTGGTTCCAAGCACGTAACAATACCGTAGCAATTACGTTCTTGTGACTAACGGCAAAAACTTTATAGTTCCACCGGTGGTTGCTGGTACGTAGCGGTGACTAAAAATGCTGCTTGGGCGTAATAGATTTTAGTAGCCACTCAAGCATCGTGACGAGTGCATGAAAATGTCGCAGCTAATGAAAATAGAGTACCGCGCGGTCATTAAATTTTTAACATAAGAAAGGCACACGCCTAATCAAATCAAACAACGTTTAGACGGCGTTTATGGTAATTTATCTCCTTCATATTCCACTGTATAAAAAGTGGTCAAAATGTTTACGTTTGGGGCAAGAATCTCTTCAAGATGATGAGCGCACCGGTCGGCCAATTGAAGTGGTACGCCTCAAAAAGTTGCAATCATTGAAGACATGGTATTAGAAGATCGTCGTCTGAAATTTAAGGAGTTAGCAGTGATGTCTGACATTTCGGAAACAAGTGTTCGCCGAATTCTTCATGACCATTTGGATATGAATAAAATTAGTGCAAGATGGGTACCGCGTCTTCTTTCTGCTGTTCAACGTCAACGTCGCGTCGAATGTGCGCGCTCGTTTTTAAACTTGTGAGGAGACGACCCGAAGCCGATCTTGGAGTCTATTGTCACTGGAAATAAAACAATGGTTCTGTATTATGATCCTCTATCAAAAGGGAATCGATGAAATGGCGGCGACCCGATGAACCTCGTCCCAAAAAGGCGAAAGTCGTTCAATTGACAAAGAAAGTTATGGCAACAATATTCTGGGATTGTGACGGCATTTTACTGATTGGTTTTAAAAAACGCAATACAGCTCTTAACAGTACATGTTATGCGTCTTTATTGCATAAATTGGGAAACAATATTCGTGAAAAACGTCGAGGAAAATTGACAAGAGGTGTTCGATTAGTACACGACAATGCACTCGTTCATACTGGCGCAATTTTACAAGCTGCCATCACGAATGCGGCTTTGAAGCATTGGATCTTCCACCGTACAGTCCGGATATGGCTCCTAGTGACTATTATTTATTTTCCAATTTAAAGACCTTAGGGGACGTCGTTTTAAGGGCGAGAACGAGTTGTAAGCAGCTGTAATTGAACATTTTGAAGGAAAACTTCAGATTATTTTTACAAGGGCACTGAATTATTAATTCCACGTTGTAATAAGTGTATTGACATTAGGGGAGATTATATTGAAAAATAAAAATTATTATCATTTACCAAGTTTAATTTTTCTATATCAGGCCGAGAATTGATGGCGCTTACCTCGTCGGTAGATTTTACTTTTCTTTTTCAATGACTTTAAGTTTTCAGCCAACTCAGTTAGTTCCCTACATAAACCTTCTATCGCAAACAACTTTATAATTACCGCCGTTTTTATGCTTCTGAAATCATTATACAGTGTGTTTCACTTCACAGCTTGACACCCCTGTATTTTTGTTATTTATTATCCAATCAATTTAAAATTTTTATCAGGTATAGAACCTCCTAAAATAAAGTGGATAATTAAAAACCTCGTTTATTATCAACCACCAACCTACCATCGAAGATAAATGCAAAAAATCGAAAAAACATATTAGGCCTTGTTTAATCGAACAAAACCCCAAACCAAATTTTTGTTAAAATCCCAAAATATAAAATAATTTTAATTCAATTCTAATAGTTTATTTCAAATAAGTATTTTTCAAGATTTTTTAATCAAAATCTAGATTTATGCTCTTCAGTCCAGAAGAAATTCGTGTAACGACTTTTACGATTAATCAAGGCCTACTATGTTTTTTCGATTTTTTTTATTTACTTTTGATTGTAGTTGATGGTGGTTTCTGATAAATAGAATTTTTAATTATACACACAAATCTCTTTGAAGGAGTTATATACCTGATAACTTTTGGAATTTTAGTAATTTGGAATTGTTTCGATTATAAATAACAAAGATACAGGGGTATCAAGCTGAAATAAAAATGTTTAATACAATTTTAATAATGTATTAAAACAATTACACAGCCCCACAAAAAATATTCTGTCTTGGGAACGTGACTATGATATTCCGATGTATTTTTCGACGCTGAAACCGAATCTTAGTCTTTTGAATATCTCTTTCTTTTATTTTCTAACGATCAGCGTACTGGCGGCCTCTTATGTACTTCATTAGTTTCCCTTTTCATAGACCAGCAATAATCCGCCATCATATGCTCATCCCATATTTCTTGATAACACCATTCCATTTCTTTCATATCCTGGTTAAACCGTTCCCCTCGTTCTTCGATGTATTCTCCTAAGTTATCTGGAGAGTCGTCAAGGTGATCTTTTTTGATGAATTTGCGGTCGCTCAACGCGAATACGGTGTAAAAAATGACTTTGACAGCTGTCATTAGAGTTGTTAAATTCATCTTTAAAAAACGTTACTAGAGGGAAATAAGAGAATACTTACACAATAAATAGCGATGTTATAAATAAAATTACAGTTTAATTAAAAATGAACACGACAAGAATTAATTAAAAAAAAAAGAATAGATCCTAACTAACAAACATCCTCGCGGAATTTGGAAGGGTAAAGCGGGAGTTACAAGCACTAATAGTATATTATATACCCAGGGATTAAAGTGCATCTTTTAATCCCGAATGAGAGTTTATTTTCCTCGCTGAAGGCACTTTAGTCCAGTGGTATATACGCTATTTTTTGCACGTCCTAAAGGACTTAATCGCAAAAATTCAGAATTTCAAAAAAAATTTCCGAAAATTTCGTTACATGTCATTCGGACAATTGAACTCTGCAAACGCCAAAATCACATAGTTTCAGTACTTAACATGTACCGCGATAAAAATAAAAGTGCTACTTTACTCCCTCTTTTGGGGGACTAAAGTAGAGCCTTATATATAGGACGAGCAAAAAGGTATTTTATTGCTTAGGCTGTAAAAGTGACACTATTTGAATTTTCCGTATACAGAAAACCTACACATACAGACATAACTATCACCATGGGTTACCTAACTAGGCATTTTTATCGCAATTTGACAATGTCGCTAATTTTCACTTTATAACGTCAATGTAAAGTTAGAAAAAGAATATTATAACATTTTTTCATTTTTATTTATGTAATGCTAAAGACAGAACACACCTTGTTCTATTCTTTAGTAGTGTTGTTCTTTTTGTAGTTTGGTATATATTGCATAAATACTTCAAATTTTTGACATAAGATATAAAGACGTGCGTTGTACAGAAATAGACATTCTGAAAAATTTACACCAAAGACCTTTTAGAACAGCCTCCCATAATGTACCCCCAATTCATCATAATATCAAATTCATACATTTTTGTAATAACAAACGCAAATCAGATATTTTAGAAGTTTTCGAGATATACAAACACAGGGTACCTTTAATGAATGAACAGATTCAGCTCAATAATTATCCGTTACTGGAAGTGTTACATATTTAATTTCTATAATTTTTGATTTTTTATCTAGTTATCTATTTTTTTGTATTTACTATACCGATGTGTTTGTTTATATTTATATATTATATTCACGGCCTTCTAGATTTCACGAGACGAAGTCTCTTATCCGGCCTGCGCACTCAATTAGTTCAAGGGTTTCTCCACTGGCGCCACCAAACACGCAAAAGGCGGAAACGGATATATAACACGTAAACGCCAATTTCAAACTACGCTAACTTCGCGCGCTTTTATATTTTTGTCGGTTTTGCGCGTATCGTCAATAAATTATATTTTCCTAATCTTCTAACGCAGTTTTCTTTACTTTTTAATATAATTACGTTATTTCCTTGTTATTTGTTTAAATTTTCGTAGTTTTGTTGCTGTTTTTTCGTTCACTTTAGTAATGGCAAGCACTAGCAGAAAAAAGTACAAATGCAGCATTGCAATGTGTAATAGTAGGAAGTGATCCTACAACATCATTTCATGAATTTTCTTCAAATTTTACCTTACGATAAAAATGATTTAAAATCTTACGTTGGGGTTATGGACACCAACACTCAACAGCAAAATAATATATACTTCCTTATTTCGACAGATCAACAATTACAGATACCTGAAAGAATAAATTTCAACATCGAACTTCCTAAAAATATAACAAAATTAATAAAAGAACTTCAAACCTTATCTATGCATCTCGATTACGGAATTCTTTCAGCATCTGTAGCCCTTCTGGCAGGATTCATTGCAAAAAAACTGAAGAAAGGATTGAATGTCAATAGCCTGTTAGATTCTCTGTTAGCTGCCTCCTGTTCAAATTCACTGATAGGATTTGTAAATCTTCAAGACAGAGGTGCATTAAAATACTCCACTAGAAGATTTACACTTTTATTCAACCAAATAATCGAACTTGTAATACAGATTGTAGAACATTTACCTGGTGAATGTAATCCGTCTAATATTCTAACATCACTAGGTACTTCTAACTACAATTGCTTCTTCACAGTTCTTTGTTTGTCACGACCACAAGGAGGAACTTAGTAATATAATTCTTTAAAAATTGCTAAAACCTTGTTTGGCAAACAGAAACATCGCAAAAACGTGAACAGATAATGTACTTACTGCTCACTTTCTCTATATCTTAAACGCAGCTCACGGAAAGTTATAAAATTATAATTTCAATACTGTTATTAAACTACTTACCAACTTGTAAATTAATTTTAATAACAATTAATTTAATTATATAAATTTATTTAATTAATTCCAAAAATATTTACGTAAACATGCAACGCTTGACATTTGTAAGGGTTACCTAACCTATACATCATCAAGTGACAAATAAACATCAGCGTGTCAGCTAGAGCCAAAACGGCGAAATTTTGCGTTTTCTCAGAAACAAAGTTTATATGGGAAATCGCAAAAGTGCCCAGGCCGGATAAGAGACGTCGTCTCGTGAAATCTAGAAGGTCGTGATTATATTATATACCTTTGATAATTACAGTGAAACTTTTTACTAATCGCTTTTATTTATTTCATGATTATGGAGTTTTACCAAATAAGGCTAGAATATTATCTTCTTACAGCTGCAGTTATATTTTTTGGAAGCTCGTTTCTTGTTCACATACTGTTCTTAAAACTTGGAATGAATTGGGCAACTCTAATGCGAGCTTGGTATATTGTTGAGATCTCAATGCGTAGCTATGGATTACCACCAAGATTAAACAGGAGATTGAAAATAATGACTTCAGTTATTTTAATTAGCGCAACAGGTAGAGGATTGCGTTATATTAGCCACGTGTTTATCAATTTTTCTTTGTTATAGTTGAACACATATTGGTAGTAATAAGTAATCTTCTGCGTTCAGACAGATGCAGAAATGAAACCCAGGATATAATGTATTTCTTTTTTGTAATTCTATCTTATCCCCAGGTATTTACAGTATACGAGTATTATCTATGGGCAGGCATTCTTATGCAGGTATTTTTTACAAATAAGAACGTTGAGGATTATTTAAAAAAATCCACTGATTCTTTTTTAGATAATAAATTTGATTGGAACTTTCTCTTGGACTTACATCGATATGTTTATAATGCTAATAAGTACTTCACTAGCATTAAGATTTAAACAAATTACTCAAAGAGTGAATTACTACGTGGAAACAAAGGTTGATCGATAATATAATCTAAAATTCATCTTCAGATTCCTAAAGTTTGTTTCAGGTTTCCGATGACATCTTGTGGAGAGGAGTAAGAGAAGATTATAACAGACTTAGCAAACTTTGTAAAAAAGTAAATGAGGCTCTGTCGTTTATTGTATTGGTTTCATTTGGTAGTAACTTGTTCTTCATCTTAGTGCAATTTTTCAACAGCTTAAGGTACAAAAAGTAAACTGAGTCAATACTGTTTAAAAGCTTACTAATATAATCTACGAATAGGAAACGCGATGATGTTCTAGAAAAGGTGTATTTCTTTTACTCATTTGGATTCTTAATTGGTCGAACTATTTGTGTATCTTTGTATGGTGCATGGATACATGATGAAAGTCAAAAGCCTTTACCTTTATTAAACAATGTATCATCAACTGTTTATAATACAGAAGTAAGTATTTAACAACTTTTTCAGAAGCAGGTATGAGGATGGTTTGATAAGTCAGTGGCTTTTTGAATTTACCGCGCAGTAACTTTAAATGCAACACTGCTCCCGTCAACTGCCATCTATGAATAGACTACTGTAAAATTTTGAGAAGGCTGCGCCATTTAGTTTGTGTTTGACAGCCATTGAAAAAAACAACCTCGTGAATTTTAACGAAAATGGAAAAAAGTGAATTTCGTGTGCTGATTAAGCATTATTTTTTTGCGTAAAAAAACATCACCGAAACCAAGGAAAGGCTTGATAAATACTATGGGGACTCTGCACGATCAATTTCAATGGTTAAGAAGTGGTTTACTGAGTTCCGTTGTGGTCGTACCAGCACAAGTGACGGTGAACGTTCAGATCGCCCAAAAGAGATCGTCACGCCAGAAATCGTCGATAAGATCCATGGAATGATATTGGACGGTCGGAGAATGAAAGTGCGTGAGGTGACTGAGCGGGTACATCACATTTTACATGAATATTTGGACATGAAAAAGCTATCCGCGCGATGGGTGCCGCGATTGCTCACACTCGATCATAAGCGCAACCGTTTGACCACTTCAAAGGAGTGTTTGGCGATGTTCAGCTGCAATCCGAACAAGTTTTTGCGGCGTTTCGTAACCGTAGACGAAACATGGATCCAGCACACTACACCAGAGACCAAGGAACAATCAAGACAGTGCTTTCTCCGGGTAAACGTGCACCAAAGAAGGCCAAGGTGGGTCTGTCTGCCAACAAGGTCATGGCCACAGTTTTCTGGGATGCACGCGGTGTCATTCACATCGATTACCTTGAAAAGGCTAAAACGATCACCGGCGAATATTATTCAGAGCTTTTGAACAGATTCGATATTGATTTGAAGCAGAAACGACCGCATTCGACGAAGAAAATAGTGCTGTTCCATCAAAGCAATGCACGGGTGTACACGTGTGTAGTCACCATGGCAAAAATCCATAAATTGGGCTACGAACTGCTACCCCATCCAGCATATTCTCCAGATTTAGCCCCCTGTTTCCTGTTTCCAAACCTGAAGAAATGGCTGGGCGGTAAGAGATTTGAGTCGAATGAAGAGGTCATCACTGAAACAAACGCCTATGTTGAGGGCCTTGAGAAAACCTATATTATTTGGAAGGAATAAAAAAATTGGAAAAACGCTGGACTAAACGTATCGAGCTAAAAGGAGACTATGTTGAAAAATAAAACGCTTATTTGCCGAAATAAATATCTTTTATTTAAAAAGTCACTGACTTATCAAACCACCCTCGTATAATGTTTGGTTTTATGATGCTTATTTATACAATTTCAGATAAGACGATTTATTTTGCATGTTTGTTTTGATTCCGTTTCGTTGACTGGCAAACGCTTTTTTAACGTAACACGTGGTTTAATATTAAGTGTAAGTTTCTAATGAGATTTTTTAATTAATTACTTATTAAGAATACTATTTTGATTAATTTTAGATAGCTGGAACTATTGTAACATATGAATTGGTGTTGATACAATTTTATGGCAGTATATTAGAAGATTCTAACAAACAGAATGTTACTTGTTAATGTGACATCCTTTGGCAGATGTTCTTCATTATTCTTCTTTGTGGTTTATTGCAATATTTTAATTTTTTTGTTTACGTTTGCCCAAGACGGAAAACATAAATACTTTCGAAGGTTAGAAATAGAAATCACAATAGAAACATCTTGATAATAAAGTCCATTGTGGAACTAAAGCGCACATAAAGCAAACAAAATAAGAAAACTAGTCGCCATTATTGTTACATGTTACATGTATATTTTAAATAAAATCTTCATATCTTATTATAAAGTTATTTTTTATACTTGCGTGTCCTAATGAACTCCATTAGGACACGCATTTGCGTGTCCTAATGAGATTTATTAGAGAACTGGAAACAGTAAAATTTTGTTTTTTAAAGTTGGTAGCACCTAACAGCTGTTCTTAAATGTCAAACTTATTATATTTAAAAGTGCGGTTATGTTGTTATGTGATAAAATGCCAAACTTTTAAAATATAAAATAAACATACACAAAATAAATTAATTAAATTAAAAATTATTTAATAAATTCACAAATTCTTCTTTATACATCTTTTGTATTAAAAGTACAGTTATTATACACTTTGATTGTAACAGCAGAAGTGTCCTGGGCATTAATCTTAAATGAAGGTAAATTTTGCCCCTCAACAATGTTTTGTTGACTCATTGGGTTGCTGCTAAAAGTATGTGATTCTTCATGTAAACATGAAGCAGTGGAAGACTGGTCAATTACCACTTGAGCCGTTAAAGTGGAAGTACATGGCTTATTAGATAGCAATTCAGCTACCTCCATTTTTTTTAACTGAAGCATCAATACAGCCCTCAGCCACAGCTGAAGACTTCCAACCTCCATGCCGTTTTATAGTTATTAAATCTCCACCTTTGTTTGCCAATTGGGAAGCACTTGAACGTCGAAAGCAATTACGTGTAAAAAGCTTCGGGTTGGCTAAATGCAAATAAGTGGCAATAATAAAAGGAACTTTTCCCATGGTGTTTATACCGATAGGAGTAGAAATACATTTTCAATTGCGGTAGGTTATAAAAAATCGCCTGTGGTTTATTTTCTTAGGCCTTAGGCTCAAATATTGCTTAATTAAATCAATCCACAGTTTCTCTGTAATTAAGAATTCTCTTCGAACTTTATTTTTTGTTTTTGTTACAGTCACAGTGAACACATCATCTTTGACCACAATATCGCCTAATAACATGTTGGTCAATTTATCTCTTCGGCAGGCACCACAGAATCCCATTATTAACGCAACCTTAAATAATTGAAATATATTAAAAATTGAAAGTATTTAGCACAAAATTTTACTTACTTTCATAGCTAAATGTTGGTTATTTTCTGCAGTTATAAATCTATCAATATGGTTAAATTCCAATATTTTAATAAGATTGAGATTAATTAAGATAAGTTAATTCTTTTTAATAAGATGGAGGGAGAGAATATCTGACCATTTTACCTTCTTGTCACAGAAACTAAATTAATTTTATAAAAACAAAACAATTTAAATGACAAATGCTGAAGTTGAATTTTTAGTGTAGCCAACTGTCAAAAGTACTTAACAAAATTTCACTAACAAATCTTATTTAAAACTAATTTATTTTTTAATAATTAACGAAATAACGACGCAAGTATAAAAAATAGTATAAAGTATTCGTTTCATAAGGCGTTTTAGCGCACTTGTCCGTTAGAAAACTCCCAGCTTCGCGGGTCGTTTTCTCAACTCGGACGCGTGCGCTAAAAACGCGTCTTATGAAACTAATACTTTAATATACTATTATTAAATTCGGTCTTTGACTTTTTACAAAAGTGATTCCCTGTTGTATTTGTTTACATTGCCCTTTTGTTGCTACGTCAGCTCCCTCTAACATTTACATAACTAACCTACTTAATACAGAACACTATAATAAATATAATATACAGGACGCTGTATGTAACATCTCCCCCTTTTACATTTTAAACAGAAACACTGAAAACAATTAAAATTCAGATCAATAACAAAATAATAATTTTTTTTGCAATCTCTGAATCTAGCAGGCTTATTTATAATCCTACCAGACCTGGTTGAAATCGGATTTAACACAGACACACTTGGTTTTGTTACAATTGATAATTGCGTTTTTGAAATGTCAGACATAACCGAGTTGGCCTTGGAGGAGCTAGATTCTGAGCTAAAATTATTTAAGTCACTAGACTGAATTATAGGAGGATCTTTTGGTGAGGGTCTAATAAAGGAAGAATTCCTTCTCAGAACTCTATCAAACTTATCACGAACCAAGTAAGATCTTGGACTATCACATTTACCAACTACTTGTCCAGGGACCCAGTAATTTTTTTTTCTAATAATTATACTATCCCCCTCCTTAAAATCTGAACGTGTGTGAGCATTTTGGTCATAATAGAGTTTAGACTTTTGTCTCTTTTCAGATAATGCTTGACTGTAATCATTTGTATTGGTTTTTAGCAAATTATCAGACATTGGTAACATTGTACGCAAAAGTTTTTTATAAACAAGTTCAGCGGGTGATACTTTTAAACCTGCTAATGGTGTGTTCCTGTACTCTAACAAGACTTTGTAAATGTCTTCACCTACCTCATCACATTTCCTTAATAGATTCTTACAGATACCTACTGACTTTTCTGCCAAACCGTTGGACTTAGGATACCTTGGGCTGGAAGTTTGAAGTCCCAACTTCGAGTGAACTCTAAGAACTCACGATTGTTAAAAGGATTATTGTCAGAAATTAAAATCATAGGAACACCAAAAGTGGCAAAAATGTGTTTCAACTTGGTAATTATTTCTTGAGTTGTTTTGGACTCTAATTTTTCAAGTTCAATCAAATTTGAAAAGTAATCTACCACAACTAAATAATCATGACCACTGTATGTTAAAATGTCGGCACCAATTTTATAAAAAGGAAAATTAGGTCTTTCATGAGGGATTAGAGGTTCCTTTACAGGCGCTCTAGCATATTTCAAACATGTGTCACATTTCGAGATATAATTTTCAATGTCAACAGCTAACCCAGGCCAATAAAAGATCTTTCTGGCCCTGGCCTTAGTTTTTTCTATACCAAGATGAGCTACATGTAATTTTCTTTTTAGGGACTACTAACCTGTCATTATAGAAAATTAGATTATTTTTAAGGTATATTTCATTTTGAATTTTGAAATAACTATTTAATTCAGGATTAAAAATTTTTGATTTGTTGGGCCAACCTTGAGAAATACATTTTTTTACTGAACTCAGCACGTCATCTTCTGCTATCGCTATTGCCAGTTCCTTTAGTCTCTCATGAGAAATAGGTAGTTCAACTTCCAACGAGTGTACTGTGACTGACATTTCCGGGTCATCCTTTATTAAGGTACGTTTACATCTGACACTTTTGTCCGACATATGTGTCAAGTGTCGGGACATAAATCGCTCTGATCGTTTACATTCAGATAGAAATTACTTGAGATTTATATCACCAATATGTGTATGAAATGCTCGATGTTCTGAAAGTTTGCAATAAATATATGAACCGTTTACATCTGTATATACTAAATTTATTATACTTATGTCGTATACATTTCTTTCTACAACTCTTTTACTATCCAATTGATTTAATTTTTTTTTCTAATAACAATAAGCGTTTTCTTTTTGCTACATTTGCAATTTTATAAAAATACAATAAACTCCGTCTATTTCTTTCTAATGTTTCGTATATGAACGTTTGTAATGTTAACGCAACACTCCAAATGAAATTTTTTTTAAGTATGTTGTGTCTAATTCATGTCTGTTTTTATAACTTCTGTGTGATTTTATAGTGTGAAACTAAATGTAGCATATTTTTTCTATTTAAATTCAATCCTTATTATCCCTTATCCAAAATTACAGCCTGAATTTATTGAATTTTGAATACTATTACATGGGTAACAGAAACGTCGTTAAAAAAATTACTCTTACAAATAAAAATTTTAATTTTTATCTGGAATGTCTCTGGAAAGATCAAAAAATTTTACTGTTGATATAAAAAGTCAAAAACTTATATAGTTTCGAAAAAACGTGATTATAAATTAGAGCGTTGCGTTTACGCAACGTTAAATTTTTTTATGTTCTGATATATTATTTAATATTTTTTTTGTATTATTAAACAGTTTCAGTTAATGTTAATAAAAATATCAAAACACAAAAAAATTAATTTGTAGTTTTTCTTTATAATAGTGATTTTAAATGGGTTAATAAAACGAAATATCTTCCAGACACTTTTATAAAAGTAGACGAATACTCAACTAATGCAATTTATTTCATGCAAGTTGGAACTCAAAAATAATTAGCGTTTACATCTAACCATATACATGTGTCGATATAAATTGCCGACACATGAAACATATATGTCCGACAGAAATTCTCCACCGTTTACATTAACTACAATTAGTGTCTGACATATATATCAAGCAATAAGTGTCAGATCTAAACGTACCTTTAGAGTCTTCTTGTAGATCTTGAAAGCAAATTAGCGATGTACATATTTTTACCCGGTAAGTATTGAATTTCAAAGTCATAATAAAGTAGTTTTAATTTTAATCTTTGCAATCTACCCCTGACTTTATAGAAATCTTTCTTGCTAATGGAGATTAATGGTAGGTGGTCAGTCTTTATTAGGATTTTCCGACCATAAACAAAATTGTGAAACTTGTATAAAGTATATATAGCAAATGGAAAGTAACTCTTTGTTAATTTGCGGATATCTGGCCTCAGTTTCTGTCAAACATCGTGAGCAAAAGCTACAGGTTGCCCCTCTTGTAATAGACACCCCCCTATACCAAACTGACTCGCATCAGACTGAATTTCAATTTTCAGTTTGGGATCAAAAATCCTTAAATTAGAGATTTTAATTATTATTGCTTTAATTTTATGTAAAGCAAGCGTGTGATCATTAGTCCACTTCTAAGGAACATTTTTCTTGATTAGTTCTCTTAATGGAGATAACATTTCCGACAAATTTGGAATATATTTTGTTAAATAATTAAGCATTCCTATAATTCTCAGTAATTCTTTTTTATTACTTGGGTTTTCAATGTTAAGAATAGCCTCAATGTAGGTAGGGTCTGGCCTAACACCTTCTTTGGAAAAAATTTGCCCTACATACTTTACTTCATTTACTTTAAACTGTATTTTATTGGGATTAAACTTTACCCCAAATTTTTTAGCCCTCTCAATCACTTATCTTATCATGAGTTTCCTCATTATCAGCTGCGATTATAAAGTCGTCAAAATATATACCTATGTCAAGGTCAAATAACTTTTCATTAATTCTTTGAAAGACCTTTGGACTAACGTTTAAGCCAAAGGGTAGCCTTTTGAAACAATATTTACCAAAGGGTGTTATAAAGCAAGTATATTTCATGCTATCTTTATCTAGAGGTAAATGATAGAACCCCACTTTTAGATCGAGAACTGTAAATATTGACTTACCTTCGAGCTTCAGGGACAACTCATCTACTGTCGGGATCGGATGTTGTTCGGGGCATAAATTATTATTAAGCCGATTTGGGTCTAAACAAATTCTAATAGATTTATTAGTTTTTTCAACAATAACGATATTATTAACCCATTCAGTAGGTTCATCAACCCTGCAAATTATGTCTCTTTTCTCTAAATCCTTTAAAGTAGTTTTTAAAACAGGTTTAATTGCATCTGGTACCCTACGACACGAACATACAAAAACAATTTTATATTGAAAAGGAATTTTTCCTGTGCCCTCAAACACCTCTTTATTTTCATCAATAAAATCATTTTTATTCGAGAAACTAGCCCCAAGCAAGTCAACTTTCTGCACAAGATTTAACTTATTACAAGCTTTTAACCCTAAGATTGGTATACTAGCCTCCTCAATCAACAGAAATTTTAGTTTACATTTTTGATCTTTTATGATGCATGTTAGTATAACACTACCTTTTGTTTTTATTTTATTATTACCATATGTCACAATTGTAACATCAGTTTTATCTATTTCTGTATTAGCTATGCCTAACTTATTAAAAATATGAACCGGCATACAGTTACAGCTAGCCCCCGTATCTAGCTTTAAAGAAATATTCTGATTATTTATGCATGCATTTACAGTCCAAATGTTAAAATTCCCTATATTATCTATTGTCAACATATCTATAAATGGTAAATGATCATCACTACAAGAATTATTAATATCATTTACCTCATGCACGTTTTTCTTACACTTATTTAACTTATTATTATTGCTAGATCTATTATTTTGACTAGCTTGAACCTGAATTTGTTTTTTAAACTTACATCCTATGGCAAAGTGATTTGGTTTTCCACATTTTGTGCAATTCTTACCAAACGCTGGACAATTTTGCCTAGTATGTTTATGTCCACATTTGTAACAATTATATTCATTATTGACTTGATTTCTTATATTACTGTTACGAGTGTTACCTGCACCTGACTGTCCTTTACTAAACTGCTTATACTTGGAAAATTTCCCTTTCACAGTTACAGCATCTACCTCTCGATCATTTCTAAACTCTTTCACCTGATATGAACTAACTTCTGCAGCTCTGCAAGTTTTCTCAGCCAGCACTAAGGTTAACTTTTCTTCTCGGAGCAGCCTCTCCTGCATCGACAAATTTCTTACTCCACTAACAATCTTGTCACAAACCAGTGAGTCTTCTAAGTCTTTAAAGTTGCATACCGAAACTAACATCTTGATATCTGTCAAAAAATCTTCAAAACTCTCGCCTTCCTGCTGAACTCTTGTGAAAAACTTGTATCTATCAAATGTCTCGTTTCTTAGTAATTTGCAATTCTCTTGAAAAACCTCAACAATCTTTTTATAATTTTTCTTATCGGTATCACTTATTTTGTATGTACGAAATTTTCTCTGTGCCTCCTCACCTGCATGATTAAAAAAAATGGCTACTTTGGTTTCATCATCTTTGCTGTCTAAACCTGTGGCTTTTAAATATATTTCCATACTTTTAATGAAGTTTTCCAAATTTTCATGTGCATTTCTATCAAAAACGATGCTCTTAATGCTTAGTTTAGTTTACTAACGAACCTGACACCATGTTACATGTATATTGTTTGTTTTTGGGCGAGGAATCAGGATGGCGGAGCATCCTTCGTACCTCAAGGCAACGATTGCTATGATCATTTGGCCGACCCTACTAGAATTTAGCCGAATCTGGGGGAATTCCACCCCCAGTAGAGATTTTTAACGTGCCAAACATCGCATTGACGCGGGACCTACAGTTTTACTTCCTATCCGAAAAGAAGGCATGTTTTAAATTTTTCTCCGCTATGAAAAATTACCAGCTCGGCCGAGGATCGAACCTGCGATCTTTGGATTATGAAGCAAACCTGCAAACCACTAATCCACCGAGACTTGCAAATATATTTTAAATAAAATCTTCATATCTTATTATAAAGTTATTTTATTAAATTCGGTCTTTGACTTTTTACAAAAGTGATTTTACATAAAACCGTTGGGAGCTAAATAGACTTGACTTATATTAGTTTAGATATATATTTTTCTTTTTATGGCTATATTTATTAAATTTGTTTTCTTTTATCAAAATTTCTTATAAAATATTTTTATGGCGTTTTTGATACATGTACTGTATAGTAATTTATGTATACATAGGTAATAATATAGAATGTAAAAATATCTTTAAATCGTTTTCTTAAAACAACCTACATCACTTTGTGGTAATTTTACGGGGGACTCAACTGAGGAGACGAATCGGCAATGGGCGTTCCAAACATTTGCGTACCCAATGGCCTGTATTTTAAAAAATTTTCGTTAGAGGGCGCTTCGGTCCTTGACAACGCTCAGACCACGCTGGCCATTGTTGACAGTTCGCTGGAGTGCCATATGGGTCGCAATGTTTCATAAAAATTAGCCAGATTTGCGATAAAATTTGCGATAAATCGCATAATCTGTCAACACTGTCAGCGTTGTCCAGAATCGTAGCGCCATCTAGAAGTAACGTTCAAACTTGAATTAACGTTCAAGGTCGGGGACGCTTTATTTGACTCGTTTCGTCTCCTCAGTTGAGTCCCCCGTAGGTAATTTGTTTTCTATTGGCTACTATTTTTACCAATACAAATATTTTAGTTTTAACCGTCGCGACTCCCATTTAGGCGAAAAACTAAAGTACGCTCAGTTAGCGCTTCGACCTCTTAAGTCAGTGCTGCCAGTTTTCACTTAACAAGATTTCTAGCCACCCTCTACTAGCTGTACAGGTTAATGCCGAATCTATTCACGTGCTCACCCATCCGCAGTGTTGATGACGTAACTATAGAGAGATTACAAACAGGGAGAAGAAGTGCATACGTCATACCGTGCCTGACGTCATAATTCTTTCCTCGCAACGCGCATGTACTTCAATAAGGCACATTATATTTTCATTTCTGATTATTGATAGTGTTAAAAAGGATGTTTACAAGCTATAAAAACACTTACCCAATGGCTTTCACCCATTGTTGTTTCAATATTTTATTTGTGATAGTACCTATCTATTATTTTAACCTCACAAAGTAGCGTCACGTTTTCTCTTCCAACTGTCAACAGTGTCAAAACTGTCAAACAAACGGTTTACAGCGAAGTAGAGCGATGCGAACATGCGCGTTGCGAGGAAAGAATTATGACGTCAGGCACGGTATGACGTATGCACTTCTTCTCCCTACTGTCGACATCTCGGTTGCTGTGAAAAATAGAACATATGAACTTTATATAGTATGCCAGCACGCTATACTGACATTATTGACAATTAATATGAAATTTCACAGCAACTGAGATGTCGAGAGTTTGTAATCTGTCGATAGATACAGTACCTATATCTAAATATCGTATGATCAAAAAGTCTTTGGATCGCAATAGCCATGGAATCTATAGAATTATTTACTTCTACTGCCCGTAGTTTTTGTGAACTATACAGAGTAACGCCAATGTATCTTGAGTAGCGCTAATGGAGACACAGCCACCTGTGTCCACCGTTAAACAGAGTCCCATAGTACACAGAAACAGTGTTGCCAACCTGTGGGAATTTTCCCATATTATGGGAATTTTTTAAATCAAAAAATGAAAATGGGAAAAAGGGAAGAAAAATTTAAAAACAGTAAAATATGGGAATTTTTGTGGTTTTGTGCTAATATGGTGCCAATGTTCTAGGTAAGTATTTAACGTGTGTTGACATAAATAGGTAGTTGTTGATAAAAATCGCTGTCGGTAGTGTCGGTAATGCAGTGTTCATGTGTGGTTCATATGTCATATGTCGAGTGTCGTTACTGTCACTGTCATTAGTGTCATTTTCATTTTACTCATTTCGATTCGACATGGCCGCAAGTTAGTTTATTAATTTAATTTGATTTTTCACCTTATAATCCTTATATTTCGTAAAAAATGGATAAAAGTGAAAGTAGTGATTCAAGTTACGATAGGGAAAAAACACCACCAAAAAAGTTTAGAAAAGTGCAAAGTAATAAAACATTTCAAGAGAGTTGGTTGACTCAATTTGCGTGGGTGGAGAAATGCGAGGATAAGACCAAAGCAAGGTTGGTTAGTACAAATTGGAAATTGCTAATATTTTTGCCGGTACATATTATATTGTTGTAGGTGTAAATTGTGCAATAAAGTCTTCGGTGGAGGTAAAAGTGAATTGCAGAAACATGAACAAGGTAAAAAACACGTAAACGCTAGCAAAGCAATACAATTTCAACAATCAGTAGCTGCATTTTCAAAAAAAGAATCGGAGAAACTATTGATTGACAAGGTGAAAAATGCTGAACTTAAATTGGCTGTATGCTTTGCAGAACATAACGTTGCTATACAGTTTATTGACCATTTAGTCCCCTTACTCAAAGAAATATTTGATGATTCAAAAATAGCTCAAAATTTAAACATGGGAAGAACTAAATGTTCAGAACTTTTGAAAAATGTTTTAAGTGTAGTGGAGACCAATAAGATCATAAAAATTTTGCAAGAAAACAATTTTTCAATATTAGTGGACGAAAGCACAGATATAGGCACTAAGAAAAATTTATGTGTTTTAGCAAGGTACCTAGATCCTTGTGACGGTAAAATACAAACAAAATTGATTGAACTTGTGCAAATGGATGCCCGTGATTGCACAGCAGCAAGTCTATACAGATCATTTAAAGCGTGTATGGAATCCAAAGGAATTCCATTGAAAAATATAATCGGTGTAGCTTCAGATGGGTGCGCTACAATGGTAGGAGTCCATAATTCATTTTACACGCATTTGAAGGAGGATGTACCTCATGTTATTTTGATGTCCTGTGTTTGTCATTCGGCTGCATTGGTTGCAACGAAAGCATGTGAACAGTTGCCACGGACCCCTGAGGAACTTCTTCGATCTACTTATAATTATGTGTCAGGAAGCTCAAAGAGGTGTGCACAATTATTAGAAATGCAGGAATTTTTTAATTTAGAGCAAAAGAAGTTATTAAATGTATCTACAACTAGATGGTTAAGTAGGCATGCCTGTGTTACTAGATTTTTAGAATATTATGATACTTTAAAGCAGTATTTTGAAGTCGCTGTGTTTGAAGACAAACTAAAAAGTGCGGATGTAATTTTAGCAGAACTTAAAAATTTATGTAATAAAGCATATTTACTTTTTTTTAAATATTCACTAAATTCATTTAATTCGTTTAATGCCATTTTCTAAAGTAAAACTATTCAAATACATGATCTGTATCACAAGTCACAAATTAAATATTGTGTTAGAGAAAAATTTGGCTGAAATTGATGTTAAGCATCCTTCAAATTTTTTGCCTTTGGAGAAAATATATTTAGGCCATGATTGTGAACAAATTCTAAACCAACTTCCAAGTGAAACCTCACATAATATAAGACTAAAGTGTTTAAATTTTTATTTAACTGCAGCTTCAGAAATACAAAAAAGACTTTCATTTTCCCCAATTTTTAAAGAAATGTCGTTTTTAAACGTACAACGTGCATTAACAGATGAGTCCTTTAATTTTATGCATCTATTGAATCATTTTGGATCTTTTTTTGATGTTGAGAAAATCGAACCTGAATGGAGAAATTTGCGCATTTATTTCTTGGACCAATCTGTTACTGATAAGTATCAATCATACTCCCTTGATCTTATGTGGAATGATTTAGAGAAAGTAAAAGCTTTAGATGATAGTCAAGCGTTTCCAAATTTGTGCAAATTAGCTAAATTAGTATTAAGCCTACCACATTCCAACGCCGAAGCGGAGCGTATATTTTCCATCGTAACCGATGTTAAGATAAAAAAACGTAATAAATTAGGTGCACAAATTCTAAACGCCATATGTGTTATTAGAAGCGCAATGCAAAACAGTGACACCACTTGCGTCACATTTAAAGTTGAAAAGGAGCATTTAAAACTGTTTAATATGAATATGTATTCTTTTAAAAACTGATTTTGATTTTGTACATTTTTCTTTTGTATAATGTTAATTGTGGCACTGAGAGTTCCTTTATTTTGTTTTGTTTTTTTCAATATACCCGACAATGTTATCCGACAATCTGTTTATTTATGGGATTTTGTAATAAAACCTAAAACAAGTGATTTAATTTTTATTTAAATACCTCGAACCTTCGAGAACAAAACGGGAGTGAGGCAGGGATTTTTTTTTTTTTCTGACGTGGGAAAATATGGGAATTTTTCTGATAGTTCGTGGGGATTTCAATTCAAAAAGGTTGGCAACACTGCACAGAAAATGTTAGGTTAGTGTACGCTATTGTTGTGCTTGCAGTTATTTTAATTATTATTTAGGTAATAACATTTATAAAAAGAACACAGGATGGAATTGATTTCAACTATTATCTATTGACATGACAGTTGTGAAGTAAATGTCAAAAATAATAGAAATAAATAATTTCATTGATAGCTTGTTAATTTCGTGGCAACCCTCATCCAAAGACTTTTTGATTATACTATACTTTTATGGTACCTATACTCTGGCGTCTCAACAGAGATAGTAATAAAAGTCCTTACTTTTATTACTATCTCTGTTGAGAGGCCCCTTGGGCGTAGCCACTTCATCAGATTGGCTACTGCTAAAAACCCAACTGACACTGAAACATTTTTTTATTCTACATGAACATAACCTCAAAAGACATAATATTTTAATAATAAACTACTTTTAATGAATATTTTTGATATTATTTCAATTGAATTATGTATTATCAATTTTATAATATTTAATAGTAACATGAAATGTTCAAGAACTAATCAAATAATTATTTGATGATGCTGATCTGCATCAAAGTGACGCTATCTGTCATTTTGCCGTGTGAAACGGACTCCACAGTTTCGCGCGCTGTTTCAATTCCCCCAATAGCAAAGTAGCTTTTAAATCACCCGCTCTTTCGCGGTGTATATGCATTATCAAAGTAAGTTAATAGTATATTAAATATCAAGAACAGTAAGGACAGTTTACCGATCGACGACAATGTTGGAGGAGATCGGTAAACTCCTTACTGTTTGAGATGCTTATACTATTTTTTGTACGACCATTATGAATACAAAGGTATTAACTAAATATCTCGAAAATGGTAAAACCTAGATTTAAGATAATTTATTTTTGCCCTGTATAATGTATATCCACCAAACATTAAGTAGGTTTTGTCGTTACCATGGATACGTTTGTAATTACTATTATTTGTTGGGTATTTTGTCACAGTAAATTTAAATCAAAAACATACATTTTTTAAATAGTCCAATTATTTAGAATATAATAGTAGATTATGTTATTAGGCGTAAAACTGGAACTTTGTGTGCTGAAGCTGACTGTTGTCTGCCAAACGCTAGTGAGGCAGACATGTCAGCTGAAGCACATAAAGACAGTTTTGCGCCGAATGACATATACTAGTTTATCTTCAAACGTCTTAATTTAGAACATTTTTTAATATTGAAAAGTTTTTAAAAATTAAAATTTTAACTGATCACAATATCTTGGCAGTACTGCTTCCATGGCGATGCAAAAAACAAAATTCAAACAACGGAAAAAATTAAACGCCAGTGTTTTATGAAATCGTTAATCAGTTTATTTCACGCTTACATAACGAATAAAACTGTACGATGTCGAGTTTCGACCGACCTTCTACTCCTCCTGAAGTCATTGAAGCTGCGAGAGAGTCTATCGAAAAATTACTACCGACTAAATCGGCAAGTGTCTATGAAGCGGCCTACGAAAAATTCTTAGTGGTGTTCCGCGAAAAATGTGGAAGTGTATTCGGAAAACGTCTTATTAGCTTACTTTTTGGAATTATCTCGAACCTTGAAAAGTTCTTCTCTCTGGTCGCAATATTCAATAGTGAAGTCGTCCTTAAAAAGGACGACTTCACCATTGAATACGCATCATCATCATCATCGCATCACCCTGTATATTCGAATATTATGTCAGAAAATGCGGACTTTAAAAACAAAATTTACGTGTTTTTGGAATGTTACCAAAAATCAATACTTTCCCTTTTATCGAATTTATTCCATACTTTAGAATCGCACTGTATACGGTATACTAATGTCATGCACATGGACGAAAGCATTCAAAAAGATTTATAAAATATCAATTTAACAAGATATACCAAATAATAATATCAACTAGATAAATAATAGAACATTCCGTCAGGGCTGTAGCTACAGACTTGGGGGCCCTGGGGCAAAAAATAATTATGGGGGGCCCCCCCACGTTATCTTCCCTTTTACCTCTACACCACTTTCATTTAGCAAGCTTTTTTTAATAGGGTTGCTATTTTGTTTTTTCTGTTAATGTAAAGCACACTCGGTCGTCCGCGACCACATCTCCGACCACGTCGGGAATGTGGTCCGGATAATGAGGAAATATTAAGATTTGCTGTAATTTATTACATAAACATAATTTTGTCCTCCAGCTGGTTTGTATAATAAAATTATAAGTATCCTATTTCTTTGAAACGTGTATATCGAAATAAAAAAAAATTATTGAGTTCATAATAAAATGTCGACTGAAATATTTTTCTTTAATTGGAAGTATTTAGTATTATGCAGTCAATAATGTCTTGCATTGTGATAAAAATGTTTTAACGAAATACGATACTTATAATTTTATTATACAAAGCATCTCGAAGTCCAAATTTATGCAATAAATTACAGCAAAGCAATCCATCATTATCCAGACCACGTCCTCGGCCTGGTCCGCGATGTGGTCGGCGATGTGATCGCGGACGACCGTATGTGCTCTAATATAAGATAGCATGGGCATTTAAAACAGACAACACACATATTTACTTGTCACATTAAGTTAATAAGATAATAAGATACAAAACTGTAGATGTTTGCCAAACTTGGCTAAGGTTATTTATTATTAATTTAGTGGTAGTCGTTAGGTCACGTAGAAGGCGCCTATCGCGATGTAAAAACTTCTGCGTCAGGCGGAGTACCATCCGCTATACGACATGCAAGTATGCATATAAAACTTATGAACTTACAAGTTACAATATCCTAAGTCTTCACAGGTTGAGTATTAACTGAAAACAGGATTACATTAAATTCTGTTTCCTAACTTTTTTACAGCGACTTTTAAGACAGCGAGTGTAGGAGTGTAGGCTATTGCAGGAAAAATAGCAAAGGCGCTGTTATACATTACAAAATTTATAAGGCAAAACTGAAAAAAAGCGCTATTTAACTTTTATGTTTCACTTCATATTATTTGTTGTTTATACCTGTGATGCGAACTATAATAACAAGTCCATAGCAACCAGGGCATTATAAGCGGGCATATATGGTATATAACTCCCGCTCAGCGTTTACTTTGCAATCGAAGATGACATGTGGTATTAGGATATTTTTTTGTTTTTATATTGATGACAACTAACAACAAAAACATTTAATTTAAAATTTTATATCTCTGTTTGACATTTGCAAATTAAGTAAAAGTTGTTACCGACAAACATAAAAATTTTTAATTTTATAAATATTAGGTTAAGTCAAAAGTTTATACCACTTTGTGACTAATTTTGTTTTGAAGAGTTTAACATAGAAGCCATATTCAATTTGCGTTGTTTACATATGTCATTTTAAAGCTAATTTAATACAGATTTATTAGATTCTATATTTGGGTTCAACATCATTTTTACCGCGACTTTTAAGACAGCGAGTGTAGGAGTGTAGGCTATTGCAGGGAAAATAGCAAAGGCGCTGTTATACATTATAAACAACTTTAATTTGTTAATGTTTTAAAACTTAACATATTTTTAAATCGATTTATTTAATGTTTAAACAAGCTAAGTTTGGCTCAAAACTTGTTTAAGACAATTTCGTAGTAAAAAGTTCCTCCGCTTTCAGGGGCCCCTTATTTTTGGGGGCCCCGGGGCACCGCCCCGGTGGTAGCTACGACCCTGCATTCCGTAGTTACCAAATTCATTGAGAAGGGTTGTATCACTTCACAAGTATACCATAACAACCATTGTTGTAGTTACCCAAAAAATAGTAACACGCGTTTTTTATAAAATGGATCAAAATTTAGTTTTTCTGAAATAGTTCGTACAGTTTTACTTCACGGAGTCAAATGCGCACACAACCACGTTGACTTGATTGTCTACTTTACTGTTATAAAAAACACAGTTTGTTGTATTTCAAATTTTTAATTTCACGAATTCAAAAAAACGTAATGTACACCTCCGCACTAAAGTTGATTTTTTATCACTCATTATATGGTAATTTTCCTCGGCTAACGTTTTGGAAAATTATCTCCATATTGGGACGCGCCAATAAATATAAATAATAATAATAATATAATAATAATAATTACTACAACCCATAACCTTAACCAAGGCCCCAGAAGCTATAAGCTTGTGCGGGAGGGAGGGGGCGATTATTATTATTATTAAGGCCCAATGTGCGGCTGCAGCCGACTTATAAATGGAACAGCGCAAATCCCACATTTGTGTTACAGCTAAGGGAAACTGCAGAAAACCTTAACCAGATCTGCCAGCGCCGGGAGTCGAACCCGGGCCGCTTGGGTGAAAGTCCGGCACGCCAGACATTACACTACCAAGGCTGTAGTCAATGGCGCTGTACAGCAACAAAATTAGACAAAATGACGTCGATATGCGGTAGGTGATTAATGAGATACATGCTTTAGTTGTAACATAACCTTCAAACCTTCCGATATAACAATTATCCTACCGCATAATTAAATTTAATAAAATTCTGCTAGAATGCAGTATACTCTTTGGTGAGTCCCAAAAAAGTACAACTTTAATGCCTTGGTATACAAATAACTATTTAACACTGGTTTTAGAAATCAGTTAATTTTAACACTGATGGTATAAAATGACATTTTTTATTCCCCCCTTTACGAAAGTGTAACTTTCTATCTTGATAAGGCAACCGAAAGTGAAAGTAAAACATGCGAGGTGGTTGCTAGGTATGAAAAACTTTCGATCCCTGGACAACGAAGTAAAATTGTCAATTTTTTTAAAATATTATAATATTATAAGGTGGCTGTTGTCAACATTAACTTGGTAACAATACTGTTGTGTATACAAACATTATTTTATTATAATCACTGAATCATCATTTTATTTATTTATTTACGGTGGTTAATAAATGTCAAGAGGAGAATGAAAAGTTTAATACATTGCACGCTGCGAAAGCCCTTTCAGGTGCTTGGTGTTTTTAACTAACCTCGGCTACACTTAGGCAGGAATCACACTGCTCGACCACGTCGACCGTCAGAGACCGACCGAAATTTCGAACACATATAACTGTATGCGCAACGTCACACTGTTAGACCATCGGCCGTCCACCGTCGACCATGCTCGATCGTCCAGCTTGAAATTCAAACGGGTTGGAATTTTGACCGATTGTGGTCGACGATCGCATTACTTTGCGCGTTATTACTTTGCATTTCCAAACACATGGGCGTGTTTGCAAAGTTTTGTGTATCAGAACATAACTTATGTATAAAGTTTATAGGCATGGATGTAAAATATTGCGATTTTGTTTTTCTGCAGATAGTATAATAGCCCATGATGAAATTTGGTTTTATAAGCTGCACTATAACATTGATGAATAGCGGATACAATACAAAAAATTCTCCTTGTTCCCGCTTCAAATACATTTCTCGGGCTCATATTTTTCTTTCTCCTCTTCTTAATCTCCTCAAAATCATATAATTAACAATTACATTTTCGGAATCGCTATCACCACTGCTACTCATTTTGAAAATTTTATTAGAAAATCAATAAAAGTGAGGTTAGGAAGAAAAAACCGCTCGAGGTCGGCCGACCAATGTAATTTGAATATTTTAATGGTCAGCGGTCGACCGATTTTTTTAGGCCGATGGTGGACGGTCGATGCTGGTCGATCGAGCAGCGATTCCTACCTTACGCTTCGCCTAGGCCAATCAAAAACACCTTGCTCCTAAAAGTAAGCTTTCGCAGCTTGTAATGTAAATAACTATTTAACTTTTGACAACAAACGTTAAAAGTCCTACTTTTAGGGTTTGTAAAAAAATGTTTAATATTAATAATAAAGTGTTTATTTGTAGTAAAGGTTTAACATGAACAGAGAAATATGTTTTAATTACTAAACACACCGCTTTAACAATAGATAGGACTATAAAGTACATGTTAACTCCGGTGACTTGATTGTAATGGTACAACTGCATACAACTATCAAAGATTTTCCCATCTCCAAATTCAACCAATCAGAGATAACGCTACATTAACCTAACCGCACTATTTCAAATATTCAATTTTAACGGCTTTTAATGTTTTTGTGTACGTTATTGCCGAGTGAATTGTAATTTTATATTAATGTTTTTAACGACGAAGTGTAAACGAACGAAAAATGGAGCCATCTAAAGAACCTATAAGCGTAAGAGTAGCTCAATTAAATTCTCAACTCGTATCTACAAAGATATCCGAAAATAATTCTGGTTTAATTTCTCGAGAAGGTTTATTAGATGCATTAACAGTGCTGTACAATGAATGCAATTCAGACTGCTTGAAAAAATACGATAAAAATATTGCTACTTTTGTTGACAAGCAAAGAACAGCACTAAGTCAAGTAAAATGTTCACGGGTAAATATAACAGATTTCGAAGTAAAAAATGTTATTGGTCGTGGATATTTTGGAGAAGTACATGTTGTAAAAGAAAAGCAAACTGGAGATGTGTATGCTATGAAAACAGTTAAAAAGTCAATGTGTTTGGCACAAAAGCATATTTCGTTTGAGGAAGAACGGAATATTATGGCATGCTCTGGTTCACCTTGGTTGACAGCTCTACAATATGCATTTCAGGATAGTAACCATTTGTATTTTATTATGGAATATCATCCTGGTGGAGATTTATTGGGATTGCTTCATAGACAAGGGGGTACAATTCCTGAAAGTGCTGCTAGTTTTTATATTGCAGAATTGGTAAGTTTATCACAGTTATTACTTACTATAAAATATATCAGTGCGCACTGAATTTGTGATCAATGTCTTTTATTTATTTGTGTAATTTAGAGTCGCCCTCTCATTGGACATTTTTTGCAATAAAGTAATTTTGTTACTTGTATTACCATTACTTTATTGTGTTCTTAGTTTATCTGTTCTAATGAACAGTTAAAATGAATTTTTCAATATTCATGAGTTTATTCTGATTTAACTTTTTTTACATTTTAATTAATATTTAGTAAAACTGCATAAAAGTTACCCGAGCATACGCATACCTACTGCGCATAATGACTATATCTAATAAACTCATGTAGTAAACTCATTAGTCTCCTTCGAGTATTAACTGTAGTAAGAAAAAGTGAACACAAGAAAAATAAAAACTCATATAAAAAGAATTAGCATGAAGTGCGTCCATCATCAGATCATCATGTCTTTTTAGCGGTTAATTCATTTCATTGTAGGTACACAGTAAGCAAGCTTTAATTTATCTTTTTGTAAAAAACCACTTCAAAATCATTTTTGGGTTTGTGCTTTAAAAATATACACTACAGTAATATTTTATTTATTATAAAGAAAGTAGGACCGGCAACAGTGTAAGAATTATTCCCATGAGTTTATTAGATATAGTCGTTATGTGCAGTAGGTATGCGTATGCTCGGGTACCTCTTATGCAGTTTTACCTAATATTTCTTTGATCAATATTGTTCTGATTTGTAAATTGTGACTGGAATAAGTTCTGCACAATATGCAGATATGCATTTGATCTTAAGGAAATGTGGTCATGTTAATGCAGTTGCAGCATTATATGTTGAATGTGATCTGCATAGCCGAAATTCAAGCGCCCAATCCATCAGATAATAAGGAACCTTCTACATTGAGTATTATTTCTTCCAACCCCAAAAAACTTTTCCACTTTTAAGTGTTATGAGTCATTACTGCTGCAGCCCTTTTCGAAATATTTGTTTACCAGCCTTCATTTAAGTGTACCACAGTAAAGATTGTTGCTTTTGTGCATCTCTGTAGTTATTTACTTAATTCTTGTTCTAAATCTAAAAAAATTGTCACTTATAATACCATTAGTAGTCAAAGTTATGTCGACTATTTTTGTGGTGGTTTCACGAATGTCTATCATGCTTGCATTTAAATACCACGAGTGCGCAGCACGAGTGGTATTCGCAAGCATGATAGACATGAGTGTTAAGCACCACAAAAATAGTCTACTTAACTTTGACTACTTATGGTATTCGAGAGACTATTCAACGAACACGCTTTAAAAAATCAAATTGTTTTTCAAAAATGTAGCAATGTTACATTTAATAATTGTACGTTCAATACTCAAAAATAAATGTTAAATATTTGTGTTTTATTAAAATTGTCGATTGTTATCACTAGTGAAAATTGTCGACAATTTTCACTAGTAAGAATTGTCGATACAATTCATTTTCATTGGATTAAAAATATCAAATGCTGCATTTTAATTGATCAATTTTTAATAAATGACATGTGAGTTGAATAGTCAAGAATCTTTTTTGTTTGTATGTATTTACTTATTTGTTAAATATGTAGGTAATGTATCATTCAAAATAAAATTGGGTTTTTTTGCAATCTTTACTAATATTTATGATATCTCAAACTTAGGGTCCTATTCTGCATCTTATAACATACATGTTATGGAACAGTAAGCGTTATGTTACATACGATGGTCATTCTGTATCTTACAGCGATGTAAGTTAACAGCTGTTAAATAACATGTGATATGTTATAGCGGCTGTTATGTTACGGTCGCTTTCGACTTGCCGTTATCGCTGTAACATGGAAAGTTTGAGGTTAGATAGTTTAAAAAAAACAGTGCAATGATAAAGATAAAGAAACTCTTGGGAAGTTTTGGCCAGTTGTATATACAGAAAAGTTCATCTAGCTATGAGGATAGTGCAGTCGTGCAGTGGCACTGCCAAGCGTGTACTTTTGCTTACATTGTCATCTCTAGCGTACGCGATTGCTGTTGTCTATTAAATTGTTATGGTATCTTCCTAGTAGGATAAACCTGTAAGTACAGTGAAGCCTTTCGCTAATTCGGACTAATTAAAACGGGCAATCTGAATCATCGCAGTTTTCGGATTACTGGGTCTGTAGAGTTACAATGTTTTATTTGTAAATAAATGCATTTAAAACATTCTGCAAAACATTTATTTAAAAAAAACTACAAAAATATATACGCAAAAATAGTATATTATATACCCAGGGACTAAAGTGCATCATTTAATCCCGAATGTGAGTTTCACATGAGGGATTAATAAAAGGCACTTTAGTCCAGTGGTATATACGCTATTTTTTGCACGTCCTCAAAAGGAAAGGACTTAATCGCAAAAATTCACGAAATTTCAGAAAATTTCATTACATGTCATTCGGACAATTGAACTCTACAAATGCCAAAATCACATAATTTCAGGATAATAAATCCTAACATGTACCGTGATTACTATTTTACTTTTACTATATTACTATTTTAAAAACAAAATTAAGCAATAACCACATAATCTAGAAACCACAATAGATTTGTAACCTAGGTGATTTGTAAACAACCGGTGGCCATTATTCAAAATTGTGGTTTTACGAATTGTATGCTGTTCGTGTTTAAAAAAGTTTGATATTATCTTATGGAAAATGAATGAAAATATATGTGAAAACAATTCAAAAATAGACGAAATAGCGGCGAAGGTGATAGTAGATTTGTTACCACCAAAATCAAAAAAACTATATGAAAAATCTGAAGAATTTCATAAATGGTGTTTCAACAAAAACATGAAAAATTACACAGAAAATGTATTTCTCGTTTATTTTCCCGAAAAGGCTAAAATATTCAAGGCATCCACGTTATGGTCGCATTACTCTTATGCTTAAAGCTACAATGGTGGCGAAGAATAACATAGATATGAGGAAATTCTCGAAGTTAATTGCGTTTTTGAAACTGCAGAACGTTGGATATCAACCAAAAAAGTCGAAGATCCTTACAAAAGAAGAAATCGATCAATTTCTGGTTCAAGCCTTTGATGAAATCTATCTAATGGCAAAAGTAAGTCCCTTCATAATTTATTTCAGTTAATGCAGAAATTTGTGTCTATAGTTTTTATGAATTTCAGGTTGTAACTGATTATGGGTATAGCCGGGGCCTTGAGATCTGATTATTTGCAGATTCTGGTGTCGATATTAGTGTTTTAAAACGTCACGGCGGGTGGAAATCCGCAACCGTCGCCGAGGGGTATGTGGAAAGTTCGTTGGCTAATAAAAAGAAATAGCTGAGAAAATCCTTATGGGAAAAGAAAACTACCAATCAACTTCCAGTTCAATAATAGATCAAGCGTCAACTTCCAATTCTATCAGAAATCCGCTAGATTCAACAAACTCCAATGGCGTCAAATTAAACTCACTATTTAACATAAGTGGGTGCAACGATTGCCAAATTAGTGTTAATATTAACATGAAATAAATATAATTATGTATTCATGTTCATTTGGTTTTGTCGAACTCAACATTTTGTTGTATATTTTTTACAGTTTTCAATAAAAAATTAATTCAATCCTGTTTTGTTGTTGTTGTTGTCATGGAAACACTTTTACTCCCTCAGGGAGTAAAAGTGCTACTTTACTCCCTCGTTTGGGGGACTAAAGTAGAGCCTTATATATAGGACATGCAAAAACTGTTTTAAATTGTCTTTAAGTATCCAATTTTTACTCGCCCTGACGTCATCGTTTTGAAACCGTCTTTAATAAAGTCACAGTAGCATGCAGAGTATACGAATCAGTGGAACCATAGCGTACGAGCGTGATAGTGCATACGTTGCATCGCGACTGCTTCCACTGTTTTGCATGCACCGCACGCTGCTGGATAATGATGGTTTGCCTTTTCGTCCAAAATTTCGGAGGATATCGGTGACATCAAAAACCATCCAAACAACTTTTCTTCCATCTCTGGATATTCCGCAGGTTTTAAAGTTTTTTAACGTTGTTATATGATCTTTCAGTTTTTGTAACAAATCTGGAAATGTTACTTTAGTAACTTTAATTTAGTACTAATTAAGGACAAATTTTGACCATTAAGCCGAGTGTCGATAATTGGTTGAAATTTAAAAACTGTTAACTTAAAAATTGTTACAAATAAATTCTAATACAGTAGTAGCTTGAACCTTTGCAAAGTTGGTACCCCCATTTTAACAAAATCAAAACATTTTTAGCTGTAGATTATGAGCTAATTTTAAAACTAAAAATTTTGAGCTCGGATATTATAGACGTAAATTGTATATTTTAAGTGGGGGTGCTATCTTAACGACAGCTCAGCACCCCCACTATACAAATTTAAATCAAAATTCAAATTTTACTATGTGAGAATTATGAGCTTATTATAAGGTAATTTTGAGCCAAGAGTAGAAATCTTGAGCTAGAATATTATAACCGGAAATTAGATCTTCCAACAGAGGGTGCTATCTTGACGTGAACTCAGCACCCCCACCATACCAATCTTAATCGAAATTCAATTTAACTACATGAGAATCATGAGCCAATTATGAGCTTCAATGACAGACTACACATTTGCTCCAATTAAACCCTTAAATTAGAATTCACCTTCTTTATGGAAATACAGTATTTAAAAAAATAGATAATTCAGTATTTAAAAGCGGTAAAATCAGTAGAACAATTACGAATTCTCAAAGACACAAATATAGAAATATTGAACAGCAATTCTTATAGAAAAATACAGTACATACTTGTGTATACATAGTTGGAGAAAATAGTGAAATTACTCAAATTGCAATTTTAAGCTTGGTAATGTAAATAGTAGTTACGAAAAGCTGAACCATGAGAGTCGTTAGGCTCGAGTGGCTTAATTTTTCTAGGTGTATAATATCTGATAATATCCTTACTTCATTTGTACCATACAACGCCGTATCCAACACATTTTTATGTTACATAAAAACATAATTTATTGAAGATTCAATACATTAGAAATAGTACAGTAAGTAACATTAGATCAAAATTAAGCGAATGACGCGAAAAAAATATTAAGAAACTGAAAATTGTCATAGATGTTCTTGAATACATAACTGTTTAAGAAACCAGTGAGTCCCGAGTTAAGGAAAGTGTGCTCGAGCCACCATCTTGGAGAATATAGGTCTGAAATGGAAATTCTTAAATAACTCAATATCTGCAGGTTCTCCATAAAAAATGCAAGAGAGCTTTTTTATTGCTTGTAAAAATCCACATAATCTGACTTTCACTTTATTTAACTACCACTTAAGTTTCGGGGAGCATCACGAATATCATATTTCTCATTTCTCATAATAGATGGCTAGAAAGAGGACCTTGTAGAAATGGGGATGGATATGAAGATATTTTAATTACACAATACTTTTGCAAGTGAATAGAATCTCAAAACTTTCTGATGTTAAAGAATCCATGGCATACTAGATATATGCAAAAAACGAATGCATTTTCATTCATTTTTTGTAATTATTGGTAATTAAACTTGAATACGAATGTTGGTTGATCTACCCTCGTAGATCAGTATCATCAGTTTTGTTTTTAGTAATTACTATTTACACTACCGAGCTTATAATTGCAATTTTAGTATTTTTACTATTTTCTACAACTAGACATAGGTACATAATATGTAGCGTGTTTTCCTATAAGGATTGCTAGTCAATATTTGCATATTTGTGTTTTTGAGAATTCATAATTAAATTGTTCTATTGATTTTACCGTTTTTAAATACCAAATTATCTATTTTTCAAATATTGTATTTTGTATTTCCATAAAGAAGGCAAATTCTAATTTAAGGGTTGAGTTGGAGTAAATGAGTATAGTCCGTCATTGAAGCTCATAGTCAGCTCATAATGCTCATGTAGTTAAATTTGAATTTTCATTACAATTTGTATGAAAGGGTTGCTGAGTTGATGTCAAGATAGCACCCTCTGTTGCTTATGCGACACGTCTGCAAAGTTGGCACCCCCCACTTTGACAAAATCAAAACATTTTTAGCTGTAGATTATGAACTGATTTTAAGCCAAAAGTAAAAATTTCGAGCTCTGATATTATAGCTGTAAATTATATATTTTAAGTGGGGGTGCTATCTTGACGTCAGCTCAGCACCCCCACTATACAAATTTAAATCAAAATTCAAATATTGCTGCAATGCTGCAAAAACCGGAAAAACCTAATCAAACGGGCCCAAATAGGTTTAGACTTTCATGGTGGCCAATTTAAGCAGTTATTATATGAAAATTAATTGTGTGTTATTCTATTTGTTAAATAAAAACCTCTATAATTTTGTAATCGAAGAGTAAATAAAAAAAATCATAGCCAATCTGATAATTTTAATTTTTGAACTGTAAGATGCAATTTAGAGGCAAAACCTCTACATTTAATATTTCAACAAGTGTCACAGGGGTGTGCAATCTTATGTAGTTATGCCGCTGACTATGTGAATCTTTTCAAAGGTACTGCAGAGATGTCAGGATATGACTCCTCTTGACAAAACGTTGATTCACGTTAGTAATTCATTAGTAAACATTCAAAGTTTTGTGTGTATTTTCAATTTACATAATATTATTTATTTTTTTAAACAGAGGTACTTTTATACTGCATCTTGTCTTTTTTCTTTTGTTTCAAGCTTTCAGAAATAAATTATTTGTTAAGTTTAACTTTTCTATTTGTTAAGTTTAACTCAGGAGATCTTTACTTATGCAGAATTATTTTATGTTTCGTATATAATATTTGATTTTTTCAATTATTTATTTAAAAATAATTATATATCTTTACACTTTTTTAGGTTCTTGCACTTAATGATCTACATAATATGGGATATGTTCATCGAGATATTAAACCTGATAATATACTATTAGACCGTTGTGGACATATTAAGTTAGCTGACTTTGGTTCCGCAGCCAAATTAAACTCAAGAAATATTGTGAGTGAAGGAATTCCAATTGGAACTCCGGATTACATTGCACCTGAAGTATTACAATCAATGGATAATAAAAGTAACAAGAAATCCTATTATGGAGTAAGTTAAAAGTTATTAAATTAAAATAGTTATAAAATACCTATTGACTTATTTTAGATTTCATGTGACTATTGGTCAGTTGGAATTTTAGCTTTTCAACTAATAGTTGGAAGTCCTCCATTTAATGGTACAAATACTACCAACACTTACTCCAAGATAATGAATTATAAAGTCAATCTGAAATTTCCACCTGATATTGTGTTGTCTCAAGCATATGTTTCTTTAGTTAAAGACTTATTGACAGATCCTGGTGTTCGTTTAGATTATGAACAAATCTTGAAACATCCTTTGTTTAAGAAAACAGATTTTGATAGTTTAAGAGACCAAGTACCACCATATGTACCAAAAATTGATTCTGTAGACGATACAAGTAACTTCTTTGATATACCAAATAAAAAAAGCGAACCAAATATTGATAATTTTAAAACAAAGACTCAGTTTTCTGGAAAGCATTTACCTTTTATTGGATTTACATATACACATGATTTATATGAATACAAGCCTAGTTTCCAGAAACATTCACTTGATGCAGTAAAAAACGAAAGAATAGAGGAATTGCAAAAAGAAATAAGAACTTTACAAAAAGAGTTAAAGCAATCTCAAGATTTCACTCAAAAAAAGGAAAATATAGAAAAGAAGTGTGAGGAGAAATCTAGGCAGTTGGAGATATTAGAAGATCTAAGAGACCGCTTGGAACGTGATTTGGCCAGTTCCATTGCTGAGTGTTCCGTAAGAATAGTTTGAATTATTAGAGTATATTTATAATTAAATTTATTTTAAATTTAGGCATTAAAAAGAACATTGGAGCTTGAAAGAAAAGATAGGACTGACCTGGAACGTAAAGCGCTTGAATTGATTAAATCTGCAAAACTTAAATGGGAAACTTCTGAAAAAGCCAAAGTTGGCACATTGAATTTGGAGCTTGTGCAACAAAAGGAGAAAATAAAGCAGTTAACTAATACAAATTCGTTACTCAATGATCAGCTGCAGCATGCTCTTACATTAGAAAATAAACACAAGGTTTGTATAACTCATTTTAATTATTGAGATTTAATCAAGACCAATAAAAGGACCAGAGAGATACGGTCATTATTACTGCTGCCCCCTAATTTTTATATATGTTGACTTACCCCCCCCCCCTTTGATTGATCATACTTGTATTAATAAAACAGATCAGACATTATTTACTTATTGTTTGGTTGAAGAGAAGGTGTTCCAAACGAACTGTTTTTCCCTTTCAGTGAGAATAATTTCAGCCATTTTGTTAAATATAGTATGATCTATAGCCCCTTTATTTTCAAATAGTAGCGACAACGATTGATCTTGCCACTGGAGCAAAAGCACCAGGACGATATTGGCGAAACTGAATGTTACCAGATTTGACATTCTGTCTTACAATAAATCTTAGGTTTAGTAATAACCATTGACAAAAATATTCACAACTCAACATTAATTTGATAATGGACATTCATGTTCTGTACAAACAATCATATTAATATAAAATATACCTACGTAATTGTAATTTTTAAATAACTTTTTATTAAATTTCCCTAACAGCATGCATGTAGTAATTTTTGCTTTATTAAAGTTTGATTCAGGTTTGCTCCACGATGTCGCTACTATTTGAAATACAGGGGCTATAGTATGATCAAAAAATCTTTGGATCAGGGTTGCCATGAAATTAACAAGTTATCTATGAAATTATTTATTTCTATTATTTTTGACATTTACTTCACTTTCAACTCAATAGCCTCATCGTGAGGCTCCTTTACATAGTCCTAAGATTAGTGTTTCTGTTAGAATGTTCTGCAGATGTATATATAATAGGGCCAATATTCTTTTAAGAAACCATAACTGCTGAAAGATATTGAAATCAATTACTTGAGCCTTTCGTCAATAATGAACTTAATAATGGATACTTTCAACAAGTAAATGCCAGACCCCATGTTGCTCGAGAAACTAGCATATTTAAGGCAATTTTATGATGAAAGGTTAATTTCAGAAGGTCGTTACCCACCTAGGTCTTGTAATTTGAATCCTTTAGACTGTATCTTGTTCCCACTGCTTAAGAATATGGTCTTTAAAACTCTATTTCACACTTTAGAGTAATTACAAGAACGAATTGTTGAATCCTGCCATTCGATAACACCTGATCTTTTAAGAAAAGTTTTTAATAACATAGGCCGACGTGTTAACCTGTGTATTCAAGAACAAGGAAGACATTTTCAACATCTTTTATAATTTTTTTATAATAAAAGTTTACCTACCAAAATGTTATTGTTACAAGTTGTTTTCTTTCCCTTTATGAACCTGATTGTTTTTATTCGTTATTAAAGTATTGTTTATTCCTACAGTAAAGTGTTCTTTTTATAAATGTTATTAAAGTAATACTAATTGCAAGCACAAGAAATAATAATAGCATACCTAGCCTAACATTTTCTGTGTATTATTTGGGACTCTGTTTAGCGGTGTCGGCGTGTCGTATTTTCTTGACACAGCTGGCTGTGTCTCCATTAGCGCTACTCAAGATACATTGGCGCTACTAATTTCTGACAAAAAAAGGTTCTATTTATTTTTTACTTGCCATGAACTGTTTGTTAGATATACAGCAAAGAATATGTATAATGTATGTTATATCCGTTTCCGCGCGTAGGATACAAGGTGTGTTTTATTTATACACATTCTTTGCTGTATATCTCGTAAACGTTTCACTGTACGTAAAAAATGAATACCTTATAACCTTTTTGTGTGTGTTTTTTTTTTACTTAATTTCATACAATGAGATCAAACAGTAAAAAATTGTTGGCAATAAATTTTTTTTAAATCGTAAATTTGAATACTTTTATATTGGCTGGCTGCATTTGAATGCACTAATAATTTCTACCATTTCTTAAGATTATATTTTTCTTATATATGTTAAATAATTTGTTCAATTGATGTTTCTTCTGTCCAAAGAACAGGCTTAAATATAGTAATTAATATAACAGTAACTGAAGTAGCCAATTAGTTAGTTATCATGTTAATCTCATGATTAGCATGTGGATAGTTCTGCAGAGTAGAATAAAATTGTCTTCTTCTTGAATAAGGAAACAAAACCGTAGGCCCCATGTCAGTTGGCAAGATCAAAATTCCGAATGGGAATTTCTTAGATTCACGTTATCACTACTGAAAATAATTGTTATTCTGTGGTTGTATGTGGTAAATTGGTAACTTTAAAATTTTCATTGTTGCACATAAAAATTTCTACGAAAATGACGACACTGTTTAGTTGCCACATAATCTCTAACCTTACAATTTGTGATGTCAAACACTATACGAGTGAAACCTGTTAAAAAGTCATGGCCAATTCTCATCAATTTACAAAGTGAATGGATAATATATAATAATAATAATAACTGAAATGTTTAACCAATGTTAAACTGTTTTGCCATCCCTTGCTCAAAAACAAACAAAGAAATAGTTAAGTGCCAGCTTCAACATGTTTACTTGATAACCAAAGGGTTGCTGATTCAATTGCTTGCCGCGCTGGTAATTTCTTGATATGAATGTAAAACTGTAGGCTCCATGTCAGTGCAATGTTTGGCACAATAAAAGATTTTACTGGAAGTGGAATTCTCCCAGATTTGGCTAAATTCTAGTTGGATCAGCTATATTACCATAGCAATCAGTGTCATGAGGTATGAGGCATGTTCCCCTACTCCAATTTCTCGTTTAAAAAAACAAACAAATAACTAAGTTTTGCTTAGACATGATCAGAGATTAAGTTAAATCTCTTCCGTTATGGTAAGCAAATAACAATCAGCCCTCTTGTTGGTTTTGATTGAATCCAAAAACAAAAGTAAGACACACTTCTTACATAACTATCTTTCATTTTTATATTACAGACATCTTTAGAAAGTGTTCAACATCTAAATAGACAAAGCATTGTGGGACTGGAATCTCGTTTAGAGAAGATGACTACAGAGACCAACAATAAATTAACTGAATTGCAATATAAGCTAGTTGATGAACTTCATGAAAAAACTTTATTGCAAAATCAAATCACGAATTATCAGTACACACAAGCATCTTTAAAAGAGAAATTAAAGTCTAGTGAAGAAAATTGCAATGGCTTACTGATTAAATTAGAAGCCAATCAGAAACTAATCAGAGAATTGGAAAATAAGATTGAATACTTAGGGAAGTCTGCAAAGATTGTTGAAGAAGAAAAGAATAAGAGCCGTTTGTTGGAAGAACAAATAATAAAATTGAAGAATGATCAGAAAGTTGAAGAATTGCAAAAGGAACTTAAGAAAGAAATTGATGCTAATATGATATTGAAAAAACAAATTGAGGTAAGTAGGCAAATAATCGTTATTATATGAATGTGTTGAAATATATGAAATATAGTGAAAAAATATGTTGTTATTAAGCCTGAAATACATCTGACAAACGTTGCCATTCGTTTGCGTTGTTGAAGGTTTATTTATATACGTTCGTCAAGTGCAGATGATCGCTTGCAATGAATTAATTATGGTTCGAATGGCTAGCAGTGCAAACAAATGTTTTCCATGGGCTGTCTGTAAAAATTAAAAGATAAAAGAATGTGTGAGCCTCGAATGTCAGGAAAGGTTGCTATGTGGACGTGTTGAAAATAATTTGCAGTAGTTCGCTACCAGCAGTCACACAAATAACGCAACTTCGCAAATGCGTGGAAATACTAGGGAATACTAGCGAATGCAAATACTGCAAGTCATTCGTTTAGATCTGTCATGCTACCCAGAAATGTTTCCGAGAATGTCTGTGCACGAGCAGCAATGGGAACTATTGCGAGCGAATGGCAACGTTTGTCCGATGTATTCCAAGCTTTATGTGAATGTGTTGACATATTTGAAATACAATGAAAAAATAGTTGATGATGAGTTGTTTTAACAAAAAAAATTACAACTCATCATCAACATATTTTTTCACTACTTATGATAACTCCTGGTTATATAAAGGGTATATAAAAGTATTGAAAGTATACAAGAAGGTTCAAAGGTTTATTAGAGTTTTATAAGATTACTGTAAGCTCTAGGTATATAATTAGTGTTGGAAAATACTCGAGCATTTATTTTTGCAGAATATTCCTGGAGCACAAACGAGAAAAATTGAGAATAAACCCTCAAAAGTGAGCATGACTGGAGAATATACCTTTAACTTGCAAAGATATACTCAAAATAAGGATAATTTCAGAACTTCTTGTCTCAAAATGCTGAAAGTGCTCGAATGTTCTCCAATTTTCTATATTAAACTCGTTGGGCCATATTTAAATCTCACTATTAAGTTAATAAGATGTTGCCATGGTGACCAATTCGAGTATTTTTCCACCTATAAGAATGAGATAAAGCTATCTTTTTTCTGGTTGATTTTAATTAGAACGTTAGAGACACCTTTAATCTTGGCATGTGAATTAAATCATTTCTAGAGTCCTCTGACTTTAAAAGTGTTTTGCTCGTAAACTACTGAACTAAATAAAATATTTTAAAAACGAACAAATAGTAAATTTATTTCTACATACAACAGTAAACTATTATATTTCTAAGTTGTATACTTTTGTTTTTATCGGACTATACGTAATAAAAGGTACACATTTTTAGGACAATATCATTAAAAGTAAGTTAAATAATTTTTTCTCAGAAAGTAGAGTGAAGTCTCGCTAATTCGGACTAATTAAAACAGGGGCAATCCGAATCATCACGGTTTTCGGATTACCGTGTCTGTAGGATTATAATTAGTGATGGGAACTTGGGTGTCGAGTGTCGTGATACTGTTCGTGGTCGTGACACTTGAAGTGTCGCGACACTTCGTGTCGAACAGTATCGCTCTTATTAGAGTATAATTCGAAGTTGCTTGATCATTCTTACAAAGAAATTAAAGGCAGATTTGTTGAACTGACCAACAAGCCTTGAATGAGACGTACATATAAAAATATTTTGTTGTGGATTTTTTTCTTTTGTATTAGTATAATATTGACGGTGATAATTTTATCTTGGGTTTTCCGCAAAATAAATTAAAATCAATAATTGAAGTTGAATAAGTTCCTCATGTACCTAATTATTATTTCAGCTTCTTATATTTATACCTTATAATGTATTTTGAAGAAAGACTACTGTCGAAACACGTGTAAATAAATACAATGATCATTAATTTTAATTAATTCAATTTATTTTGCTGAAAACACAAAATAAAAGTATGTATCATCTTCAATCTTAACAAAAACACGTTCTCTAAAGACCAACGTCGTCAGCGAAATTACATTTTTAAATAGTTTTTATAATAAATCCAACGAATCAAGTCTATTCATTACAAGTCATTTATAGAATTTGTTTCATTTCTTTTAAATTTCTGTTTCATAATATGTATTTGCTTTTATAAATAATTTAATGTCTTTTAATGTACTTAATGCATAAATATATAACCATAACAGAATTTACTCATATAATTGTTTTTTAATCCATAGTTTGCTTATGATTTATGTAGCTATGAATCTTGACTGCTTCTCGTTTCAATTGGATTACATTTACACTAGCGCGTGCATGATGTAAAGGCGAAGTGTCGTTAAAGTATCATGAAGACTCGACACTTCTGACGTCATAATGGTTTCGACTCTCAAGTGTCGTGATACGCGGGTAGTGTCGACAACCCATCACTAATTATAATGTTTTATTTGTAAATAAATGCATTTAAAACATTCTGTAACACATTTATTTAAAAAAAAAACTACAAAAATATTTACGCAAAAACTGTTTTAAAAACACAGGAAATAATATTCCGCATTAATATGTCGTTCACCAAAAAAAGGCGGTGATTTTTACTTGTTTCCTGTTTTTTGAACTTAATACGTAAGATAGATTAAACCTTCCGGAATCACAATTGTTTCAAATTTTCTACCGCCCATTGCAAAGCCACCGCTTTGCAACTGTTTCTTAAAGGGCTTCACTGCGTGCGAATCATTGAATAGCTTTTCTCCCGCGATTTTTAACATGCAAATTGTCTTTTTAAAATTAGGTATCCAATCTTTACTTGCCCTGACGTCATCGTTTTGAAACCATCTTTTATAAAGTCACAGTAGCAGCAGAGTATACGAATCAGCGGAACCAGAGTGTACGAGCGTGATAGCGCATACGTTGTATCGCGACTGCTTCCACTGTTTTGTATGCACCGCACGCTGCTGGATAATGATGCTTTGATTTTTCGTCCAAAGTTTTGGAGGATATCGGTGACATATCAAAAACTATTCAGTTAACTTTTCTTCCACATCCGGATATTCCGCGGGTTTTAAAGTTTTTTTAACATTGTTATATGATCCTTCAGATTTTGTAACAAATCTGGAAATGTATATTTAAAGTTACAATGCGGTCTTTTTAATAGTTTTTAAACTTACTAGAAAATCTTTCTATGTATGGCGGAGATAGGTACATAAAGCCATAATTCGTAAAAGAAGTATCAATTCTTTTTTAACTTATAATCCTTTGTAACTAATACCAATTGTGATGCAATGTATCCACTTCTAAAAAATACGTTACTTTTTATAATAAGAATTTGCCAGACAAATATAATGTAAACATAAATAAAATAAAATCATTTATTTTATCTACAACGGCAGTTTTGTATCAAATTACACATCGGAATACCCATTGCATTCGTTACTATAAACAAAACTTGAGAAATAAAAACAATTAATTCTAAAGTTCGGATTATCAAAACCTTTAAATCCCGATTACAATAAACCCAATGTAAATAAATTGCTGGTCGGATTATAGTGGTTTTCGGATTAACGTAGATTCGGATCAACGAGGCTTCACTGTATATACCAATATCTATGAAATTTTTGTAGGGGTTAGAAAGAAACCTTGCGGTTCTTATGCAATTAATTATCAGACAAAAAAAAGTGTTTTATTTAAGATTTATATGAAAAAATAGTGAACTATGTTATCTTGTTTATTAATGGAGATACGACAAGATTTTTTCGCTAAATGAACACATTTCATTAGTAGACATTATTTTCCTCAAAGAAATGTTCCTAATTTTAACCATAAAAGTTCAATAACAAAAAAAAACATTTTTTGTCCAAACCGCTTATCACTAAAAATGGTTTTTTTGTTATTGCATTTTTATTGTATAATCAGGAACATTTTTTTTTTTATTTTGAATCACTTTGTATGTAGAATGTACTAGAATAACTAACATCCTATATAGTTTTAAAACTTCACACCTGCCATGATAATTTTTAAACTATCCTTTAAATTGCTACAAATCAAAAATATATTTGTTGATAGGTTATCAACTGTCACATCAATATTCAACATTTTTATATGCATATTCACTATACTTTAAGTTGTTTATTTTTATTGTATTATAATGATATGACACAACAACAGTTTCTTAAAGTAGGATCAAATATTTTTTTAATTTCAAATAAGTAGATTTTTTGTTGTTTCAGCAATTAAGAGAAGAGCTCAATTCCTCCACTACTTTGCATGAATCACAAATTCAACATCAAGAGAATCGTTTCAGTAAGCAACTTCAGGAAATACAAGAGCAATTGGCAAAGATAAATGTGGAAAAGGAAAGTTTAGAAGCACAACTAAAGGAAGCACAGATTAACGATCATTCAAATCGAGTTAAAGTGCAAACATTGGAAGATTTACTAAAAAGACTTGAATCTGGTGTATCTAAACTTGAAAGTGATTGTGACAAGGATAGTGTCTTAAAAGGACAAGTTGAACGATTAGAACAACAATTGATTCAAGTATATGAAATGTTATATTCTAAAGTTCATTATCTTTGTATTAATTCTTACTTTTTATAGGTACATGAAAGCTGTGCTATTGATAAGCAAGAACTAAATCAGTTGAAATCGAAGTTTTGGCGCCTTGAAAAGGATTTCAATAACGCTGAAATAGATAAGAGAATTTATAAGCGAGAATTGAAGGAAGCTGAAGAAGAAAAGAAGAAACTGGAGAAGGAAAAGGAAGATCTTAATAAAAAGATTGAAGAAAATACCAAAATGCACGAAAGTTCTTTATTGGAACTTAGCAATTTAAATGAAGATCTAGCTAATGAGATAATAAAATTAAAAGAGTTAATGAAACACCTTGAAAATAAGGTTGAAACAGAAAAAGAGAAATGTGACGAGGAAAAGGGAGTTATCAGTCAATTAAAGACAGAGATAGAATCACATAAGAATTCCCTTAGTGGCGTATTAAGAGATCTGGAAATATTTAAAAGTGAAAAAATTGAATTAAACCGAAAATTAGAGAATTCAGAAAACGTAAAGAATGATTTGATGAAGCAAATACAAACTGTAACAAAAGATAAAAATCTTATTAAAAATGATCTAGAAAATTGCAAGAGAGAATTACAAAATACTCTGTTGGTATGATTAATGTGCTTTTATTTTACCATTTTGCAAAATTAATTGTTTTTCTTTTAGAATCTGAACGCTTTAAGAGAGGCTTGTACTTTAATAGAAAACCAATTGATAGAATACGAAAAAATCCATGCTTCTTTCGAAACTAAACAAAAATCGCAAAATGCCAATACAGAAAAATTAATTGCTGAATTGGCACAAGCGAAAGAAGAAATAAGGCAAACAAAAGCTGCTGTGAACGAGGAACGTTCATTAAGGATTTGTTCTGAAACAAAGTGTAAAAGGCTTGCTGAAGATATTGAATGTATCAAAAATGAATGTTCTTCATATAAAGAGCAATGTGTTGAATTTAGGCAGTATTCTAGTAATTTAACGGATGAATTGACATCTGCAGAAGAGAGAATAACGGATTATGAGGTTACTGTAAAGTCATATGAAAGACAGATTTCAAATCTAATACTTGAAAATAAGATTTTGAAAGAAGAAAATTCTGCACAACTTACACATTTAAACGATATAAAGGAATCAAATTATCAACTTGGACAGCAACTCACTGAATGCAAGGTTTGTTTGTTTGATGACGTGGGATGTACTATTAGGTTTTGTTGAACAAATCTAGGAATTTATTTATGTTCTTCTTTCGCCCTAATCATCCTAACTAAAATTCTCTAATTTTCTGCTAGGATGCCTGATGTTATTGCAAATGTATAGCATAATTATAATAATAATAATAATATTTATTCTATAATATGTTTACATAGTATAGAACCTCAAGGAGGGAATTCAACAAGGTTGTTCTTCCATTCCCCTCTTGCATACTTTGCACAAAAAAATACATTAGTCAGACCTATTACAAAAAAAATATATAAACAACTATAAATAACATGACTATCATAAGAAACTAAACATATATTCAATACCGACTGTTTAGGATCTGGTGTATCAATGTGAATCTGACGTCAATTGCTTAACCAAAGCTTTTTTAAATTGCTTAAGGTAATGTTTTTAATGATGGCAGTATACCATTGTAAACTTTTGCGACACTATAACTAAATGATTGTTCAAAAAGTGCGGTATTATGCTTGGGTATACTCAACAGGCCCCTATGTCCCACATTTATATTGTATACATCTGTTCTATACTTTATTTTATTGCATAGATAGGGCGGCTTTTGGTTAATTATTATATTATGGTAGAACGTTGTTATTTGTGTATAACGTCGTTGTTTCATATCAAGCTATGGAGCTAATTTTGAAGATAAATGGGCAAAATTAGGAACACCATGAAACAAATGTAAATCAAGAATTTTGCACACGTATATGTTGAGATGTTTCAAAATCAAGACAAGGACCGTATACGGGCATGCTATAATTAAATTGCGATAAAACAAGTGATTCACATAGTAAAATCTTTGCTTCTTTACTTAAGTCATCTTTATGCGGATATATAAGTTTTAAATTATAATAAGCATTTTGTATACACCGTGTCCGTGTAAGTTGGCTACATATGGAAAACTTTGTTATTATTGATTTTATGAAAAACAGTTATTCTTCATAAAAAGTTCTGCATGTTCTAAAACCCAAAATTCAACCATCAGATATTAAATTATATCAGTCGTATCATAATAATAATAATTATATCATTTTTGTTCAAAAGTTTTTTGACCATATCGAAAATTTTTAATAAGAAAAGGATTATGGATTAAAAATAATTTTTAAATATTCAATATTGTTTATTTACAATTATAAAATATTATTTTTACATTTTCTCTGCGATAACATTGAAAGTTTAAGTTTGAAGATTAATACATTATTAATCTAGGAGGAACTTGTTAGTGAGCATCAAAACGTAATACTTTGTTTAGATATTGCTGTAAAGTTTTAATGTTGAAAGTATTTGTTTATGAAAAGGTAGAAATGCCAGCAACATCAGGTATAGAAGATAAAATTGAGATTGTGTTAATAGTGGGTGATAAGTAGAGTGCGGATAAAAAAGCATTTATTTTTCAAAAATAAGCGCATAAAATAAGCCCGTAAAAATTCAAAATAAGCACGTAAACTTAAGCAATAAGCTTCAAAATTTAAAAATAAGCTGTAAAGTTGCCATACTAAAAAGTTGTATTTTAAAGCTGTTGGAAATCATTTCTTGAATAAATTGTATCTAGGTACCAAAAACATTAGTATTTTTACCATTACTAGAAACACAGGCAACAAAAAAATCAAAATTCTGTGAAAAAAAGTGTGCTAGAAGTTTTAGATAAGTATAATTAATTATGTATAATTTATTCTTTACAAGTTTTTGAGTAACAGTTCACAATTATAAATTTTTCCAGATTTTCTGAGGTGAAGTTTTGACGTTTGTCCGAAAAAATGGTTTTATATGTCGAAAAACTTCTTTCAACGTCTACAGACGTTATTGGTGCGAATTTAAAAATATGAATCGGAATATTCATGTTTGGTTGTTCCTCGACGATACATCCTTCTAAAATTTTTGAGATGTTCGAAAGAGTTTTAAATCCTTCGTTTTTATTCAGAACTTCATCCAGCTTCTTTTTTATTATCATTCCAATAGATCCATTTACCAAATTTGTTAAACGGCGAAATTCCGTCACCATGTTAACGGCTTCCACAAGAAGTAAATTTTGTGCTTCCAGTTGTTTTATCATTTGACTAATATACGAATAATTGCATTTGATAAATGTTAAATTTTGAAACAGTTGTTTATTGTTTAAATTCTGTTGACAATCAGTTATAGCTTGAGTTGATGATCCATCCAAATCACAAACAAAGCATTTAAATTTTTCGTAATTGGTAGCATAGTACAAAGATGCTTCTAACCAGGTTCCCCAACGTGTTAGCACTGGTTCTGGGGGTAACGGTATGTCTGGAAATCGTTCTCGAAAAGCTTGCACTCGCAAAGGTGCTTTTACGAAAATCTTTTTACCATTCTTAATTAGTTCATTTACCAAAGGAAATTGTTGTCTAACAGATTCAGCCACACGAGACAATCCATGCGCCAAGCACGTACAATGTATTAAATTTTCGTAGAAAATTTTGAGAGCAGTTCCTGCTTTAATCATGTATGCTGCCGCATCAGATAACATTAAAATCACCTTTTCATGTGGAACAGGATTTGGTAAATAAAAGTTAGCTAGGCTTTCCTGAACAAATCGAGCGATGGTAGTATGATTCGTTTTTTCTAATTGTTTGGATGAAATTAAAAATGCCCTCGTGGGAGCTTGTTCATTTAAAATTCCAATAAGTAAATTTGCTATATATCGTCCGCTACTGTCAGTAGTTTCGTCAACTGTGAACCAAATGAAATTATTTCCAATTTCTGTTTTAATTTTGTCAAAAGTTTGATTATATACTTCATTAAGGTATTTTTTTCTGATTGTACTTTCACTTGGAATAGATCGTTGACAATATTTTTCTAGAAATATTCTTAACTTGGGATTATCTAGCTTCTTTAAAGGAATATTAGCCGAAACAAACGTGTCGCACAAATCAAAAGCAAACGTATCTGAATGGGAACTAGAAGCAATTGATTCTTGAATTGTTTTCTGAATTGGCCTGTTTTTATTCATGTTACTTTTATGCATTAAAGTTGACACATGCTGGGCAACGTTATATTTTTTATCGATAGAAATCTAAAATTTATAGCAATTGCAATTAAAAGGATCGAAACCTAAATATTATCTTACCATCTTTACGCAAACTCTGCAGAATATTTTATTATTCTGGATCGCTAATTCTGGATATTTTTTAATCCACTCTAACGGTAAACTTTTGTCTTTAACCTTGGGCATTTTAATTTAGGACACTTTTCACTACATAAATGAAAACGATAAACTACGAGAACCAGGAAGCTAACTGCTAGCTTATTCACAATTATATATAAAATAATAATTGACATTCAACACACTACAGCTCAATCATCTTGACCTGTTTGAGTGATTTATTTTATTGTTTTAAAATGAAAACCTGTTTATTCTGTCTGAATTTGGGGGTAGTGGGGAGTTAAGACGGTGCATTGCGACGTGCGAGGTGTACTGTTTTTTGTGTAGCTTCAGTTCCCGGAAACATACACTCGTTACGACTCGACATGTGCACATAAATAAATTATTGCTGTTTTCAATAATTATAAAGAAATTGACGAAAAAAGCACATATAAGCTTAAATTAGCTAAAATAAGCTCTAATCCATAACCCATTTTGTTCTGCATACATCGTACGAAAAAAGCATAATGCCAGAAATCCGCACACTAGTGATAAGTATAAAACGTATCGAGAAGCTGCAGAAATATTTAATAACATCCAGATAAAACTGTTCATTTTACAACAGTAATGCCCGGTTTCATAAAAGCTTTGTTATAATTTAACACACTGTTATATTTTTAACAGGACATTATATCGAAATGTTTGTTTCACAAATCATTGCTAAGTTTAACAATGCGATAAACATCTTGTTAAAATAGCAGGTGCTTAGAGCACAGGTTAAATCTTAACACACAGTTAAAACTTCTATAGACAAATAAAAAGCAGCAAAATTTCATTTTGTTTGTAGAAGTAATTTTTATTTAATATAATTTATTGTCAATGCGAGACGTTATAAAAAACATTATAACTAGAAAATCTTGCAATACTTAAATATAAAACATTGTTAAATAATAATATAAACAAGATTTATAACAACACCTTTCTTGTAGTGCTCTCCACAAACGTAACCACCTCCAGTCTGCTTAATTTCTGTTGTATCAGTAAATCAAGGTACTTTACATAAAATTAAGTTATTGGAAATATTTACCTTGTGTAGGGGTCTTATGTGTAGTAACATTCCTTTTCGCATTCTGTTTTATATAGTAATAATTATTATAAATATAATACTGCTGCCCATTATCTGGCCTTTCAGGTCCCAGAAGCTATGAAGCTTGTGCGGCAGGAAGGGGCGATTATTACTATTACGCAGCCCAACGTGCGGCTGCAGCCGACTTAACAGATGGTATAGCACAAAGCCCACATTTATGTTACAGCTAAGAAAAACTGAAGAAAGTCTTAACCAGAGTTACGAACAATGATAGAAGTGGAAATTCTGTAGATCTCACTCTGTGACCTGCAACTTTTTCTTTCCCAACTCTTTTTATGTTTGTGTAGCAGCCTTTCAGTTGGTCTGGATTTCTGCTCCTTTCAACAATACTGCTATAATCAATGGCTATATTTCTCCAACATTCTTGCTTTTCTTTATTTTTTGTAACGCCCTCTATTTTTTTTATTTTGTATGATATGCTTGTACTTCTCTAGCTCTACTAATTCAATTAGTAAGTTGTTCTTTTTCGTGTTGTGTATAATTATAATTCCTAACCGTTTTCTTTCACATTTTAACTTAAACAAACCGAAAAAATAATATAAGCATTTTGTAAACGTTTTAGATGCAAATAATAAATTTTAAATACTTACAAACTTTGAAAACTAGGGTAAACACAGAAGTAACACAAAGAATGCACCAAAAAAGGTGTTTATTTGGCGGTAATTTTACTGCCAAAATACAAATGAAGTTGTATCACCTTGCATTTTATTGCCAACTTAAGATGGAAACACACTATTAATTTTTAAAATAACTGCTTACTAACTAATGTTTAAAATCATTCTGTTATTTTACAGAAATACTTATAAAATTTAATCGATTGTTAGTTTAGCATATCTGCTTACTAACTAATAGTTAATGACGGTTTTATGAAACCGGGCATAAGAAAAATTGTTAATAAATTTAGGATTTATGGAGATGTACATAATAAATTTAGCAATAAACGTCCAAACAACAAAGCAGATACTTTACTCTTGAACAAAAATGATAATTATTATTATTATGATACGACTGATATAATTTAATATCTGATGGTTGAATTTTGGGTTTTAGAACATGCAGAACTTTTTATGAAGAATAACTGTTTTTCATAAAATCAATAATAACAAAGTTTTCCATATGTAGCCAACTTACACGGACACAGTGTATATTTGTTAATTTGTTTTTTGAATCTAAACGTTTTATCAAGAATTAGTCCTAAATTTTGAGTGCTTTCCACTATAGGAATATTAATTTCTCTAATTTTAATGGGAGATAGTTGATAATTACTAATTGATTTGCCTAAAAGTAAAGCACAAGATTTAGATGTATTTAAAATTAAAGCGTGTTCTATGGAAAATTCAGATACAGCTTGTAAATCATTGTTTAATATATTAGTAGCGTTTTCAATATCATTAGGATTGAATGAATAGTAGATCTGCGTATCATCAGCATACATATGAACATTACAGGTCCCTACACAATCACAAACACCTCTGGTATACATGGTGAACAGCAGAGGTCCTTATATAGATCCCTGCTGAACAGCAGCAGGTGCCCTAACTCTTTGTGTTCTATTATTCAGGTAATTCTGGAACAGACCACCTGCATCACTACCAAGACCAAAGAAGTGTAATATACAAAGCAATAACTCATGATTTATTGTGTCAAACGTGTAATTATGTTTATTATACAGAGTAGGGTGGTCGTTATTTTGCAAAAGTTAAAATTTTAATATTTTATTTAATAAATTACTTGCAATCATAAGTTAGAATATAAAACTTTAGGAAGGAGCATAATTATCTACCGTTATATGACTGGGATGGGGTCTGGATATGATGGAGTAGGTGTTTCCGGTTTTGTAATTAGATATTTCTATTGGCGGTTCTGACTGTCTTAAAATGCGCACATAAACTACATAACCTTAACTTTTAAAACATAGTATTTTGAAATTAATCTTACAATATAAGTTTTTATGATTAATATTTTTAACAAACGAATGCTTACTTATGAAATGTAATTCCCTACTACGTATTTGTCGGAGTTTGTGAATAACCACCGAATTATTTACAACAATGAATACCATAGAAACCAAGCTGTTTGAAAAATCAGATTTAGGTAGTGCTTTTCAGATTTAGGTTCATTGCTTTTAAAGCTCTTTGCGCCGGGTAGTTATGCTCCTTCCTACAGTTTTATATTCTAAGAATCATAACAATAACGACTTTTTGTTAAAGGCATAAATATTAGTTGGCGACAAATGACATAATCTGGCCCTGGTTTTATCACTGGAAAGTGCGTCAGAAAAATGGCTGTAAATATCTTACATTTTATTGCTGTCACTGTCATTTTGCAAGAAAGATCTTGTTGGATTTTACATTTATGATTTCTATGTGTAGTGAAGTGCTTTTAGATTTTCTTTGTTCTACATTCTCTTCCAAGTTTAAAATATCTAGATAAACATAACATTCTTCATTAGACTGGTAATTTTATTAAACCTGAATTTCACTTAAATTGGTGGTTTTTAAAGTTCTAAGCATTAAGTGATTATTATTAAAATTTTTTCTTCAGCAAAACCTGTAGAGTAACCATTGCGTCTATTTATTTTAAACACATAATCCATAAACATATTTATTTAATTCTCATTGCTTTAACAGAGAACCAACAGTGATCTAATAAACAACATTAACGAATTAGAAGAAACTTTGGGTCAAAAATTGAATTTCTATAAAGAACGGGAATTAAAGACAGATGGAACGATTCAACAACAAACAAAACTTATAGACTTTTTACAATCAAAGGTTTGTATCTACAATTTTTATAAAATAATTTTTTGTATGTATTATGTATTACATTGTTGTTTTTATTAGATGGAAGAATCTAAAAAGAAGAAGACTTTATCAGACAAGATTTTTGGACACTGTAAAAAAGAAAATCAACCTCCATTGCCTTTAAATTATAAGGACTTAGAAGTTCTTTTATACAAAGAAAGAGATATAAATAAAGATTTGCGCGAGGAGATAGCCAAGCTGAAAGCAGAAAAACTTGGTAAAGGCAACTCTATTACAGCTTTAAATACTCCTATGTCACCTAGAACTAAAGTGACATTGGAAAAACTAGCTCAATCACCAAATCCTCAAAAGAGTGATTTATTAAGGCAAAATTCTACTCAAAGGATGTATCATAATATACCTCATAGGTAAGATTGTTTAAACCATCGTTATTACATGGATTATCTTTACAAATCTGTGCAGTATTTGTAACATCATTATTAATTGGGAGTGTATTATGTTCCTACCGGTAGGTAACGAATTTCTGAAAAAAACTGTTCCTACTGGTACGTGCTTTGTGTTTCTTTAAAAATCACCTTTCAGTAGGTGAATTCTTTTTAAATCATTTTTCACCTACCAAAGCTTAACCTACTTCAACAACAAAACCTAATCACGAACACATTTTTGTAACATAACTACATACATGGGTCATTTTGACATTTTTTTAAATTAGTCAAATCATACATGCTCATTTCAAAACTAGAATGCAGTAAAATTTGTCAGACAAAATCAGCAAAATGTAACAGTTGTTTACTTTGTTTCTTTTAACATGTGTTGTTATTGATCAAGCTTCATTCAAAAAAATGGTTTTGTGTTAATTGTAAATGCTAATAGTCTAAGGTGGCCAGATTTCTTAATCAATAAGGCGGTACATTAGGGATGCCCTCCCCCATAAATAATTTATTAAGCAAGCTTTTCAAACAATTTTTGTAAGATTTTTAGATGTGCAATCCATTGACCGGAAACTATGATTTTTATTAATAGTATGAAATTCAGCTACCGCTAACTGCTTTTCTTTTCCAAAATTACTTTTACGGAAAAAATCTTGTAACTTAGAAGAAGAGGCAGCAACATTTACATATATTTTATGCTTATCGGTAGCTAGATGCTTTTGCTCAAGTTGCGCTGGAATAAAAATTTATATGAAAATTACGTGCCTCTAATCCTTTTTGCATGCCACAATTAATATTCCAAAGTGAGGCTCAATGGCATGTAATAGTTACGTGCCTCTGGGTATATTTTTGGCGTGTTATGATTAATTCGTAAAAAATACTTTTCATGTCTTCATTATTGCCAAGAACAGCTGTTGTTAGTGGAGTGACCTATTTTACAGATTTTAATTTTGTTTGATAATAAGTGTGATTGGCATTATATAGATGCAACTACGGTTATTTTTTGTAATTACTGTTAACTAAGCGTTTGTATTTAAATTCAAATAAAGTGTGCGATATTTATTTATACATATAATTGCCACGATCAAATTAAATTAAGATAAATGATATCTAGTTTTTGAAAAGAAATATAAATCCGTTGGATAGTACCAATATTAAATATAGTTTACTGCAATTTAGAAGTTAGAAGAAAATTAATTAGAAAGTTTACATTTACGTTTATTGTTTCAACCAATTAACGTAATGTAACTGTTTTGCTGTCTATGTTCGTGAAATCGTGATTATCTATAAAAAGCGGGATATTTTGAAGATTTTGTGGGCACTGAAACTGGTGAAGCAAAAGCGAGGCTGTCCCGCCAGAAGCAGGACGTCTGGTCACCTTATAATAGTCGTTTCTTTTGGTTATACTATAAAATATTTGCATAATATATTATTTTTGCGATAGGTACGGTATACAAAATATATTTACATATCTTTGAGAAAAAAATCTGATTTTGTTTTTTTATATCAGACAGTACAATTCCTTTAAGCATTTTGTAGATAGTAAATATAACAAATCGGTAAAGAGGTAGGTGAAAAATGATTTAAAAAGAATTTACCTATCGAAAGGTGAATTTTTAAAGAAACACAAAACGCCTACCGGTAGGAACAGTTTTTTCCGGAAATTTATTACCTACCGGTAGGAACATAATACACTCCCTTATTTATTTATGTATAACAGTTACAGTAGTGAATTAAGTTTTAAAGTATTTACTAGATTATAAATATAGCATAAGCCAAAAACAAATTATTGCAGTCACCTATGAACAGAAAAAACATATTCATTAAATAATTGGGTATATGTCTGTCAAAATATGATAGTCAAAGTTGACAACTAACACGATGTAGTAAGTGTTGAACAGCAAAGTGTATAAATTTAAGAAATTGCCGCTTAGTGCATAGAATATCTAGTCAGTGAAGTGAAGTATTTGGGCATCAACGATGACTGCAATTAATCTCTTATTAGCCGACATTATATAATCAATGTAGAGGATATTAATATTATCCATTGACTTTGTAAACAAAAGTTGACAGATTTCACACTGTATAGTGTTTGACAACATCGCAAATTATAAGGTTAGAAATTTTGGGCACACAATTTCTTTGCTACACTGTACAAGTTGTTAAAGTTTGACATTTTTTTAATCAAAAGCATTTTTTCTCTGCAGAGTGTCACGGGGGGCAAAAAGGCTTGAACATAACATTCGTTCACACGCCCTTAAACTTTACAGCACGCAAAAGTTCATTCATTTTTGTTCAAGATCAGTCGCGTTATGACGGTTTGAAATTTTGGTACATGTGGTGAGATTGAAATTTGTTGAGATTGACCTACTCGAAGTAGCATCACGAATCGTGCATTGAGGCGTAAAAAAAACTTTTGTTTTCAACATTTTTGTTTGTGACTCTTCAAATTAAAAAATTACAGCCATTATTTGATACTTTTGTTACACTCTGTATATCATACAGTCTGTTTGTTCTCAAACTCGAACATTGTATTGAATGTTTTTGGTGATTCCTGCTCGCCAAATTCAACTACAAGATAATGGTATTAATAGAAAGAGAAAATTATTGTGCATCAAATGATACTAATAATATTAAAAGTGTGATTTTTATTTTAAAATACTAATTTAATCGTTCCAAATCATATTTAAATTATGTAATTCTTGAGTTGTAAGGTTTGGGTGACTTTCTACCTTAAGTAGTTGTCAAATAATGTTATAATTAGTTGGCTTAAGTCAGCGATTTTCACAATGTTACTGTTAAACTTATTTACACAAAAATGAATAATTTAAATTAATAATTAAGCTAATAATAACAACTTAGCGGTTGAAAAATTATCGGGTTATAATTTAATAAACCTTGTGAAACTTGTTATTAATCTTTATTTATTTCATGATTATGGAGTTCCACAAAGTAAAGCTCGAGGCAGTAAACATTACTAAATTATGTTGGTGATTTAAAAAAAATATATTTCATTCTAGTGTATAAATACTTGGTTATTATGAACTTAATAATGACGGTTTCAAACGTCAAGATTTAATAATGACTATTTAAACTGTTCATTACTTTAAAATTTTTTAAGGGTCGGCCATAACAACGTTGTATGTAACTAAACGAACAGCAACACAAACTTACAAGATACATACAGTGTTGTTAAAACAGCATGCTACAAATTCGAGCTTTAAAACTAGTATTCCGGGAATCTGTTTAAGAATATTTTATATCTCGATGACAGTGTTGTAACAGATACATTATTTTGTGTATCTAGATTAGGGTGACCGTTAAAAAAAAAGTTTTTTTCGCGAACCCCCTAAAACGTCAGAAAATGATGCAAAAATATATGGAAAAATATATTTTTTTTAATTTAAACCATGCCTATACGTGCCTAAAACTGTTAGAAGTTTTAAAAAATTGGTATTTTTATTTAATTTTATTGTTTGGTGTCTTTAAAAAACCTTTATAATAAAATAATTTCCTTGAATCTATTTCTTTTTCATGCAATTGACAGTTATATTGACAGCTGTTAACTGGCCAGATTTGATCTTGACATCAAATTTAAACACAGTGACTCGAAAAACTCTTATAATGCTGTAAATTTTCTCAAAAATGCTCATTGTAGTTTGAAGACAACTGTCAAAAATTTTTTGGTATTCAGATTCGTATTTAGCGACCCCAAAAACATAAAGATACGCATTTTGAAGCAAAAACATTGCAAAACAATAAAATTGTGAAAAACAAAAAATACCTATTTTTTAAAACTTATTTTTCCATCATTTTCTAACGTTTTAGGGGGTGCGCAAAAAAAGATCTTTTTTAACGGTCACCCTAATCTAGATACAGATGCAGATACTATCAGAAAAAGATACCTAGATACAGATACAGATGCTTTTGCAGTGAAGTATCTAGATCCAAATACAAAGCCTAACATAATGTATACATTTGTAGATACTTGTTTTACTGTAATCACCGCGAACATAAGAACTTACTAGTCAATTTTTGGTACCGAAAATAGTCATTTAACTAAGCATCAATTCCAGGACTAGTTTAGAATAGCAATACTTATTAAAATTTATATATATATTAAAAATGGGTAATTATTATTAAGCAGAAACCAGTATCTAAAGATAAGTACAGTGTGCATTCAAATCTTTCCACTTTTTAGAATTATTATGTGTTCTTTTCACACTTGAGTTAATATTTTCATATAATAATAATCATTATTAAATCATTCCAAACATGATGTTTGTGTAGATTTTCTATCTTCAGTCTTGGTAATGTGCAGAATATTAATAACTTGCATAAACTCCAATAGTTTTCATTGTTTGAAAACCTAGTTTGAAAAATGTTTTACTACTTTAACAGAAACCATCATAGCCTAGATCAACCTAGATCCCAGCCAGAAAACTGACGTTATTTTTAAGTGATTATTGGTCGGCGATGTCATTTAACTAATAAATGATATCCATAAGATGTCATATTATAGGACGTACTTAGATGTCTTTTATACGTACAATAACGTCGTTTTTAAACTTCAAATATTATTAATTATAATAAATACACTATTCTTGTATTATCAGGTCTACTGATGTACGAAAGACAAATCTGGCAACACTCTTTCATTTTATTTTTTTACTGAACCGCACGTGAACACATGCCGCAATGCAAACAGCAACAACATATTGTGTATTTGTTTTGCTCTTTAATAAGTAACGTTCCTACTTATTATTAAAGTTGTTGACGTACATTTATAGTGTATGTGTGCAACTACTGCATATAATACTTGTGTGGTTTGTCACAAAAGGTGAGTATAATAATTACTTGTTCCGTTACAATACTACATAACCTATACAATTTTACCCGATCGGCGATTTTGTGAGATTAGTACTATTAATTTTAATACTAATGTAAATGTAAAGGTTACTTATAGTACTTACTAATATTATTGTTTATTTTAGTTAGATCATCAATTATTTTGCATATTCTTTTAGAAGCTTTTGTTAGTAACTGCTTACTTTTGTTTAATAATTATGAGATTTAGTTAGTAGAAGAGATTAATAATAATTATGTATGAAATATTATATAATAAATGTTACATAATCAACTATTTATTTATAATTCCTGTCCTAGTAAGTATATGGGACGTTTTAATGGCGTCATTGAACAATGTTTAAATGACAACTTATATTGACGTTCTTGGGCTGTGACATAATGCTGTCAGTTTTACGACAGTTTGACATCATTTTAATGTTACCACCGAAGAAACGGGGACATAATGACGTCAGTCGGCTGGGATATTATTTCTTTTTTTTGATAACCTAATTTAAAAGTAGGTGTTGGTACGATTCACACTATAATAATTTTGCAAGTTCCTAGTACTATTACACCAGTGGTTGCTTTTAGTTACCCTCCATGCATCCGAATAGATTATACTTACTCTTTAACATATTTTAAAAAGCACTTTATTAGTTCTTACTTTGAAAGTTCTCAGATTGACTGTTAACAGAAAAAATAGGAGTGTGTAGCATAGCCCGTATAGTGCCTTTACTATACTCTCAGACTTAGAGAACTCGCCTATCTCTTGTCGTGGTACTTATTTACAAGTCCAGTAACAAGTTCCATAAACTTTAGGCACCTTCTGTGACAACTTTATTTTAAACCAACTTTAAAAGTTATTATGAAAATGGTTCTATCAGGTTATCTTTGTAGGTGTCAGACTTAATTTATCTTTTTTGACATTTCTGGTTATTTCTAATAATTCTAGTTGTAACATTTTAAAAGAAATTGATTCAGTTGATTATTTTAGATTTGAATCCAAACTTTGCACGAAAACAGTCAAATGTGCACAGTGTTCCAATCAACTAATAATAGGACGTAATGTCAAACATTGCACCGAATGTCATGCTATGGCTCATCCAAATTGTGCTAAACATCTACCTAAGGCCTGTGGAGTACCTCAAGCTTATGTAAAACATTATTCTGAAAGTTTGAATAGATTAAAAAGTTCTGAGAATATCAAAGATGAAGTTCAAGTTAATGAACAAGAGGAGATTGAAAATGTTAATGTCGAGGGATGGGTTAAAATACCTGTGTAAGTAATGAATCTGCTTTTATTTTTTATATAGTGTGAAATATTGCTAAAAATTAAGGTTTGGTAGGCAAAGCTACAAACACTAATATAACAATAAATAGTTGTATCTTTTTTGTTTCTGCTACTACAAGCTACTCCCTAACTTGATGTAATTGAATTCAATTACTTTCTTTTAGCTGAGTCAAGTAAAACATATTTATTATGCCATTTGGAAACAATAAATCTCAAGAAAACTAAAGATCTAACCATTTAAAGGCATTTACTTTTTTTGTGAAGTGAATATAGGAAAACAGTATTCTTTCGATTTTACAATAGTTGGAAACCATTCACTTCTTTGTAATATTAGTTAAACAAATCCTTTCATTTTCATTTCACCACCTTAGTAAAATATATATTAAGATTAAGGAAAGGAACACCCTCTGGATTTGAAGAGAAGAATGATTAATCATTATTTATCCACGATAGTTCATTACCCCACTTTTATCATTTTTATAATACAATCAGCTATTAGGACCAGATCCAAACGACATTGAAAGCTATTAGAATTGGTTTAATATGAGGGCGACACTGAAAATTCTTAGAAAATCAAACAAGGATTAGTTTTAAAAAATTTAAATTATTTTATTGTTTTTCAAAATATTCCCCTTTAACATCAATACATTTTTGCATTCGATGAAACCAGTCCTTAAGGCAATGATGCCACTCTTCCTGAGACACTTCAGAAACCAGGTTTTTGTAATGTTCCACTGCTTCATCTGATGACGAAAAAGTGATTCCACACATTTTATCTTTAATTTTAGGAAACAAAAAGAAATTGCAAGGTGCTAGGTCAGGGCTATACGGTGGAGGGTCTATGGTGCTGACTTTTAGGGCAGCCAAATACTCAGTTGTTACTTTTGCTTTATGCGACGATGCGTTGTCATGATGTAAGATTATTTTTCCTTTGGGGCGTTTTTTCAAAGATTTGTGGTAAACAGACATTTGTGTACCAATCGGCAGTAACGGTATGTCTACCTTCTAATGCTATAGTAGCAATATGACCCGTTTTAGAAAAAAAAACTAGCAATCATCTTCTTACCAGCACTGCGAATTCTTCGAACTTTTGTAGGCTTAGGTTCGGTTCGAAAGACCCATTGAGCCGATTGACTTTTCTTTTGAGGATCATAACAATAAATCCAAGATTCGTCACCAGTGACGATATTCCAAACCAAATTTGAAGTGCCGCCTTGGAATTTTTCCAGAGTTTTTCTGCACCATTCAATGCATTGTTGTTTTTGATCGGGAGTCAGTTTATGTGGAATCCATTAACAATAAAGTTTTCTCACTTCTAACTGTTGATGTAACATGTTTTGTATTTGACTCATACCAATGCCCAATGTCACCCGAATAAATTCCTAAGATGTTCGTCGATCTTTCTCAAGCATTGCTCGAACAGTGGCAATATTTTCATCAGTAACAGCAGTTCTAGGGCGTCCTTCACAAAAATTCATCACTAAGAAAAACCGGTCTCTTTTGAATTCACTGTGCCAATTACAAATTGCTTCTTTGCCAAATGCACTTCTAAGCCAATCTTCATATTGTTTAGGCGTTAATGACGATTTAAAATCGTAAATAATCATAGCCCGGAAATATTCTCTAGTCAAATTCATTTTTGGGTGAACACACAATCTTTAAATTATGATAATTAAAAAACTATTAGAGCAAATCGAACAAACTAAACGGCAATCAACTTGCAAAACATTAAAAAGTAGCTGTCAACTAAAAACAAATTTCATTCGTTTTTAGAAACATGGCATTCTAGATATTATCAGTGTTCCCCTCGTATTAAGAAATGATGTAATAATGTTTGCCTGCCAAACCATTTTTGAACCAAAGTATTAAAGTTTTTTTATGCTAGGCGAGGAAATACAGGTTGGGACAGACATTATGCTTGCCTCACAGCTTCATCTCTAAAGATTTATACTCAGCCACCAAATAACATGAACATATCACCCATTGAAAGTTTACAATTACATCCACCAGATAGTCACGGTTCGGTTATTCTTGAACCTGTTCTATCCGAGATTGGAACGCCAGTAGCAACCAGCGATTTACCCTTCATTATTAAAGTCGATGTCATCCCTAATACAACCTGCTGGCCAACAAAGAGTATTATTTTGATGACATTGAATAATCAAGATAAAGAAAAATGGTTTAAAGGTAACATATGTCTTCTTTTTTTAATTGTTTACATAATTTTTGTCTTGATATCTTTGCAGCTTTACAAGCAGTTTTCACTAAGAATGATCAGAAATATGGTGGTGATTTAGTATTGAAATATAGTGAGGACATGCAAATCAGTTGTATGATTGATCTCAATAATGAAACAAAACTTTTGGGCACTAAGGATGGATTGTATTCTTACCATAATAAAACTTTAGTGCGTATTGCAGGTCCTCTAAATATTTATCAAATGTCTATTGTGAATCCTTTAAACAAAGTGATAATGATAGTTGATACAAATAGATACCTCATAAGCTGTGATTTAAATCATTTAATGGACTTATCAAAATGTGCACCATGTTCTAAGCCAACTTTGATCTTCAAAACTATTAACGTAAATAACATGGATGGTTTTCATTTGTTTGAAACTTCAAATTCCAAAAAGCATCTTACATTAACAGTAGCCACTTCAAAACAATTAATTTTAATGAATTATGATTATAAATTGTCAGAATTTGTTACTGTTCGTATTCTTGATACAGCAAAACCAACTAGTTGCATTCTCTTCACAGAACACAGTTTAATTGTTGGTGCAAACAAATTTTTTGAAATAGATTTAATAACTTTTGAAGCTGATGAATTCTTAGATGAATCTGACTTAAAATTAAGTCAAGCTACGATGTGTTATAAGATGGGATCACTCCCAATTGCCATTATGCAAGTTACTAATGATCCAATAGAATACTTGCTTTGTTTTCATGAATTTGCTATTTTTGTTGATGAATTTGGCAGGTGTTCAAGAACTACTGATATTAAATGGTCTCGATTACCTCACGCCATTCATTATCAAGCACCATATTTATATGTAGTACAATTCTCTGCTGTGGAGGTTATTAAAATTGCTCCAGATACATGCAACATGATGAAGGATAGTATCGAATCACTTTTGAATATTGATCATTTTAAGATTGATTTAAAAAATCCACAATTTATAGGAAAGAGTAAAAAGGGAGTATACATTGATATATCTAATGAAATTAGATTAATCCAAGCTCGACAAATGGATGATGATTGTATTTCAATTAGTAGCGAAAGCACTCAACAAAGTTGCGATAAAGAAAATGTGGATGATAATGAATCAGATGAGTTTAGTTTCACCAGTTCTATGGTTCAAAGTTTAGATGGCAATTTGAGTAATAGTGAAAGCACTGACACTCAAGAAAATCCAAATAGGTTTGCGTCTACACATAAGAAAGTAACATTTGATTCAAGATTCACTAATTTATAGGTTTTATTTATTCTAACTTTTTATTTTTTTATTGTATGTGAAGAAATACTTATAGTAAGAATAGTTGCTGTAGCAATTGAAACAAAATAGGAAAGCCAAAGATAAAGAATATTTCCTGAAACTGATAGCGATATATATATTCTACATGATAATCTATTATTGACTTATTATTTATGTACTTAAAGTTTAGGTTTATTTTAAGACTTTATATATTTCTTGCCTTTTTTATGTATTTGTGTTATAAAAAGTTTTTCTTACAATTAGTATTATAATAAATAGAAATTAAACATAATTGTTAAATTTTTTCTTATTGTTATTTTCTTATCCCTTTCATTTTATAATATGACATCTCACGTTGGGACTACAGTGAAGGAAAGATAGCCAATGTATTTGTGCTTCATTGTTGCCACCTATTTCACTGTATGAATTTATAGAAATGTGGATTAAGATTCCAGAAGTTCTAAACCTTTGAAAACAATAACCGAAAAAGTGTAATCATAACCATACAAAAGAAGCATTTAAAAGAAAGTCTTATTAACATGTATTTGTTATTTTATTAAACATTACTTGGGATTTTTACATCGTACATGTATCTAAATATCCGATATTTTATTGCTTATACTTTTTTGTTTAATTCTTTCATCTTCAAATTTTTTCAACATAAAGATAACGGCTGGTTAGCTTCTGAATGATCTTTTTAAATCTTTTAATTCACAGGTATAGTTTGGCTCCCAGAAATTGGTTTTTATGACCCGTATATCACAACAATAGTGATTATTCCAACAAAGAACTGTTATAGGATTACCCAGCTTACTGCTTAAAGCCTTAAATAAAAGGATACTTTCAACTCAAATGCCAAATGTTATCAGGTAAGTATTTAGAACATTTTAAAGTATAACTTTAAATTTTTAAAAACTCCATTTATTAAGACATAAAAAAAGAAAGTTATAAATATAAATAATCGTCAAAATATAAATCGTTTCTATCTATCTTCAATTGTTTCTATTCTGTCATACTTAAATTATATTACCTTATAAAATAAAAACAAAAATGAAAAGAAGACGGCCCTGAATGCAAACCTATGCAACTGTTGTTGAATACTCTTTCTAAGATAATTTAACATAGTTGTTACTGTTGGTACTTGAGTCTAAAGATATTTTAACAAAAGGTATTACTGCCGGTACTTGAATCTCAGAGCTATAAAAACCAATTCCTGCAGGCCCGACTATAAATACAGGAAGTCCCAAATGTAATTTTAACGGTAAAATGATTTCATCATGATAAAATCATTCATTTGTTTAACTTGTTTCAAAAGAAACTTGCAAAAACGGAAATTTAGGATTAGCAGCAAATGCAAAGGATTTTAGTAAACAATAAACCCTGCTGGTTTTTTCTACTTTTACTTCGCGGAACTACATAATACAGTTTGTACTTACTGAAATTGTAGTATAACGTTTTTTGTCGGCACTATTATTTGTCACCGACACATATAAGCAAATTTCTTAATACAGAAATAATTATCATGATTAATGGATTTGTTTACATAGTCAAGTACAAGTACTGTTACGTTTTATTACTAAAAGCTGCAGTGTAAGGGGTTTGCAATTTTTTATTATTTGAGAAACCAAATAGTATTGGGTA